>OX438774.1:18888051-19488051 GCA_949316455.1 Acleris holmiana
GGCTTGTACAAGTCACCATCAGATAGATCTAACCGGACAGCGAGCCCAAAAAAATGTGTTGCAATGGATTCCCAAAAAAGACTAACACGTGAAACCGTCAGAAAAATGACACGTAACACTTCGTTTAAATTATTTGCTTGGATAAAAAATCAAGAAGATGTAACTGCATAGTCGACCGAAAAGATTTAACTGGACAAACATTCAGTGTATCTAAGGTGACAAAAGTTCAAAAAGATCTTTCAAAATACCTCTTTACGGTAAAACTTTTTGGGAAGTTTAAAAAATTAGGACAGAAATGACAAATGCCAATATTGACATTAAGCTCACAATGTAAACAATAACCATAATATTCTTCACATGTTCAGCGTACAAGAGTCGTTTTAAAATATTATGCGTGCTTTTCAAATATATGCGAAAACGTTAACCAGTTTGTCGCCGTGACCAAACTGCCGCCTCGTGTCGACGGTATGTTGCCGTGGTCTCCTGTTGGTTACTCTCGCCGTACCGCCCCTAAACTTGATCAGTTTCCAGCAGCCGTTCATATGATCACATGAACGGCTTTGAAACCAGCACGATGGTCTCGTGTATGATGCGTGTTCAACAAATAATCTCAACGCAGTTTCGTCTCGTGCTGCGAATCACAAACACGAGATAGCTTGAATCAGCTTATTGCTCGGTGTGTAGTGTTTATTTATGTGTGTTATTTGTATAAATAAAAATAAATTTTACTTTAATTTGAACGTATCCCTTTATAACTTCTATGCTGCCCCTTTTTGTAAGCTTTTATTGAACTTGCAATTTTGATAAGTTAGATCAATTTGCAAACCATATTTCTACCACTTGCTGCTACCGGATTGCGCTGAAATTCGGCATATTTATGTAAGTAAGGTGACAATGCAATATTATTATAAAGTGGTCATAGGAACTTCGCATCAAAAAAAGATAGCCCCATCGTGTTTGGGCTCGTTGGGTTTTTCGGTATAAGCAGTGATTACTGTGCACAAAAACGTACAGACCTTAACCCAAACCCTTGTAAGTAGGTACCAAAAACAAAATTTCGGCAGACACTTATCTCAGCAATAGCTGTTTTAAATATAATTTAAGGTGTCAATATACAATTTAGACCTTGAGGATTTCCTATGGCTGCCTTCTGTCTCCATCAGCATAGCTCGATGGGACCGTTATTATTAATTATTATTATAAGTAGGTAAATATTCTCATCCAAATCGCATAAGTACGAGTATGTTAGTTACAAGTGACGCTAACGTAAGTGTGTTAAAAATACTGCACCAAGAAAAGTAAAAACAGTAAGAGTAAAAGAGATGTCTAAATTCTGTCACGGCGTAAGTAACAAATATCGCGTAGGGGAGGCCGGGGCTTGTTTTAACGAGGATAAGTATTAACACGTCAATAGCGGCCAAATTACTATAATCTAAATCTCGTTTTTTTATTCCTTCCATGGATTATGATATGATACCAAATACGTAGTGACCCATCAGTTGTCAGCAGGACTCCAAACGGAAAAGTTGTGCGCCGCGGCGACTTTTTGCAGATAAATAGAGTTTTTTACGATTGCAATTTTTTGACTTCCTCACTAATTGTTGCCACAATGAAATCACAATTTGGTGTTGAATAAAGCTTTTTTGATTAAGTAACGATAGTAATTGTTATTATCATGTTATTTAATTGCTTTAATTTTAAATGATTTTCTACTGTTGCAGGAGTGACCGCTACCCTGACCATGAGTTACAATTACGATACTCGCTAGAGATTCTAATGCTCTGTCACTCTCACTCTACTATAATATTGTGAGGAACAGAGCATTCTACTCGCTAGCGAGTACGATAATTGCAACTCATGGTAAGGTTACGGGGCTAGTTTTAACAAAACAGGGGTATCTGTGTAATCGTATAATGTGACAAAAGATTTTATTCGTGTGAAAAAAACCAGAAAAAATTAAGATATTTTGATACTAACGTTGATTATTGTTTAACTTGGCTTGTCTGTAAGGCTGAAAGTAAATTAAAGTTACCACTATGCAATGTTATTATTTTTTAGTCATTCGATTTTTATATCATTGTCGATTATTGTGTTACAAACCCCTTTGAAGAAGACCTCTTTTTTATAATAATGGTGATGTACTTTGATTTATTTTTTATTTTAACCACCGATTAAATGGATATGAAAATAAAACACGTACGTTATGTACTTTTACAGGTATACTTATACGTCTATCCATTCTGTGCTACATGTAAAAGCTTGAAGTGTAAGATTATGCCCGGCTTCCCCTACAAGAAGTCACGGGGACTTTCCTTGACAGCTGACATATTGTGAACAAATTCAATTTTAAACTAACGAACAGTGTTCAAAATGTAAGCCAAGTTCGCCTACAATAACCATTCAAATATCTAAAATGAATACCACATACAAGTCTATAAACAGTACTTTATTTTCCTCAATCCTACACTTACTTGAATTAAATAAGTTATATAAGTTATAACTTAATGCCATAAAGTTCAAAATGATTTATTGGAATATGGTCAAAAAAATGGGCAAGAGCATGTCGGACCATGCTCAGTGTAGGGTTCCGAAGCCGTTAAGTACTACAAACATAAAAATCAACAAGTAATAATATTTTTTTTTATTAAAAGTCACTTGGTGCCGTTTTTGATGATTTTAGTAGGTATAAACACTTTGATTGCCTGGATCGCAAGAACCAATGATGTCTACTTAGTCGTGATAGTTTTGCTAGCGCTTAAATTAATATTTCATAAACGGATTACCTAATCGAAATACTGTTTCCACAAACCCGTAATATTTTTGAAAAACCTATCCAACGACACCTTACACTATAAAGTAGACGAGAAAAAAATACATCCCCACATTACGTGCAGGGGAGGTACCCTAAAAATTATTTTATTGTACATTTTATTGTACCACTTTGTTGGCGTGACTTATATGCATATGCATGCCAAATTACAGCTTTCTAGTACTAAGATTCTCTGCGCTAGGCTGCGGACGGACGGACGGACATGGCGAAACTATAAGGGTTCCTAGTTTGACTACGGAACCCTAGAAATTGAGTATAATGTACCTATATTTTATACTTTTTTAATGCTTTTTTCAACACAATTACAGCCTATTAGGTACATACCATTATGCTAAATTTTGAGCATGTTGGAACTATTTATCATTATATATAAGAGTATAAAATCTTTCATGATTTTTTATTTACGAGTCCTATAATCTGTTCATTACGAAAATTCAAGAATATTCTCTGTTACTTGATAGACTTTATTCTAAGCTGGGCCTGAAAGAGTTAACTAACACAAATGAAAAAAGTATTTGTAAAAATACGATACGTAGAATAATATCCCGTCGATAAACATGAACTTGGCCTGCGCACTTCTAACAATCCGAATGAGGGTCTGTTATCTCTAGTACCAGCAAATCAGTTCATATGAAATTGCGTATGTGTGCGTTCTATTCTATACCAGCCTTCAACAAAGTACTAATGGCGAAAGACAAAATTAAAAAAAAGAGTTCAAATATTTATTTGGTTACGATACGGACCGACGGACGGACGGTTTTGTATACCATTTGCGTTTTATTATAATTACTCTCTTAGTGCTTTAAGGTTTTATAAAAATACGATTAGGCTGTTTTGTAATTATTAGATCGCATAAATAGTGTGTGGTAACACTGGTTACATGGAAATATAATAAGTATGGAAGCCTAACTGATGCTGAAAATCGGCTCCACTGACATGACGGGGGAGCAGCTAATACTGCTCTGTGGAGTCGACTTTTTGACGTAGTGTCAAGTCAAACAGTTGTTTATAATTGCAAAAATAATTCGATTTTAATGATCACCGGATTTAAATAATGCTGCAAAAATGCCAAGTAGCTTTGTGAGTTGGTGCAGGACCCACACAGATGCAAAACAAAGCGATATTTATTTGATTACTTAGTGAGTTATTGAAATTTTCATATTTCCATACTAATGTCATGTCCGATTTTTTGCAATACATCTTTGAAAAATATGAATTACAAGCAAATGCTTCGAATGAATAGGAAATTAAATTTCATGTCATCTTTACTATAGTTACGTTACATAATAAAACAAATAGGTGATATCGATGGTTCCACCGAATAAAGGTGCAGTATGCCAAAAGCTAACTTTCCAGGAAAAAATAAATACCAGTAGATAGATACCAAAATATGAATTCTATTAAAATATGAATACATTAAGTATAAGTGCTAGTACCATTTCATAGCTTTTATTCTAGTGTAGTGAAGCGCAGATAGTTTGTGCTATAAAAGTTTACACGTTTCTAGGATTCCATAGTCAAACTAGGAACCCTAATGGTTTCACGATGTCGATCCGTCCGTCCGTCCGCAGCCTAGCTCAGAGACTCTTAGTACTAGAAAGCTGTTATTTGGCATGAGAATATACATATTAGTCACGCCAACAAAGTCGTAAAGTTAAATTTTGAAAAAAAATGTTTAAGTGTACCTCCACTAAACGTAACGTGGGGATGTTTTTTTTTTTCGTCTACCACATAATGTGTCATGTCGTTGGATAGGTATATCAAAAATATTAGTAATGCAACCTTTCATTACTTTTTGTGTAGAATTAGTACTAGTCTATTGCCTTGATTCTTTAGGACTATTATTCGACAGTGGAAATTTCAAATGTCGTAAGGGGCAAACGCTTACTTTTCAGGGGAGCCAGAAAACAAAATTCCACTTTTTTTAAATTCATAACTTGGAAACTACTCATCCCATTAAGATGATTCTTGGAAGCATACTTTTTCAATAACTTCGCCTATCCTAATTTTTTAATTGGACCTCCATAAATGGTTCACTCCACAGTGGTTTAGGAAATAGTGTCCCTTACAACAAAAAAATAAGAAGAAAATGTGTGTGTGCACCTCCGAAAACACAGTATTTATCTGATAAAATGTATTCTTTTTAGTGCCTTACAACATAGGAATTTTAAAAATATTGAGATATACGATATTGCGCTTAATGAAACAAGACGTTATACAAAAATATTTGACCGATACAACAAATACAACAAATAGATAGAAAAAGAAATACTGACTTCAATGGTATATTTAGTGTACTTACGACAAAATGTCCCTTACGACATTTGAAATTTCCACCGTCGATATACTATTGTTAATATCAGTTTTAAACAATTGATAGCTTACTTATATAAGTTTGTCTAAGAAAATTTTTTAACAATAACCAAGGCGTTCTAATCAAAAAGGACAAGAATGTAAAAAGTACAAAAGTTGTTTATTCAGTAAATAGGCCGCACGGGCACTTTTACACTTCAAAATTTTAAATTCCAAATTCTATCAGCGCTTCCGAAGAGGAGACCACTGCTGAGAAGAAACGCCGCAAGATATTCAGCAAAAAAAACGGTTAATGTTTTGTAACTCTCAAAATTTATCAATCCAACCATATAATTAGGTCCACAGTCCTTTGCATCTATAAAAAGTCAAACTTCGAAGTAAACTAAAAAAAAGATACGGCCGCTTATGCAAGCCGCAAGTTCATATCATAAAATTGTTAATTTGTTGCTCCATCACAAAATAATAATGTTTTTTGTAATTGAAATATAAAAATGTTAAAATAAAATTGTAGGCACCTACCTAATAATCGCCGACTTCGGTTCTGTTGGGCTAACCTATTAGGTAGGTGCCTACAATTTTAAAAGATGTTATTTGATGCGTTTTTGAAAGCGGTTTTTTTATTTTAAAACATTTATTTTATTTTATATTTTTTAGTGATCACAATACGCTCTTACGTAGTCATACTTCGTAGTTGATATGAAACTTTAATTTATTTCAAGCGCCCCATACAACGCCGCGGGAAAGTCATAGTCATATTTCAACAAGTAAATATTATTCGTTGTAGTCGCTCAACTATCTAAATCGAGATATCTTGTCGCCACCCTTGAAATAGGTACCATTGAGGAGTTCCGGTGGCCATCTGTGGTCTTCATGATCAGTTCCACTTCAGCAAGTTATACTTTCTGAATGCAAATGCTAGATTTGTTACTAAAAATACTAAAATCGCTATACTATGTTTGCCAATCGCTATATTTGAGGAATTCCCTCAATTCCACACTGATCCCCTCATCAGACTCAGATTTGGTGACAATGGGATCACCTCGAAAGTATAGGTACTCTATCAAACTAAAAAAGATTTTTTAAAATCGGTCCACAATTGAGGAAGTAATCGGTGAACATACATAAAAAAAAATACAAACCATGGAACGTACAATCTCCTCCTTTTTTGAAGTCTGTTAAAAACCAATAGGAAACGGCTTTCCAGTCAAGTGCGAGTCGGACTATGCACTACGTATTAGGGTATCATTTAAGAAAAAAATTTTTTCGGGTTCTGTATCTCAAAAGCAAAAAACGGAACCCTTATAGGATCACTTTGTTGTCCGTCCGTCCGTCCGTATGTCCGTCTGTCTGTCCTTTTATGCCGCAAAAAACGTATGTTTCGACACTCTCAATGGAATCAAAATGTATAGGGTACTTTCGGTCCAGTTAAGTGCGAGTCGAATAACGCACTACGCATTAGGATTTCTTTGATAAAGTAACCTTTTTTATTATAACTAAATTTTGTTTGTTGTTGACGTCGAAATAAATAGTTTTTTTTCATCCTTTTTTTATAATTTTTTTAAGAAAAGAAAACGCACTCAGAAATGGCCAGCAAATTAAGAGCCCCGAAACTCTAAGAGATTGTATGAAATCAATAAAATGCTGATTTGTAATCTCAAACTTCTGTTTAGATACCTCGTTTAATAAAAATTTAATAAAAGTATAAATATCAAATATAAATATCAAAATCAGACTTGGATGTTATTTTTGTGATATACTTACCAACTATTAATAATACATCTAAATTATTAATATCTAACGAGCCGGTTACATTTCCAATGTTGCTAGAATAAAGTGTGTAAGTGTATATAAGGACAAAGAATAGGTTCAACCCTAGAATTCACCAGCAGCTTATTCAATTTTTGCCTATGACCAAGACGCCTAGATATTTTTTTTCGTCCGATTGTGTCTACTTTCTAGTTGGACCCATTTCCAGCTCGTCAACATCTGATGATGAGATCTTGGAGAAATCGAAAGAACTCCTCAAATATTATAGGAATAAATAAATATACGTGGACGACGTAACAGTACTATTATGATCACTAAAGGTATGAAATAAAATGAATGTTTTTAGTCCGACTGACCTTTATTTTTATTACCCATCATTTTAAAATAAGTTATTTCTTGCATTTTGAAGACGGTTTTTAGTTTTTTCAAACATTTATTTCATTTCTACTCTTTTTCTTTAAAACATCACCTAACGTTTTGACGGAAGAAGACAATAAATTGGCAGTTAGAGTTCCGTACTAGGAACCCTTATAGTTCCGCCATGTCCGTCCTTCTGTCCGTCCGTCTGTCCGACCGTCTGTCTGTCCATCTGCCAGTCCGTCCATCTCTCCTTCCATCTGTCCGTCCGTCCGTCTGTCCGTCCGTCCGTCTATCCATCCGTCCATCTGTCCATCTGTCCATCCGTCCATCTGTCCATCTGTCCGTCTGTCCATCCATCCATCTGTCCGTCTCTCCGTCCGTCCGTCCGTCCGTCCGTCCGTCCGTCCGTCCGTCCGTCCGTCCACAGCTTAGCTTAGAGACTCTTAGTACTAGAAAGCTGTTATTTGGCATGAATAGGACCTCCTCTGCACGTAAGTTAGGATAGTTCTTTTTTCTCGTCTACCCCATGGAGTGGGGTTTTTGTAATTTCAAAAATATTGCGGGAAAGTCATATATTTTTTTCGATTAAAGGCATCCGGTTGTAAAATATTAAGCGTTACATTGCTATTTTTGTTAGAGTAAAGTGTCCCTACAGTCAAAACTATAACTAATAAAAACAGAAAAATGTATACAAAAAAGTGTTTATACCTACTAAAACCATTGATTTAAATCAGCACCAAATAACTTTAAATAGAAAATTAGTTCATACTTGTTGTTTTTTGAGACGGTATTGTTGTGTTTGTAGTATCAGCTTCGGAACCCTACACTGAGCATGGTCCGACATGCACCTGCCTGGTTTTTCAGTGGTACTCGGTACAAATCAGTCTGGCGTGCGTAATTTTGCGATAATTGTAATCATCACATCAATCATTAATTTTTAAATCGAATGTTTTTTGGCTAAAACGAGATCTAATGATGGATCTGAAAGGTCCTCACATCTCCGGTGTACTTAACACAGGCTAGCTTAGTTTGAACTATTAACCTTTCGTATGTCCCGTCCGTCCTATCCGTCTGTCCTGTCCGTCCGTCCTGTCCGTCCGTCCTGTCCGTCCGTCCTGTCCGTCCGTCCTGTCCGTCCGTCCTGTCCGTCCGTCCTGTCCGTCCGTCCTGTCCGTCCGTCCTGTCCGTCCGTCCTGTCCGTCCGTCCTGTCCGTCCGTCCTCTCCGTCCGTCCGTCCCGTCCGTACGTCCTGTCCGTGTTCATCTGTTTGTCTGACTGTATGAAGTTCACATCCATTTTACTTGGAACACTAGACACTGCTAAAAATTTTAGTAAAGGAAAAAAATATTTTTAGGCTTAGCACCCCATTCTGTAACATTTTTTTACGCCAGTATTATAGCTCCATTACATCAGAAGTTATAACCTCATGTTATTTTGTTTATTAATATAAATATTTTTGTTGCAGTCTACTACGTCTAGGTACTTCTTACATTTTATTCTATTAAAATAAATTCTGAAGTGACGGAGTGTCACAATCAGTAAGAGATACACGTTTTTCACATCAAGATGTTTGTAATGTAGCTCTAAACGTAAACTGTCCGTCCATCCTGTCCGTCCGTCCCTTCCGGCCGTCCTGTTCATCCGTCCTGTCCGTCTGTCCCGTCCGTCCGTCCTGTCCGTGTTCGTCTGTTTGTCTGACTGTATGAAGTTCACATCCATTTTACTTGGAACACTAGACACTGCTAAAAATCTTGTAAAGGAAAACAATATTTTTAGGGTTAGCACCCCATTCTGTAACATTTTTTTTTGGAAGCTATAATCTGATGTTATTTTGTTTATTA
Organism: Acleris holmiana; assembly: GCA_949316455.1. Classification (NCBI taxonomy): domain Eukaryota; kingdom Metazoa; phylum Arthropoda; class Insecta; order Lepidoptera; family Tortricidae; genus Acleris; species Acleris holmiana. The sequence continues at coordinate 18,897,163 of OX438774.1, forward strand.
ATATAAATATTTTTGTAATGTCGCAGTCTACTACGTCTAGGTACTTCTTACATTTTATTCTATAGTAATAAATTCTGAAGTGACGCAGTGTCACAGATCAGTAAGAGATACACGTTTTTCAAATCAAGATGTTTGTAATGTAGCTCTAAACGTAAACTATCCATCCGTCCTCTCCGTCCGTCCTGTCCGTCCGTCCCGTCTGTCCGTCCTGTCCGTCTGTCCTGTTCGTCCGTCCTGTCCGTCTGTCCCGTCCGTCCGTCCTGTCCGTGTTCGTCTGTTTGTCTGACTGTATGAAGTTCACATCCATTTTACTTGGAACACTAGACACTGCTAAAAATCTTGTAAAGGAAAACAATATTTTTAGGGTTAGCACCCCATTCTGTAACAATTTTTTTTGAAGCTATAATCTCATGTTATTTTGTTTATTAATATAAATATTTTTGTAATGTCGCAGTCTACTACGTCTAGGTTCTTCTTACATTTTATTCTATAGTAATAAATTCTGAAGTGACGCAGTGTCACAGATCAGTAAGAGATACACGTTTTTTAAATCAAAATGTTTGTAATATATGTAGCTCTTAACGTAAACTGTCCGTCCTGTCCGTCCGTCCTGTCCGTCCCGTCCGTCCTTGCTGTCCGTCCGTCCCGTCCGTCTAGTCCATCCCATCCGTCCGTCCTGTACGTCCCGTAACGTCCGTCCGTCCGTTCTGGCCGTCCTGTCCGTCCGAACCGAGGTACTGCTTAACATTTTGTACAAAGATCAAAACTTTTTTTAGGGTTAGTATCCCATTCCGTAATTATTTTTTACACCAGTATTATCGCGTCATTACATCGGAAGTCATAACCTCGTATGTTAATATATTTCTTAATGTAAATATTTCTGTTCCAGCCCACTACGTGTAGTAGGACCTTCTTTTATTTTATTATATTAGAAGAAATGCTGAAGTGACGCAGATCAGTACGAGATACACGTTTTTCAAATCAAGATATTTGTATCATGGCTCTAAACATAAACTAATAACGAATTAACTCTGCGACAAAGAGATTGCATACAAATCCCACTGACGTGAATACTACTTAACTTAGCAATGTATACCGAATTGTCACCTGTCACTTATCCTCGTCAGTACGGTGGAAAAGGGGGCTGATAGCGAGTGGGATCTGAGACCCTGTGGGACATTTGCATTCTCAAGACTGCAGTCATAAGACTGCAAATACGGTGCTTATCGCTCGGATCCTATTTTCATGTTTTATCTTTTAAGCGATCCGAACGCACCCTGCACAAAGCCCTACCAACATTAAACCCGTCCCATCTTGCTTTTTAACCCCCGACCAAAAATAGGGGTGTTATAAGTTTGATGTGTAAGTGTGTGTGTGTGTGTGTGTGTGTGTGTGTGTCTGTCTGTGGCACCGTATCTCTTAAATGGATCAGCCGATTTGAATGCGGTTTTATGATTGAAAGCAGGTTTTCTAGCGGTGGTTCAGTCGTTTTTGAGATATGGAGCTTTTAGGGGTTAAAAGCCCTAGAGGTTTATTTCAGAGCTGATATCTCTTAAACGGCTCAACCAATTTTCATTAAATCTTGCTAGGAACCATCCTGATTAGTGTAGCTTTATTGTCTTTGAACTAAAACTAGAAAGTAGCACTATTACTTGTGGAAAAGATTGCGTATATATACTCGTATGTTATCGACCATCTAGGGCAGGTCAAATACAAAAGTATAAAAAATGTACCCCCTCTACCAGCCCCCTATTTCACCATCTTGACAATGACATGTGATAGGTGACAATTTTGTATACATTGCAAAGTTAACACGCTGATACATCACTGGGTTTCATATAAGCTGCGCCACGTACACTAAAATGTCACCTGTCAAGTGTCATTGTCAGTAAGGTTAAATAGGGGGCAGGAGCGCCTGGCGACATCGGTTGGCAGTTTTACCCCTTATTCGCCGTCCAGCTCTAGGTAACCAGCTCTAGGTTCCTCGGGGGCATTGACGACAAAGGTCTTAGAGTCTCTGTTGTATCCCAAAATAATCGTATGAAAATTGGATTAAAAGTTTTAATGAAAATACTACTATGTAACAATAAAACAAATTTAATTTTCTATTACGTGAAACAAATTGAATGTATTTTTTTTATTTTAATTGCTAGATGTGTACAATGTGATGTGTGATGTGATCGAAAAGGATGATGATGGCGCTGGTGGTCAGAGCGAACATGATTGCCCACAGGTTCCGACGATGTACAGCGGAAGTCGCAGTAACGCGTTTTAGAGATTTTCAATTGCTTTATATCTACAGCCTGAGTGCTTACTTGTCGCAAAGGTCCATTATATCGATGCCCTCCGAGACCAATATAACAACACGTTTAGGGATAAAGCATGCAGCGCGTCGGGCTTACTGGCGGATGCGCGTCGGGCTTACTGGCGGATGCGCGTCGACGGCTCTCCGGCGCAGGCGCACCAGCAACAGCAGCATCCTGCATCATAACGGACCGACTGCACCTTTTGTACCTTCTAATCAAGCTCTAATTCAAATTGATACATCCAAAAAATTATGGCCCATTTGTACGAAATGTTTTTTTTTTACCTAAAATGAACTACCACTGGCACCTCACCTGCATAGAATAAGTCTATAAAAATATTTTGGTTTTATGAAGGTAGTTTTGATTTGTTACATGATTTTCATAAAGTCATTTTTTTAAAGTAGCGAATTTTCACATTTCTCGTTCTTTCATAATTGTTTAATCGATTTTCTTCATGTAACGATTATATGTACATACTATTTTTAGTATTATATGTACCGATATAGAGTTAAAATGTTCGCGGTTTATTTTAATCGCTAAAATTACCAGTAGATTATTTAATTTTGTAGCATTTTTTCCATTCTAAAAACTTTAATTTGTCAAAATCGACGGAGCTCCGCTGAGCGGAGCTTCTATTTCTGGGTTGTTTTGGCCCTCCGGGCCTAATATGAGACCGAAGCTAACCTAACCTACATACGCATATTATGATGCAAAAGTAATTATTGGGAGAATTTGCGATGGAAACATTGAGAACATATAAAATGTGAATAGTTAAAATTACGAATATTCAATAATGCTGTATAAAAATCGCTACTTGAAGAAAATCAATAAAAAAAAATGACAATTGTAAAAGAACGCGTTGTAAAATTCGCTACTACGAAAAAATGCCTTTGTGAAAATCATTAAAATCATCTAACAAATCGTGTTTTGACAAATAAGGTGTCGTTGGTTTTGTCTTATACACTGTTGCCACATCTACAGGATTCAACAAATATACCTACCTTACTATACTTGCCTTCGGGGTCGTGCTCCTACTAGGAGCATAAAAATATTACAATTGAATTCCTCGTTTTCATACTCTAATTAAAGTACAGGCATTATTTATTATTATCATATCAATAGTACTTCAGCAAGTTATAGGTTTAGGTCCGCTTCTGCGGAGCTCCTGTTTGATATCACTATAAGTCAGTGGTATCGTTTAACTTTAAAATACCCACTGTACCACCAGGGGTAATGCCAGGGGACGGTGGGTCTGAAGGGATATTTTGCGATAGTAAATAATAAAATTTGAAATACCTATATCTTCTTTTCGTTGCAGTAGGAGAATCAGAAATTATAGTATTCATGCTCCTACCAGTGGGAGAATCAGTACTATAATGTCTTCGTGCTCCTACCAGTAGGAGAATTTAGCAGGAGCACGACCCCGAAGGGAATATTCGTATTGAAGTCTCTTTCGTTATACTATACAATCTGTCCCTGCATAAGGTGCACAAACAAATAGGAATAAAATACGATGCAATTTCACCGACAAAAAAAATGGTGTCTATTTTTTTTAAAGATTTGTAAAAAATCATTGATTGCTGTCAACCCTTTTACTTTGTTCTGATAAACAAAGTAAAAGGTATCGCCTCACATGAGGTCTATTGAGATAAAATAAACGGTTTTTTAATCGTAGAGCATTTTCTGTGCCAATTAAATAAATAAAAGAATGTAAAAAAAACAAACCATAAAAACACGTTTTTCTTTAAAAAAAAATTTTTTTTCGAAATTCCTGATAAATCCTATTTATTCTTTAATTACTTGAAAATATGCCCATATGACCTCGTGTTATTATTAGCTATGATTATTAAACAACTCATTATCTTTAATTAAAAAAAAGAATTACGTGTCTAAAGCAAGCACGACATTTTTGATAAGTGGTCAAAGATATTATGTCGTTTAGCATGTGTTGTCTTTTTTGTGTTAAGCGTTTTAGTACTTTTTTTATTTGGTTGACACAGGAAATGCTATAGGATAAAAAACCGTTTATTTCATCTCAATAGACCTCATATGAGGCGAGATATTTCCCTTTGTTCCGATAGGGTTGACAGCAATAATTGTTTTTTTATATAAAATTAAACAATTTAAAAAATTAGGTTTTTTTTTTGTCGATACTAAATTGCATCTAGTTTCATCCCTATTCATTTGTGCGTCTTATCCAGGGACACTGTATTTAACTTTTAAGGGATGCCAACACGATCCTTTGCCGAAGCTTGTAGATGTACTCGTATGTGGCCGTAACGTGTATGGCGTGTAAAAGTTATTTCAAAGAATAAGAACTAAGCATAGAAGGAGCTATAAAATATGCAGTCTTATTGGAAGAGACGGTCCTATAAGCTAAAAGTTAGTATGTTCAATATCATATTCGCAAAACACGATTTTCGCAAAACATCATATTCGCAAAACATGATATTCTCAAAACATCATTATTAGCAAGACAGCAATTAGACAGTGTCGAGGGAGCTCCGCTACCGCGGAGCTCCTATTTCTGGGTAGTTTGGCCCTCCGGGCCTGCTGTAAAACTAAAATAACCTAAACCTACATACGATTCTATAACCTAATTCCACTATTTGCAAATATCATGTTTTGCGAATATCATGTTTTACTATTATCATGTTTTGCGAATATAATGTTTTGCTAATATCATGTTTTGCGAATATGATATTCTGCGAAGTATGGGCTAAAACATCATGATCGTACACTATAACGATCAAGGTGACCAGGGTCTTGAATACACGACTTCACAACACTGGCGTATACGACTAGTTTTAGCGAGAGCTGAGGGGCTATTGTCTAACGCACTCGCAATCGCAACCGGCTTCAAAATGGAGCAATTGTTTTCATATTGTATGCAGACGAGCGTTCGATTTTCAAAATGAAAACAATCGTGATTGCGAGTGCGTTAGACAATAAGCCCTCAAGACTCTATACTCTTTCCTTTTTAACTTATTGAACATTCATATTCAAATTTTTGATATAGGTATAGATAAGACGCTTTCTTTTTAAGGCTCCTTCTATGCCTTTAATTTTTATTGTATGGGTTATGTGCTTATGTGACATGTATAAGTTGCTAAGTGTTTTTTTACCTATATGTATTGAAGTTGGTATTACTATTAAATAAAAGGTTTTAAGAGGTTTAAGCTTTTATACTTCGTCACAGGAGGGCTAGCACAAGTGGTTCGTGACTTGTTTGTCGCTCGGATCTTCCTTTCCATCTAGTCTGTAACGATAGAGACGCACTGAGCGACAAGCGATAAAATACAACTTGTGCTAAAAATTGCATGAGAGACGACATGATATCAATATTTTATTTTAGTCTGGTTTGGATAAAACTTTATTTTATCCAAACCAGACTAAAATAAAATATTTAACCTAAACTTAGACGAACGGCTAAGATTAGGTTAGGAGCTATTAAATTATTGGTATCATAATTACGTCTTACATTGTGCCTAGGTTAACAAGAAAAAGTTTGGATTCAAATTATGGCACTGTTCGAATCGAAATTGGCAGCATGATCCATGTTTACCTAACATCTGATATTTTTTTGTGGCGGACATTTTAAAATATTCATATTCCACCTGTCGCCAATGCAAACTCTTTTTTGCCGAGGTTACTAAGCTTTTTGTGAGGCCCCGCGGCACTAAAGTGCGCCCTGTTGTGATCCTTATTAGTGCTGATAGACGAGCATAGTCGCTTGAATGCTCGAGTAAATGCGCAAGTCTATCGGCACCTTAAGATATAAGTAAATTAATATCTGGGGACAATCGCACACTAATTGACCTAGTCCCTAACTAAGCTCTAGGCTTGTACTATAGATGGGTACTAGACAACGATAAACATACTTATATAGAGAACTTAATTTCCGTGTCAAATACACGCACATTTACACACACAGTCGGAAACATACTCAATCTCATCACACAAATATTTGCCCATACCGGGAATTGAACCTAGGACCGCTAGCTTCGTAAATATGCAGGGTCGCTTCAACTTTCTTTATAGCAGCAAGTGGTAGAAAAATGGTTTGAGAAACTTAAAACAGAACTTACAAATCAACATTGCAAGTTAAATAAAAGCTTTTATTAAAGGGCAGCATAAAAGCTATACAAACAATACATTCGTAATATAGTTCATTTATTGTGATTTATATAATTTACACACATAAATTAGAAACACAACCCAACACCACACCCAGTAATAAACTTATTCAAGCTACCTCGTTATTGTGATTCTTAGCACGAGACGAGACTGCTTTAAGAGTATTCGTAGAACAGGCATCATACACGAGACCATCGTGATTTTTTCAAAGCCGTTCATGTGATCAAGCTGAAGGGCGGTACGGCGAGAGTAACCAACAGGAGACCTCAGCAACACGCCTTCAACACAAGCCGAGCCGCTGGCGCGCGGCCTACATGCACTCAGTTTGGCCGCGGCGAACAATTGGTTAACGTTTTCGCACAATATTTTAAACGCACGCATAATATTTTAAAACAATTCTTATATCGCTGAATATATTGTGAGGAATGTTATTGCTATTGTTTACGTTGTCAATTTTGACATTAGTCATTTTGGTCCCGATTTTTTAAAACTTTATAAAGTATTCTAGCAAAAAGAGGTAGTTTGAAAGATCATTTTGAATTTTTGTCACCTTAGATACAGCTGAATTTTTGTCCATTTAAATCGTTTTGGTCGACTATGCAGTTACATCTTCTTGATTTTTTATCCAAGCAAATAATTTAAACGAAGTGTTACGTGTAATTTTTCTGACGGTTTCACGTGTTAGTCTTTTTTGGGAATCCATTGCAACACATTTTTTTGGGCTCGCTGTCCGCTTAGATCTATCTGATGGTGACTGTACTCAAGTGTAAATATATTTATGATATCGACTGCACAATCATTATTGTTTGTTACCATTCAAGTGTCGTTTGTATGACCTTAATTTCGAATGCTTCGTGATCAACATGTTATTGTACATAAAAAATACAATAAAATAGATAAACATTTGTTTTGCCAGAGAGTGTGAAAGCGATAGACAAACGAAACTATTAATAATGTTTTTACTACTACTTCTTTAACACTTGGTATGTCTAAACTTAGTACCACTCCAAGTCTTCGCGTGGATGTCGCAAGAGGCGACTTAGGGAATAAGGGCTTGTAGCACTGTTAGCCGATGGGCTTGCAACCTGTCACTAATGCTGAATGCAAATGCTAGACTACAAACTAAAAATACTAAAATCGCCTACAATATTTGAGGATCTCCCTCAATTCCTCACTGATCATCAGATTCAGATTTGGTAACAATGGGACAACCTCGGAAGTATACTCTTTCAAACAAAAAAAAACAATATCGGTCTACAATTGACGGAGTAATCGGTGAAAATACATTAAAAAAATTACATACAATGGAACGTATAACCTCCCCCTTTTTTCCAGTTGGCCCGAGAGATACCAAGAAGGTTATTAACATAGCTATGCAGTTCAGTTTACGGCGAGCGTAAAGGACAGAGTTACATAAATGCTATAACTCCGTCCTTTTCCTCATAATAAGCCCCCATCTGAAAGTAGAGCTTAGGTCACTAGTGTCACCACTACAGCCTTGGCCAAAGATGTTTTCCTTTGTATCTAAAATATAAAAAGTATTTGAATATGTGCAAATCATATTTACTCATGATTTTCACACACACAATATTTACTAAATATCGTTTCGAAGTAGCTATTTGTGTGTAGAAAAAGTCATACATAACGTCAAGCCTTCATTCCCAGAGAGGGGTAGATAGAGCTACTGAATAACCACATTTTGCACAGTCAGGCTAAGATGTTTACTTGTATAGTGACAGGTTGCAAGCCCATCGCCTAACAGTACTACAAGCCTTTATTCCCTTATTCGTCACGACATCCACGGGAGTACATGGAGTGGCACTATTCTAACCCGGCAACCACACAATAAAGAATTGAGTTTTACAATAAAATGAATAATTGTATTTTGTTCCACGTTTCCCTTAACGTCTATTGATAATGACAATTTTCCTGATTGATACACGACTTTCTATAATAAAAGATAGAAATGTACCTTTTAAAGTTTTGAAGAACGCATCGGGGGGATTTTATCTATTCATAAACTGGGTCAGTTACGAAGGACATTACTGAATACTTACCGTTTCAATTTTCAGATGCGGCACTCCCCGTGTGCTATACAACAAACGTATCTTCGATTTGGAAGAGAACCAGTTCATCTGCCAAGTAGACAGACATTACATCGGCCTCGCTATAGCCGGCGTCTCCTTCTGCATCATTCTTTCTATGGTCGCGGTTTGGTTCTTCGTGTTCCTGCCCAAGTACCAGTCTAGGAACGCTACGCTTAGGAGTATATATGCTCCAGCCACGGCGTATACTATTTTACCCATGAGTAGCAGTACTTTACCGTTTTAGATAACCCTTTAACCACAAAAGCCGGCATATCACGTCATCGTATTTTCGTGCCGGGACGCCGAGCGCTCAGTACGCTAAATACATGTATTTTTTTATGTTAAGGAGAAGGCACACGAGCGCTCAGGCCACCTGATTGTAAGTGAATTGAATTCTCAAGACATCTAAGATGGAATGCCTCTATGCTAGTAATTTCACCCGTATCTTATCCCCACACCGGAACACAACAATGCGAACTCTGTTGCTCGGCCGGTGTTTAATGGATAAGATGGTGGTAACGATCCGGACTGACCCTGCACAGGGTCCTACCACCACTAAACCTGTATAGGCGCGGTTGCGACATATTCGCACTGCTAGATCAAAACAGTATCAACTCAAAAAATCTGTTAGATTTGTTTCAAGTCCAAACGCATTGGTATTAAAGTTGATTTAAAAATACAGTTTTATTTTGAGTTGATACTGTTTTGATCTAGCAGTGCGAATGACGTCGTTAGCGTCCGGGGCACCTAAAGATGCAGCCGACCGTGGCGTTCAAAAGGTTAAGGTAACTTAGTAACAGTATACTTTACAAACCAATTCATTTGCTAGAGCCGAAGTAAAATGAGTTAGACCGGCATCAGTGCCCTATTTTAAAAACGAGAGCCGACTATACGCTATGCATTACATAGTTACTGGTGCTCTATTCCACTCTTTAAAACCATATTTCTTTCAGTAAAAGAGGGGCGCGGCCACTTGCATGGGCATTTTCTCCCATTCTCTCCTTCCCGATTTAGAGTAGGTAAGGGTCCCTGAATATCGTTTTGTGTAATATGCCCCTTAAAGGTAACTATGCTGTGCGAACAGCTTTTTTTCATCTAGGTACTATGACCAGGGATCGCACATTCGGATCTATATTTACCTAAAGTACGGAGACGGACGCAATTTAATTTTCCTAATTGAATTCTTGGATTTCTAGATTTAGTATAGTAGTATTAAGTATTTATATAAGCTTATTGCTTATTTATTTGAAGTTATTTTCCATGCGGAAGTATTGAACAACATTAAGAACCTATGTTATGTACTTACAAAAATAGTCATAAATAGCCATAAGCTAAAGCTTTTTTACCTTCTCGTATCGTTTTATGCAATCCCGGAATCCCGGAATATGTTATAAAAATAATGTAAATAAGAAGCCGCCTCCATATTTGCCTAAGTTTTGGCCAACTTTAGGTAAATATCGATCTTAATTTCCGATCCCTTATTAAGACAGATAACTAGTTAACTTTCGGGAATAGCAACTCGTCTACCACTAGCCTGAGACTGAAAATTGCGATGTAGTTGAATACCACACTAAAACCTAATTATAATGTAAACAAATCAAAGAAAACTGTGATAAATATAAATTGTTACAGGTACTGTTAATGATGTCTTACTTCTTTTACTCTTAATGGAAAATGCCTGTAGAGAAACACGTATGTTATTTGATACAACACAGTTTTTACTTAGTTGTAAATAAATTGTTTTCCCTTATAAATTCTGGTCAAGGTGACATTGTCAGGAACATTTAGAAGACATCTAGTGGCGGGTCCAGGGTGGGGTACTAAGGGCTAAGAATTTATAAAGTCAATGTTATGACGTAACCGACTACACGTAGCAGGGTACGCACTATCGGTACGCAGCTTTAGTGTTAACTTTGATATAAAACCTAGCATCAGCGGGATCAAGCTCCTCCCAAACCTAAGTCCCGAATCTGCCGCTGGGCATCTACGCGTTAGCGGGGGCGGGGAACGGGAACTACATCCCTCGCCTCCCCCCGCCACACCCCGCGGGACAGTCGCGCGGGAATTTGTCTTAACTATTATGTGAGAAACGGAGTAGGGTAATAAAAAGACACTAAATAAAATTCACTTTATATATTTAATAAAAATACAAAAGTGTACAAATTTTCATACAGATTATATCAAATCTTTGTGCTGTTCGTTCAGGCAAAGTTTTGTGCTATGAGATTTCGCTTGACTATAAGTTATATACTTATATAATACTTATTTCCGATTGTTACAAAGTGATCTAGGATGTACACACCATACATGTGGATATAAAAATAAGTCCTTAAATAATAAATATCAAAGTCCAATTTACTAAAAATATTAATTAAAATATATTCATAATAAAGTTAACTAGTGAGATTGTATTTTGTTACCAGAACTCAAGTTTAAATAATTATCGTATAAAAGTTAAATCATATTTTAATTAAATTAAAATGCTTTGTTACAATAAGTTTATTAAACGTGTTTTATTTCACTACCTCTAAAAATCTAGATATGCAAATGTCGATTTATTTATATTTAAGCAGGCACAAGCAATTTACATAAGGCTGAATTTTTGAGCATTTTCTCGCATAACCTAACACACAAGCATCAAAACTGCTTGGCTGGCAATCTTGACACTTGTCCAACCTATATATTATTACATTTATTACCTACTATAAGTCTTACCTGATACTTTTTATGGTAGCTGGTGTAGGAGTTTTAAGCGCCGTTATTATTGGTTTAAATATATAGACAAAAATAACGATAACAAGCAGACAATTTTATGTAAAAAAACAGCAGACTTGGGGATAATTTCTAATCCATTCAAAAGAACAAGAAAGTTGTTAATTTTATTTGGAATACAGAGACAATAATTACGGCGGTTAATTTACCGAAAAATCACCCGAAACACTCCTTAAACATTAACTTCAATTTAATTCATATGCTAAATTACAGTATTACTCTGGGTAGGACAATTCTTAACATAGGGACGTTAATTAATCACTCATCCCACAAAAGAAACTCATAATTTAAACCAAAAATTTTTTTTTTGGTGTTCCATCCGAGTTGATTTAATTACGACTGAATAACATAATGCCTTGGTATTTCATTGGACTTAATATAAAATTGCAAAAGGCAAAATGTCTGTCTCAAAATTTCAAATAAATAAATAATGTCAGGATAGTTAAGTAGTCATGATACTCATGAGAGTTTTGGGATTAAGTAATGTTAGATTACAGACGCTATACAATGGTTTTAAAAATTTCAGTCATATTAGGTTTCCGGTATTTTTAAGAAAAAAAACATGTTTTGCTATGTAGGCATTATAATACAAAGTTGTCGTTGAGATCAACACATTTACATACATACATAACATCACGCCTTCATTCCCAGAGTGGGGTAGGCAGAACTACGGAATACCAACAACTACAAAAAGAGTTGTTGGTAATTCTGTAACCACATTCTGCACAATCAGGCTAAGATGTTTACCAGTATATTAGTGACAAGTTGCAAGCCCATCTACTAACAGTACTACAAGCCCTCATTCCACGTTCACGGGAAGACATGGACATCGACACATTTATAACAGGATATTATGAAATTAACTCGTAATTAAACCTACTCTGCCATCCTTCCATCCAACTCAACTCTAGAGCTAATTATCCGTTTTCACACGCTTATAATATAAGCTTTATATAAAAGCACACAATGTTTGGCTTATACATAAGTCAACCAACGCTAACCGCCAATAATATGATATGTTACATAATTACCAAGCAATCTTTGGTCGCATCGTAGACACATAAATTGCACTTTTCCTAATTTATCATAATACATTTATTTATAACAACCACAATCTTTCATTCAATACAATTGTATAATAAGCAGCCTTTCGAATTGGGAACCGGCCTTGATAATCTACGATCGGCATCCGAGAGACTGACATAATATAGACACTCGGAGCGATAATCGACATTATTCAAGTGCGTAAGCCTTTATGATCTCTTTAATATAATCACTAAGCATGTTAAACTATTACATATATTGCTTATTTTGGTCTCGAGTTTTATATAGCCTGGTTACATAGCAGTTGCATCGATACTCATTTCATAGCATACAAAGCTTGTCCCAGAAAAAAGTGTCGCATATTAACTTGTTAAAAAACCCCACCAAATAATAAAATTAATTAAATTTTACAACACAGTTGTATTTGAATATTCTTAAAATACATTTTATTCCTATAAACATCGGTTTAAGTTTTTTTCATCCAGAATCTCCTTAATTTTGCTTTAACCCGTGCCATTAATTTTTGTACATCATCATCGGTGATTAATTTGGAAGCTTCATTCCATTTCCGTTTGAAGTTTTCCACTGACGTGGCATTACTTTTGTGTTTTAAAAGCTTTTGCTTCATGCGAGCCCAATATTTCTCAATGGGCCGTAAATCAAGGCAATTGGGAGGATTTTGGTGTTTTTCAACAAAATCGATACTATTTGCTTTGTACCACTCTATTGCCCGCTTCGTGTAGTGACACGTGGCCAAATCAGGCCAAAAGAGGACAGGTTTACTGTGCTTCCTAATGAATGGCAACAATCGTTTTTTAAGGCATTCATTCAGGTATATATCACCATTAATGGTTCCTTTGGCAAAATACGGTGTACTGCGTTTGCCACATGAACAAATCGCCTGCCACACGAGAACTTTCTTTGCAAATGTGTCCATTTTTATGACCTTATACTCTTCATCAACAGTTTTTCTATCAGTGGCTGAATAATAGTGGTGTCCTGGAAGTGACTTGAAGTCAAGTTTACAGTAGGTCTCGTCGTCCATAACAATACAATATTTTTTCTTAGTCATTTCCGAATAAAGCTTCCTGGACCGGGATTTAGCCTCCGTTTGTTGTTTCGCAGTTCTGTTGGGTACTTTAGCTTGTTTAAATGACTTTATAGAATTATGTTTTTTCACCCTTTGCACCGTAGATTTAGATGTTTTGTATTTTTTGGCCAAGTCCCGTACAGAAAGAGTAGGTTTCTTCTGTAACGCTGCCACAATGTTCCTCTCTATATTTTTATTTACAAACCCAGGTTTACGGCCACTTCCAGGCTTTCGTTATATGCTACCACCCTCTCTAAACCGTTTTAAAACTCTTTGAACGGTTCTTACTGAGGTTTTAAGCTCCGATGCAATGTTTTTCACAGATATACCGCGATACTGAACATATTTGTACAGAATTTTTTCATGTAACTTTTCTTTAACTGACGACATCTTTGAAAATACCAGTACTGACATCTGTTTTTTTATCTTAATTCAAATAATAGACAATATGCTAACTAGGAAAATAGTTTTCAAACCTATTTGATTGAAGTCTGACAAACAGCCTTGGTTAGTAAAAGCGACACTTTTTTCTGGGACAAGCTTTATATCACCAGGTCACTGCAGTTTGGGAGAAATATTTTTGAACGAATATATATTTCCCGATGCAACTATTTTAGATTTAGATGTCTAACCAAATTGAACCTTGCTTGTATTTGATATGACATTCTGAAAATTAAACAAAAATAGTACAAATAACTTTTTGAGAAATTATACATCCAACCAAATACATTTCACCCAAAGCGCAGGGACTACCAATTTTCCTTTGCGTATGCATTTAATATATTTAACTAATAAATGACACGGCTTCAGCAGATATTTTCTGCTGAAGCCGTGAAGTATATTTATTATAGCTTTGGATTAGTAAATTCTGTGAAATTACACATTAGATAAAAATCAAGTTGAGTAAACAAGAGTGCCTTGCCCGTCGCTAATAAACAGAGATAGAAGTTTTTGATGCACGAATAAAATTGTCCTAGGGACTTCCGAACGATAATAATTTATCGATAAATTGTACTTTCTTATGACAGGTAATTATGTATGACTATGAGATAACGTATAATATGAACATGCAATTTCCATACACCGTAACTCAAAACTTAAAAGTGGCATAAGCATAACGATAAAAATAAAATTATTATCTAAGTACCTACATAATTTTTAAACTTGAGTGTTATCCATGCATTTTTTGAAAACTGAGCAGGTATTATTTTAGAGTATACTATTATGCTACACAATGTCATACAATTTACCTAAATTTGCCCTTGGTTTAAGTTTATTTTGTATGGAAATCGATTGAATTGCGTCCAAGGGTAGTGATTAGCATTTTAGTTAATCTCTATTAATCCGGTGAACGTTACCTATCTACTATGACATTTTGAAATAAGTATTTGAAACAGTTATCGGATACATCTAATATCGGAAGGAAGTCCCTAGTCAATTGACGTTGTTGCCAAAAAAACTTCTATGTCTGCTAATAAAACAAAAGTCAACTAAAAGTTTTCTCATCACTATCCTTAAATGATAGATAAAGTTTTTCGGGTGTATGATTGTAGCCATTTTTCGTGACCGCCTCGACTGATTCTAAAGTACAGGGTGTCCTTGGGTTGGTAGTCACTGAAGGAGTGTCATAAATGTCATAATATAGGCTCCAAATTTCAAATTTAATACGTTTTTCTAAACTCAATGCAGTTTACGTTACTAAAAATATTGTTTTAAAGTAGCAACATCGCTAACAATACGTGAGAAAAATCTAGATCGCCCCATAATGTATTCTATAAACGTATTCCGCTTAAATGCGCAGGCGACGTTTGCATTAGCAATTGTTATATTTCCCTACCGAATAAATACCTTAACATAACCTATGATATGATAACTAGTTACTTTACAAAAATACTAGGCGTTCACTAACGTTATATTGTAGAAATTACAGATATATTGTAGAGTAGAATTCTACTGAGATACCAAAAACATCTGTCTATTGGACACTAAGTGGCAGAGCAATATGTTTATTAAATGTAATAGATATGTTAGATTACTATGTATGTAATGTTCGAGTGTGTATTGTCTTTTAGATATCAGTTCACATTTTAATCTAGATTGCTTATTTTTTAGGATAAAAACCTAAAACTATTATTATCCAAAGCTTAAGATCATATTTCTTTACAAAATGTCATAAAAGGCAAACCATCACTGAATTCTTAACCTTAACTACTTAATAATAAAGTTAAATTTGTGCATAATCTCCTATCTTAGACTATTCTAAAACTTATAAAAATATGACACAAAAATGTACATATTATCTAATAAAAAAATTAATTTAAGTTACATTTAAATGCATTCGTTTACAAAATGGCTTCTAAAAAATTCAGACTTTATCATCAATTGAGTTAAGTAGCTGCAGTCGACCTTATAAACACATCGAGCATTATTTGAACACCATCATTATGGTATTTATATACAAATACAAATTTATATTTTCGTTTTTTTTTGTCATCATTATTTACCTGAGTTTTCTTACTTATTTTCAAGTTTAGATATCAGTTTAAAATGTCTTTTAAACAGAGAAGGGCCTTTGTTTGAAGAAGTTTATTCTTTAAACTAAAGCCGTTCCATCGCGACAAAAATACTTCCGCGTCCGTTAACGTTTATAATTCACGAAGGCGTGCCCTTCTACTAATGTCAAAGTATAAATAGAAAAGTAGGTCGCCTCCAGGCTTTTAGGAGTTTCTGTTACCCATTGCCGCTAGGGTTGCGTCGATTCGTCTCGCTTGATACTTAAGAGGCAACATATCGTCATCACTTTGAAAAAACCTTGTATCTCATGTTTCGTGATGTACAATTTTAAACTTTAACATGAAGAGAAATAAGTTTAAAATCGTATATAACGAAATATGAGATACGAGGTTTCTACGGTAATTGATACAGAAATGTTGCAATTCGTTTTATGCAAAATGAAAGACAATACTAGGCAATGCAAATAACCGGTTAAAACCGGCTATCAACCGTATTTTGCATACTAAATTCGGTTACTAACCGGTTATTTGCATTGCAACATTTCTGTATCAATTACAATGAATAATTTCTTAAAACATAATGGGCTGTAAATTAAAAACGAAGACAATTCTAATGTGATTCACTTCTACTAATTTGGTTACAGATCTAGTTTTAGTAGTTTCATTTGGTTCCAGTGTATTAGTGACAGGTTGCAAGCCCATCGCCTAACAGTACTACAAGCCCTCATTCTCTTAGTCGCGTCTTACGACATCCACGGGACATACCTAACCTAGTAAGAACAAAAATTGTCATTTGATTTTATTGATAAAATTATACTAAATGTTTTATGCAAATTAAACGGCACCCGAATTAGAATATTCAACAATGTTAAACCACGACCAAATTATCACAACTAACCTAGAGGACAACCTACTGTCATACCAGCCTGTGATCATCCCTGTACAAGAACTCCTCCTGTCAGACGGACGTCTCAGAATTGAGCCGCAACACGAACCTGTTGCTCTTCGGGTCCACCACTTCCTCCATCAGGGTGAACTTGGGCAGCTGCTTGATGGTACAAACTAGAGATATATCCCCTTGTCTGAGCTGGAACTCTATGTTGTCTGCTAATGGCCGAGCCAGGAGTTCATCAGAGACTAACGACCAGCGTTGTGTTGGCCGGGATTCCTGGTCTGCGGCTAGAACTGGGCCCTCCACGAGGAACGGCTCGAGGAAGGCGCGGGGGGAGGCGTCTTGGGAGAGACAGCGCGCTAGGTGCGCTAGGACCTGGAAACAAATTGTTTAGTAAATAACATGATTTTCCGCTGAAATAAACTAGAAATTTGGTGATAATGTTTATAATTACAGTAAGACCACAAATATAAGTTACGCCGGCAATCTTCGTCCACGCAGAAAGGTGCTCACTGCTCACTAATGCCGAAATTAACGAACGTAAAAAACAATTCAATATAAACCTTGTCGTGTTACGCGTAAGCTACAATATGAAATGACAGTTAAACTCGTGCTTTCTCGCTCATGGCGATTAGCGATTAGCGATTAGCGATAAGCGCTTAGCGCTCGTGCGTCTCAGCTTGTGTACGAATGACAACTGACGCGACGCTAAATAAAAAGGCGGTCGACGGCGTCGCTGCAATGGCAACTTATATTTGTGGTCCTACTGTACGTATATTTTACCGAGACGTGGTCGCTTACAATGGGCCTCATAAGAAGGATCAAGGTCACTCAAAGGTTGATGGAAAGAGCTATGCTGGGTGTCTCCTTGCGAGATCGAATTAGGAATGAGGAGATCCGCAGGAGAACTAAAGTAACTGACATAGCTCATCGAATTTTAAACTTTAAGTGGCAGTGGGCGGGGCACATTGCTCGTAGAACCGATGGCCGTTGGAGCAGAAAGGTTCTGGAGTTGCAATCGCGAACCGGGAGACGAAGTGTCGGCAGGTGGACCGACGATCTGATACAGGTCGCGGGAAACCGCTGGATGACAGCAGCAGAGGACCGGTCGTTGTGGAAAACCTTGGGGTAAGCCTTTGTCCAGCAGTGGATGTCTTCCATAACGATGATGATGATATATTACCAACAAATACCAATACACAGTGTCCCTGGATAAAGGGCATAAAACGAATAGGGATTAAACTAGATGCAAATTCACCGACAATTTTACATTGTTTGCTGTCAACACTATCGGAACTAGGTGATATATCTCGCCTCATATGAGCTCTATTGAGATGAAATAAACGGTTTTTTTATCCAGGAGCATTTTTCTGTGTCAATCAAATAAAAAAAAACGATTAAATACGCCAAACAAAATACAGATTTTTCTTCAAAAATCTGTATTTATTTTCTCTACTCGTACAGAAGATTAATATAAAACACTAAACTCTTTGAACCAGTGCCGGCCGGAACGAAATGGTGGAAGCAAACCACAAAATAAAAACAAAAAATTAAAAACCAAAACTCGAATAATAATAATTACTAGGTAATTACAGATAGCAATTTTCGTAAAATTGACCACCACTAATCATGTGCCATCCGTAGTTGTTAAGCTCACCGAGTCGGCGGAATGCCGCGGCTGCTGCCTCGTGGCGCGCAGGTACTTCTGCAGCGCGCGCGCGAGCGACGGGAACACCGCCTGCGCCGCCTCGCGCGGGCCTAGGGCTCCTGGAACAACCAATCGGTTCAAGGGTGGTGGTTCAAAGAGTTAGATATAATTAAGCAAATAGATAATTAACACACGACTAAGTCGAAAAAGTTTCGATGCGCGATAACAAATGCTCATATAATATTCGTTGTGAGACCTACCATCAAGCAGGGAGAATTTTGTAAGTTGGAATTTGAATTTCATTTACATATTATTATATTTTTTTGTTTAAATTTTATTTACGTTGTTTTGTATTAAGTGTCACTTTCCGTCTCTTCACCAAGCGGTTCCAACGGAAGATCAGCGCTGGCTTTACGGCTAGCTAATGCTGAGTTGGGACCGTTTCGCAACAGTTTCTCTGTCCTGTTCTTTTTGTATGTATGAAATGTAATTTTGTATTGTTGCGAATAAATGTCTCTTTATATTATCTTATCTTAAATCCACCAGCAAGAAAATAAAGTTCATTTGCTTTGTTCTCAAATGCCATTTTAAATTGTGACACAAATTAAAGTGAACTTACGTAACGAACATATAAATCAATAAATAAAGTTTTTCATAACCCAATCGATAGTGACTAACTATTAGAAGACAGATGAACACGCCATCTCTTTTTGACCGAATATCTGCATCTTTGTCAGTTGGCTGAATAAGGATCAAAAAAATAACATTAACCTTGGACTTTTTAGACGTAGATGATGTTAACTGAGTAAATTATTTAAATTGGTGACAGAGTACTTTTATAAAATTGTAGAATAGCACTACTATTTTTTTTAAAAGAAACAGGGCCCTGGCAGCATATTCCTCACGACTTGTTAGATGATTTTTAACAAAAGCATTTTTCATAGTAGCGAATTTTTACATCTTTCATAATCTCGTTCTTTCGTAATCGTCAACTTTCTATTCGGTATTCTCCATGTAGACTTTTCATATAGCGTTCTTTGCGTTTATTTTAATCACGTTGTACGATATACCTACAGCATCAAACGACTCACCGCTACTGTCCATCCACCGCCTCGGGTTCCAAGGGCTAGGCTGAAGTCCAGGGGTTATCTTGTGCCAAATATGACGTACACAGTTCCACAGGTCTCTGATAAACGTACCTCCCAAGGGAAAGAGGTCCTTAAGGCATACACGGATATTTCGAGAAAAAACACGATGCTCTCGCTGCGCGCGCGCTTAACCGACTCGTTTTGTAAGTTGTGCGTGTCATCCGTTTTCGGTGGGTGGCGCTGTTAGCGCGCGGGGGTTGCCATGCCAGAACGAATGGCGGCTTCCAAACAAGAAGCAGAAAATCGCTAGAAGACCGTAGGGATACCATACATAATAAAAATAAAACAAAAAATTGGCCTTCCAGATTGTATCTTCCTATCATAGAAATCAACAAGATAAGAATTAAATGAAAATAGTGTTCCTGTACGGAACACACGTAAATAACCATTAGATTATTTTACTACTCGCCTTTATTTCCATTACAAAACCCTAATTTGATAGAGTCGATGGAGCTTCGCTGAGCGGAGCTACTATTTCTGGGTTGTTTTGGCCCTGCGCGCCTGATATAAAAAGGAACCTAACCTACCCTACCTACGTATACTATTGGAAAAATTTACGAGTTTTTTTTAGTAAAAATCATAAACATTAAATGATGCTAATCAAAAACCAATACATAAACAAATACAATAAATAAAAGGGACGATTATGAAAAAACGCGATGTGAAAATTTGCTACTATGAAAAAAATGGTTTTATGAAATAGTCCAAAGCTGGGTACGAATCTGAGCGGCTCAGCCTGAGGCATGCTCACCCCGCGCGGCGAGCTGCTCGCGGATTCAAATTATTGCACATGAACATGCGCGGGTGAGGCAGCGTGGTAAAAGATCGACACTCGGCGGCTCGCCGCGCGCCGCTCGCCCGCTGCTCGCGCAAAGCGCGTGAGTGCGTACGAATTTGAGCGGCATAGGCGAGCCGTGCGTGCCTCAACCCGAGGCTGCTGTAATTGGTAGGCAGCTTAAGAAGCGTTCCTGACCGGTGGCGGCAGCGACGCGCACGCGGCGCACGTGCGCGAAGGCGTCCTCGGCGGCCGACAGCAGCCGCGCGCGCCGCTTGCGCACGCGCCGCTCGCGCTCCGCCTCCTCGTAGTAGCGCTCGTTGTGCGCCGAGCCCGAGTCGCGCCGCCGGCTCGCCGCCGAGCCCGTCGCCGACCTGCCACGTGCCAACACACGCTTTATACACACAACAATACTATCCCGCACAAATCGACCTCACTTCGGTTCACTCCCAACTAGGCCAACGCGCAACGTGTCGCCAACAAATAACCAATAGAGGTTCGATTCATTAAGACTTCATTTCATAATACCCCGTGGATCTCAAAATGACGTTGTGCAGTCGCTATCAAATATATCGGAGCGAACAAGGTGCTGACAAATATCTGAACACAACTTTATTATCAAGGTGTTACAGAGCATGTACCGATATTTTTGAGCACCTTGTTAGCTCCAATATATCTAATGGCAACTGTACCATAAAACCTTAATATCGAAATACCATTGTTTTTCCAGACATCGGATTTGCAAAATGCCAAAAAATCCGTAACAACTCAGATCCAAAATTATCAAATCCTAAAACACCTGAAATTTGAACAAGTTTATTAACCTTCTTCCTTCCTTATTTGACATTTTGACTTTCAGACGTTTTGGATTAAAGGCATTCAAAGACTCAGTCATCAAAATTCAAGTAATATTTTGGGAATCAAACATTCTGGATCAAAGTTATGATATTTCAGTTGTTTTAAGAATTAATAAATATGAATTTTAGACATAAAAACGTTTCACAGGCTGATTAATTTCACTATTTTACTATTTTTTCTGAACCTTTAAAATAGGTACTAACATGCAGATCTATTAATGATAGTGGCTTAATCATTACCAGCACTAAAACAAAAAAAAACGCTTTGCATTGCATACAGAATTCATTCACTCATCATATTTGACAAGACTAATTAAATCATTGCAATTAGCAGCAATATTATCTAGACCAAGAGTGGACTCAAAAATATCAAAACATTAAAAATGATATTGCTTATTGGCTTAAGGCCCCCATACACGGAACAACCTGTCTTTACGATTAGTCTGAAACAATATTGTGACAAACCATATTTTGATGGATATCTGGATGCGATATTGCCACAAACATACAGTCCATCATTTGATTTTAACACAGCAATGACGGATCGTTACGATAATTGCTCCATGTATGGTGGCTTTTAGGAGGGCAGTGGTACCAACCTGGCCTGTCCTGGTGTAGCATTAGTATTGGATCCATCCACCTCGTAAAACTTGATACTGGACTGCCCTTTCCTCTGAGACTTTGATATGGGTATCTTCTCCAAATACGGATTGTAAATCGGGAACTCCGTATAATACTTCTGCAAAACCCAAACTGCTGCCCGCTGTATACTAAGTTGCCCAATGCAATAAGACCTGCTTTCTCCATCTGGGCTTCTTACAATCTTTATATAATAGGCAGGTTCCAAATGCCGAATCTCCATGAGTATAACGGCAACGTAATGTATAAATAGTAGGGTATCTGCAAAACTTGACCCGTAAGCCACTAAGGCATTGTAATCTACAGCCTCCTCGCCCAAAGCTAACGCTTTTGTAGCTTCAGTTATTTGTACAATGTAAAACAACCAATATGAGAATGTGCAAACAGCCAGGATGACTAAAGTCATGGCTCTAAACACGAATATTCTTGGTAATATAGCATTTCGGGACCTTGAAAACACGGCCCAGACTCCAATTGCCAATAGTACTAATTTAAAGGCTAGTGACAGTAAGATTCCCTTGCATTCTGCTGTGCAGGCAAGTAACTGCATTCTTTGGCTCGGCTGAATAACCAAGCTATCAGTCAGTCCCGGGAAAAATCCTATTTTCGGTAGCACCACCATAGCCAAAGGACTCACAAATGATACAAAAGACAAACCCATTGCTATGGTAGTCCCAAAATATCTTGAGCATACAAAACTGATCCCACTGTCAGACTCCATGGGCCAATTACTAACGTCTTCCATAGACTGTGAACCTTCTGAGGTGTTGCCAGTGACGGCAGTTGTGTTCTCGCCCCAGTTCTCATCTTGTGGGAGGATCTGAACTTCAATAACTTCCTGCCCATCACGTCCCGAGTCTGGGTTGATGTTTACACTAGTCTGAAAAGGTGCCATGATGCTGTCACCACAGTCTTTCCTTTGTGATTTTGTACTTCTGCAACAAGATTGTTAGTAAATCAAATGCATTCACATTTATTTAATCGCAGTAAGAATTAGTACAAACTTCATAATCATGCAGATACCAAAACTAGTTGATGAAAAAATTAAATAATTAAATAAGGCATACTAATGAAAACTGTTTAGTTAAACACTAGTAATGATACGTTAAAACCCTCCATCTAAGTTACTTGACAGTATTTACCAATTAAAATCAAGTAATGTCTGATGTAAGCACCCAATAAATATGTGTGGTACACTAGTATTGCTATAAATTAATTCAAACAAACAAGTTCCTGTTTTATCTAGGTTAAGAAGTATCTACTCCACAGTAACACTGCCTATGACATAAAACAGAGTTCAACTGAATTTTCTAATGAGATTGAAACTTAAACTCTACTTAACTAAGCATATTTATGATGAATTTGTCAACTTTGTGTGGATTTCGTGACTGAAACCACTAGTATTAAAAAGATAAACATACCGGGTACTTCGATGAGTGTGCTGGCGATGCCTCGAACTCCGTCGCGAACGACTGCTCAGTTCAGAGCGCACGGATTCCGTCTCCATTGTCGCTCTCACCCATCAGCACAGTCTCTGCAACAACCAAAGCCTCAATCTCCTTCACAAATCAACTCACGGATGCAGGCCAATTAAAATACCCAGGGCTTCACGCAACTGTGAACACCGTACACACACATTTTTCCAAACAGAAAACGAACAATATCTACCTGAGATATCACAGAGAACATCACCCCTTCGCGACCTTATCGCTGTAAGAAGAAAATTAGCGCCGCATTATTGATAATTACGGGATTTTTAGCATAAAAGCGTCGTTTTATGGGTTGCTCGGACGAAATCACATTAAAACTAAGCGACTGAATTAAACAAGCGTCTTGGCAAAATTTGTTTATTGCTGTTTCACTCGCACACAAGCTCAATCTCGTAGTATTTTCTGTTGCTCCATGCTTAATGCAACTTTTTCAATTTGGTAGTATAATATTACCAAAACACGTTCGAAAACCGTTCCAACATTCTTTTCGAGGGCACTGTCATAAAAAAAATATTATCGTTAAAGTAATCGCACCTTACTAAAAATACACACAAACTAATAACAAGTTAAGTTTATATCAATTAACTTTAAGTATAGTAGACTTTTATGTTTTTTTGGACTTATACAATTGCAATAAAGAGCGTCCTCAAAGTGGCGGTCAATTCAAATATTTAGAACACAAGATTACAAGAAAAAATAATGATAAGATAACACTTTGTTGCGGGCAGATAACTCATTCGTAGTTATTTTATCGTGATGAAAGTGTTTTGTACTGTGTGAAAATAATGGACGGCAGTCAGAACGCACCCTCAAGACGACAGGAAAGGCGTGGAACTGTGGTTGAGGACCTCCATTTGGACCGAGTAGCTTCACAACCAGAAATAGGACCAACACCCCCGGATGGAGGATACGGGTGGTTAATAGTGTTCTCAGCCGTAATCTACCACGTCACTGTACCCGGGATTTTAACGCTCTACAGCCTGATAATATTACAAGTCATCCAAGATGTGGACCATGCTGAAGACGAAAAATTAAGAATATGGGACGTCGATATAGCCTTAGTGCCCCTGATAACTATAGCAATAAGGTTACTCCTGGAGTCCTGGTGCAGGGCTGTGGTAAAGATATTCAATATGCCGCGGTTAATGGCTCTCTCTGGACTTTGTTTGACCGTCGCTGGTATTCTTTTGTCTAGTTACTCCACAGATGCGAACAGTAATGATCACATTGTGAACGTGTTCTCGGGGATACTTGCAGGTACGTCATTATTTTCATTACTAGTTAATTGACTATAGAAACGAGTCATACTGCCATGTATTGTTATGTTTATGAAAGGTTTCAATGGAACAATGCCAAAGTTTACGACTGTTTACATTTTATCTGTTTAAACATGTGTTGTCTAGTTGTTTTAATTGCGGTTACTTATTGATCAATCAAGATTAATTGTATTGTGTACCACACGATTCTCGAAATAAATAAATATGGGGTGTGTTTTACACAAATTTACCTAATCCCAAATTAAGCTATAACGATATAAATCTAGAATAATATAACATGATAAATGTGAAAGTAACTGTTTCCATCTGTCTTTTTGCTACGCTTTCGCGGATAACCCGCTGAGCCGATTTAGATGAAATTTGGTATGGAGATGGTTTGAGACCCGGGGAAGGACGTGGGGTACATTTTATCCCGAAAATAATTACGGTTTCTGAGGGAATAGCGATAAACTACTTCTATGCGGACGGAATCGCGGAAAACTACTAGGACTTATGTAGAGAAATAAATACTAAAATACAAAGAAAACTACCCAAGACTATTTTTTTTTGCCAAATCGGGAATCGAACCCGGGACCGGGACCGCTAGCTCTGTAGGCAGGGTCACTACCAATTAGTCCAACGCGTCGTTAAACTACCAGTTATACGCTAGATATTTACACGTTTACGTAATATAATTATTAGTTCTAGGTAACAATATAATATAGTATATAGGTATGCTTACTGAACCAAGCCCTAAAATGTTATCAGATAGTAATAGGTTCTTCAACGAATCATCGAAACTTATTAACATTACTTTATTTCGCGACTCCGGTCGCGCTTTTTCACCGTTGTTCGATATTCTCCCAAAAATACACTTCACCTCTCCGATCCGTTTGGGTACCTACACTAGAAGTAGGTACATAATCTAAAAATATTATTTTCTGAATTTCATAACACGAATTTAAAAAAATCTGATTTTGAATCTAAACAAGCATCAAAATGACGCTTATTTCACATCCGAATTACCTACTTCTAATATCTATTAATATCCGTCATATTAAAATCTCAAAAAGTATAATCTCGATTAACATATCTCCGACTCTTGTTAGATTGGTGTTCTGTCTTCAGAACACCGATTTTTAAATTTCCGTTTTTTCTGATTCCGACTTTTGAATTTTTGTGCATCCGATTCCGTAAAGAAGTCGCAACTCTACTAACTGTTATGCTTCTGTATTATTCTATATGGATTATAAACATTCGCGAGGTAACGAAAGCAATTATGTTTCGGAGAAAATAAATTTCGTGATTTCGATTTTCTTTATTTTAACACTCAGTTGTTACTTATATAAGATAAGAGATGTAAAAAAATCAGTGTTAAATTATTTTGGTGTTGTAAAAATAGAACTGAAGATTGAGTATTTTCAATTTTAGAATTACAATGGTTCGAGAATGTAGGGTGGTTTATAACAAACATGACGTCAGCATGCACTCCGTCCATATTTCCGGACTTTGATTGTAATATACAACATTTCGCGTAATTTTGGCATCTTAAACGGCAATTGGTTACTTTACTATACGGGCTGTGTAGAAACCACTGTAACAATCTAGGTTTGCGTAGAATCTCTTTAATCTGTGTAACCATTATAATTTTTGTGCGCCATTTATTAAGAGATAAATAATTAATTATGAATTAAGTATTACTAGCTGTTTTATTTATAAATTTGTACGCCTCCCGGCTATTTACAGTGCGACTCAACATATTTTAATATCTCTTGTAATGATTCATGACCTGTAAAAACAAATAAATGATTGATTGTTTTATTGATTTCCCGCGACTCCGTCCGCGTAAAATCGTTTATCACCAACCGTCCAGTTTTTAGGGTTATAAAGTACCCTATGTCCTACCCCGGGACTCAAACTATCTCCATGGGTACCACATTTCATCTAAATCGGTTCAGTAATTTATCCGTGATAGCGTAACAAACAGACAGACAGAGTTACTTTCACATTTCGACGGTTCTGTGACTCAACCTCGTATACAGAATATTGTCCAGTATAAACTGACACTCACTAAGTACGCGAGTGCATACTAAGTGCGTGTCAGTTTATACTGGACAATATTCTGTATACGAGGTTGAGTCACAGAACCGTCGATTTTTAATATTAAAGTATAGACAAATAAGCGATGATTAAGTTAATAATTTAATAAGTTTAATAAGTTCATAGCTTAATCATCGCACTTGCACTTGCAGTAATCCTGAGATAGCTAAAGCGGAGATCAATCATATTTTAATATGACCGACGCAACTTATAGGTGCCGGCTGCGCTCTCACCGGGCAGCAAACGGAAGTGATCATCACCCACTACTTCCGGGACCGGCTGACCACCGCGCAGCGCCTCGTGCGCATGGCGCCCTCCGTCGGCAACTGCCTCATCCCCATCCTCGTCGCGTTCCTTTGCATCAAGTTCCAGCTCAACCACGTCGTTGTCATGGTCTACGGCGCCATCATCATGCAGAACTGCCCCTTACTCGCCTCCTTTACGAGGCCCATCTACATAGAACGCGTCATCCGAAGCACCTATAACATGCTGAGAGCTGTCGAAGACGAAGACGAAGTCGTCTTCAACCAAAGGCGTGAAGACCCTGAAAGCAACGTGCAGCCTCAGTCAAGTACAGCACAGGACGACGACGCTACTGATGTGGTGGTCTTCAAATCGTCGAAGAATGCAAAAGAGATAGAAGATCCTGCTGTTCAGTTGAGGGAGGAAAACGCAGCAACCGTAGCTAATTCGCAGAATCAGCCACGATTCTCATCAGATTTTAGCGATTTCACCGATAACCAATCTAGTAATCGGTTTTCCTCAGACTTTGGATCTTTGGACGTCACAAGTTACAGCAGGATAAGTGGGTATCAGGAACTGGAGGATATCGACAGGCATGCTCAGCCTCAGCCACTGTATAGGGAGACGACCACCGAAGCTCCTCAAAACATAGTTTTCTCTGAGGTGTCGCCAGGGACTGCTAGAAGAACAGCGTCGCTGAAGAAGAATTTTATAACTGTTATGAATATGCTGATGGATCTGAACTTCTACTTGTACGCGCTGCTGCATCTGACGACGACGGTGTCTATTTTCGTTCTAGGAGTTATGTTTGCGCCGTTGGTGCGAATAAAGAATCCTACCATAGACTTGTGGTCGGTGAGTAAATCATTTTAATTTTTTCAGGCAATCTTTTGTTGCCGATTGCACTTTTGCAGTCATTATCAGCTTATCTAGACTTAGTAACGAGTTTGTACTCGGTGCATCTACGTTAAGAAGGTACAGCGGAAATCCTGTCGCCCTGTGATCCAGATCTCGGCATGAAAAGTAGTAATGGACGTCACTGTCATCGTGATTAGTCTTAATTAATTTCCAATAATTGCCTTGCCTGACTATGCAAAATGTGGTTACAGAATTATCAACAAGTTTAGTGTTGTTGGTATTCTGTTGCTCTGCCTACCCCACTCTGGGAATAAAGGCGTGACGTTATGTATGTATGTAATTAAAAAACCTGTCTGAATTCTTCATCGAATTATTAACTGTCAAGTGTATGTAAGGTATTACATGTTAATAAAATTAACATGCGCTCACCAGTCGTGCAGTCTCACCACCAAATTTGGCCAAAATGCTTTGTCGAGCTTGCAACCAAATTTAAAATACGCGCAGAAAGTGCAAATGTATATGAGCCACTGATCCTGTGACCATCAGGTCGCACGTTCGGTAAAAAAGTACTACGTCAAAATGACAGTTTCATATACGTTTCATAGGATTTGATTGATTTTGACGTTGTAACTTGGTTGTAACCCCAAAGTTCACAACGTCACTTTGACACAGTTCCATAAGTACCTAGTTGCCCTAAAATCCATTTGTTTTACTGTACCTACATGGGACCATGAACTTTACACTGGGTACAACAAAAAAGCGTAGAATCGGAACTACACATATTTTTACCGGCAACGCTTAATTGTTCTATACAAAAGTACTTAAGAGCTGCCACATGAAATTGAATTTGACATAGACAGTGGCGCCCCCGTTATTTTCTACTATTTTTTGTCACACTATAGGTCGCCAGTTAATAATTCAACAAACCCTAATCGGAGTTTTTTTTTTTTCGTAACATTTTTGTGCGGAGACTTGTTGTCAGAAATTTATAGTTGTCATATGTAAGTCTTCCTAATATAAATAAATAACATTTTGCACTAACTCTTTAAGTGACCATCGGCCGATTGACCACATAAGGTTATTTGCAGGTGGCAAGCCTGATGGCGATGGCGCACGGCTCGGCGCTGTGCTTCATCATGCTGTGCATCGTACTTCCAAAGTCCATCAACGAGAAGGCGCGGCTCTGTGCCCTGTTCTGCGCCACGGGAGCCATGGGCTTTTACGGTGAGTTACTACTAGGTACAGTCACTGACGTGGGTCGCCACATAAGACGCCAGCGCCAGTGCACCACGTACAACGTTGGTCCCCAGATACAACGCCAGTCTCGCCACATAGGGCGCCAGTGCACCACATGCGACGTCAGTCCCTACATACAACACCAGTGTCGCCCCATAGGGCGCCAGTGCATTACATACGATGTCAGTCCCTACATACAACGCCAATGTTGCCACATAGGGCGCCAGTGCATCACATACGACGTCAGTTCCTACATACAACATCAGGGTCGCCACATAGGGCGCCAGTGCATCACATACGACGTCAGTCCCTACATACAACGCCAATGTTGCCACATAGGGCGCCAGTGCATCACATACGACGTCAGTCCCTACATACAACGCCAATGTTGCCACATAGGGCGCCAGTGCATCACATACGACGTCAGTCCCTACATACAACGCCAATGTTGCCACATAGGGCGCCAGTGCATCACATACGACGTCAGTCCCTACATACAACGCCAATGTTGCCACATAGGGCGCCAGTGCATCACATACGACGTCAGTCCCTACATACAACATCAGTGTCGCCACATAGGGCGCCAGTGCATCACATACGACGTCAGTCCCTACATACAACGTCAGTGTCGCCACATAGGGCGCCAGTGCATCACATACGACGTCAGTCCCTACATACAACGTCAGTGTCGCCACATAGGGCGCCAGTGCATCACATACGACGTCAGTCCCTACATACAACGCCAATGTTGCCACATAGGGCGCCAGTGCATCACATACGACGTCAGTCCCTAGATACAACGCCAATGTTGCCACATAGGGCGCCAGTGCATCACATACGACGTCAGTCCCTACATACAACGTCAGTGTCGCCACATAGGGTGCCAGTGCATCACCAACGACGTCAGTCCCTACATACAGCGCCAATGTTGCCACATAGGGCGCCAGTGCATCACATACGACGTCAGTCCCTACATACAACGTCAGTGTCGCCACATAGGGCGCCAGTGCATCACATACGACGTCAGTCCCTACATACAGCGCCAATGTTGCCACATAGGGCGCCAGTGCATCACATACGACGTCAGCCCCTACATACAACGCCAATGTTGCCACATAGGGCGCCAGCGCCAGTGCACTACATACGACGCCATTGTCGCCAAGTACTGCGCGACCTGGTTGCTACATCGACTTTTTAAAGGTCTGGTTTAAAAACATTAAAGAGCCCTTTTGCATCATTAGCAAATAAAAAAAATGCTTGACCCTCCCCGACCCTAAAGATATTCCATACAGGATAACTCTAAAATATAGTGGTTGCAATTTAAAGTAACGCACACCATCTCCCCAGGTATAATCGTGTCGGCGAACCGCAGCCTGCTCCTGATATGGTGCATGTTTGCGAGCTTCGCCACGGCCGCGTCCGCCATCCTGCAGCAGCCGCTGTACAACTCCACGCTCAACGAGTTCGATACCACCGCCACCATGACGTCCGCCAACGCGATCGTTGCGATATTCCTCATGGCCTGGTCGCTGGCCAAGAATTACGAGTACATTACGTGCTTTGAGACAGCTGCGATACTGCAGGCTGTGACGGCTGTGGTGTTCTTAGCGTCATCGTTTCGACGCCGGCGGTGATTTGGACTTTATCACGCGGTTCAGTTTTGTTTGCCCTAAAACTTATGATAACACGAACTTCTTGAAGTGAAGTTCAATCGATATTGAGTCGCTTCATTCGATGATACAAGTTCTCGCCCACAAAAATATCGTATTCTTATTACTTACTATAAAATGAACGACAAATAAAATGGCCGCGCGCGAGCCAAGTCGTAACTCGTATCGGAAGTACAGTACGACCAAAAAGTATAGAATCGGAATTACAAATATGTTTACCGGCAACACTTAATTGTTATATACAAAAGAAGAAGACTTGCCACATGAAATCGAATTTGATATAGCCAGTGGCGTTATTTTCTACTCTTTTCTTCTATTACTTTTTAACAGTAATAGTCAAAAATAATAAATGTGCGAATGCTAGTAGGTTCAAGGGAAATTAAATAATTCACAAAAATTATAATTATATATCGAGAATGAAGCGACAAATATGTAATCGCTCGTATCGCCGCGGCGGTACAGCCTGCTCTTAAAAGCTAAATTCACAATGAGATATTGCACTCGATATAATATAGATCGTAGAAAACGGGAGGTCGCGAGGTGCAGCTTATCGCTTCTGACGAGCAAAATTACAAAGGTATCGCAAGCCAATTACAAAATTAAGAATGTCCTTAGCATTTAAGGTGTGGGTATTTGAACTTGGGTTGGGAATTAGGCCGCTTTCTGACTTGTCGGTATGCGTACAGTAAAACGTACTGGCGGCGTAAACACTGCGCATTGATTGGTAGATGCCACTGGTTACCTAGAAACCCTTGCCAATTCCGTGTTTCACTGCAAGCATACCGACAAGTCAGGAAGCGACCGTTAATCGAGATTGGGTTCGTTGCGCGGCGCGATTCACAGATAATTCAAACATAACGTCGTACAAGAACGTTTATGTAGACGCAACACGCACGTCTCCACACTCCATGAATGAGCCCTCAAAACAGTGAAGCGGAGAAAATACGATATTGCTTGTCAAGTGTTTGACGTGGTGATAAAAGGAACTACAATATTCTTACGTGACAACCACAATAAAAAGTGGATCATGTTGCCATTACTTGAACAGCGCCATAATTATTTAATATTTTTGTAATCTATAACAGTACTCGTTTTACCTAAATAATTAATAGGGTCCATTTGATATTTTAATATTCGCGACCGACTTCTTCAATGAGGCATCAGCAGTCATGCCAGTACACTTCAGCGCACGCAATGCATGCACATAATATGCATGGTACCCCATATTTCCTATAAAATCAATGGCTATAATTACACTTTCTCTAAATTCACTTGCTATAAATTCAAATGATCATGATGGGTGGGGACGCCCGGCCGGAACAGGCGGGCGGTCGATCAGTCTCCCGGTCATTCCGCCCTGTTCCCCTTAGTATAAATTCAAATGATATAAATGTTCATTTCTATAACGTTAACTGTGTTAATACTAAAAGTTTTTAATGCTCTAAACTAATTTACTATAGTAATCATTAGCCATAAGCTTTAATGACATAAGTAATAAACAAAGGGAGAAACTACGATAATTTCAACTTATAAAATATAATCGTGCCACAAACACAATCTATGACAATTAACGTAACCTATCTGTAAGCAATGTAAAAAGCAGTGATAAAAAACATGAGGGTTGTTTCATATCACTTTCAACAATGCAAATTTTAGTACAGAAATCAACGTTTGTTTGAGCTTAAGTTTTAGCGATTATACATCGTCAATATTCTACATTTTGAATGTTAGGCAAAGTAGCGTCTGAAGAAACAATGAAATAGATTTAAAATTAAAAGTATATATTGAATTTTTGACATTAAAAAAAATAGTAAATAAACTTTATTAACAATAACTTTTATAGCAAATTAATGATTATAACAAGTGAGATTATAGCAAATGAACTTTTAGCGTCTAATTTTGTTTTGTTTGATTTTATAGCGAATATGGTAAGCTCGTTCATTATGCGCGTGGGCCATGTTGATCATTTGTTTTAAGCGTGTGCCATTGTGATCTACCCGCGAAACAAGTTTGTCAGCAAGAATGTTTAGTATAAAATGGAACTTTATAGAATATAATACTTCTGTTTTAAGTTATATTTAATGCCTAAGTAAGATCCAGTGAAACCGCCGGCTATATTTTAGAATTGTGTATGAATTAATAGTATTCTATATTTTTAATTTAAGTAAAACAATTTGTTTTTTTTTTACATCTTTTATTACTTTTTAAGAGATCAAATTGTGTTCTTAAAATAATGGAACTCTGTAAATAAAATCTATTTCTACAAATTTTAGTGCATACACGCAATTTAATAACGTAATAACTATTGATTGTAATATACAAATAAACAAGTAATTTAAACTCGATAACATTCTGCTCAATATATATAAATTTACTAATCAATAATGTACGTTTATACGTATTGATTAAGCACGGCAATGTTAAAAAATATATAATTCTCAGTCCTACATTTAAGTAGAAATTAAAATTATTCTCCTCTATACACATAAAAATCGAGACTTAATCGATAATAGTTATTATCAAAGTTACTAAATACAAATAACCAAATATTAACATTTAATTAAATAACTCTTTAAATGCCTGTTACCTGTAAATAATGATAATAACCGAAACATATTTTTAAGTATTAAATACTATCATTAACTAAACATGTACCGCTGAAAAAAACATTTTTTAATTATAATATAGGAATGTCTAGGATATGCTATCATTAAGCTGGTACGAATCTGAGGCATGTTCGCCCCGCGCGGCGAGCTGCTCGGGAGCCAAATTATTGCACATAAACATGCGCGGGTGAGGCAGCGTGCTCGCCGCGACCCGACATTTCAAAATGGCGTCGGACACGATGACAGCCGCGACTGCGCTTATCATAATTCACCGAATTATTAACAAAAAGAAGAAGAATTCGCCTCGGTGGTGGAACGGCTCAGCAACTTTATCAATTTTGTACGCGCCTTGCCCACAGACAAGTTAGAACTTGTCGCTCTGCCCGCGGCACGCTCGGATACACGTCCTAATTACGCGAGGCACGCACACCGGTGCCTTTGAGCACGGTCAAAAGACCGACTCTCGAATTCGGGCAAAATAGGTGAGCCGAGGCTGCTCTAATTCGTACCCACCTGTAGATTAACATTAGCCACAAACGAAATCGTTTATGCTATGTTAAACAAAGTTATTGGAAAGTTTTTTGTGCCACTATAACGAATTTGTATCTTGTGATGACCAATGTGTGTGTGTGTGTTGCCGTCCTATGGTAACCCCAGTGGTACAAAGGGCCTTCGTGAGACCTCACCATCCGCTCCTGACCTGTGCCTCGCGCTCCGCGTGGCTGCAACAGCCCGGCGCCACCTCCACTTGACCAAGACCCTGACTGCGCTGTCCTCAGGTCTTCGGAGGGTCTGCCCTATTCCATAGATCCATAGATCCTCCTTGCTGATAGTGTTCGGCCAGAATATGCGCCGGAAGGATCTTAGGCGTTTGTTGTAGAACACTTAGCTTAGTAGCTTGCTCTTCAGACCCTGCCCCTTTCAAAGTCTCGCAAGAGTAAATAATGGGGTCGGAAAAATCAAATAACCGCGTACCGAAAGTCGAAGCGCCGGTATACCCCTGCAGATCCTTGGGGAGGCATATATCTAGCAGTGGACGCCAACTGACATGATGCCGAAGTTATGTATTAAGTAGTCCTTTCAGTCTTTGTAACGCCTATGTTGGTTCACTAATCGTAGAATTTTAATTTAGGAAGATGAAAGGATTAGTCTCTTGTACAATCGACCGAATATGTTTTCCCTCAATTCTGATAAAAACTTCCTATGAAATAAAATCTTCAAATTTACAGAAGTATCTGATGGATTTGTGGCGTGCAAACTAAATTCAACCTTTAAGTGGCAGATCACATATTTATTCGCCCGTATATTCCACTGTTTGGATCGATAATATTTCGGCCATTCCTTTGTGTTCAATTATTGTGCAAGTCATATCGTTTTTCTATGAAACTCGAGTGAATACAAAAATACTTAGTTGCGTCAGCGGTACCCAGCCAAACGCTTTGGAGGAACAACTTTAAAGATTAGTTCAAAATCTCCTAACCATAGTATATAAGCTGCACTTTGAAGCTCTATAGTGGTCCTTCTAGTACAACCAATATGTCTGTTTAAAAAATATTGGAAACCACCAACGTAAGCTTTTTTTACAAAATTTACCTATGAACTTGAAATTTGGTGTTTATGTTATTATTTATTACGTATATTTTACTAACAAATACCAATATGATAAATCTGAATTTAGTAGGGAGCCCTAAATGTGCCAAGTCCGACACGCACTTGGCCACTTTCCCGAATCACTTTTATAATTAACTCAATAACTAATTAACTTAATAAATCCATCATTTCATTGTTATCTAATTTCTTGACATTACCATTCTCATTGTTATTCGTAGTTGGCAGAAGAGATTCGAACGCCGACCAGTCCTGCTTCATGTTACTCTGGTTGTTCTGATTATTTGCCCACTTGTTGTTAAAATTCCCACTAGTGGGGGACGTCCAATTTGTGCTCGACGCCACCGCTGGTTGCCCGAAGCCCATTGCTGTGTTTTGATAGCCAAACGCTTGAGTTGGCGATTGCATGTGTGTTGCGTTCGTGTTGAATTGTGTTGTGTTCGTGTTGAATTGTGTTGTGTTCGTGTTGGTGTTGATGTTGTATTGTGGTGCGGGTTTCTGCCCTAGTTGCGTGAGGTTGGCCTGCAGCAGAGAGCTGGCGAGGTCGAGGGGCGCTCGCGGGGCTCGAGGGGGGGCGGGGGCGGCGGCCGGTGGGGGGTGCCGGTTTATTCTTTGTGCTGCTTCTTGCTGTTGCGCTATCCTGGAAACCGGAATAAAAAAACATCCAAGTCAGTTATTTATATGCCACTATTTTCATGCTACGAGTAAATGAAATGTTAGCAATCCGCATGTTTTCATTTTTATAATTCACCGAAAGTAGTAGATAAAACCGAGCTGATTAGCTAAGGTCTTCCTTGATCCAGAGTGACTAATTAATAACAATATATTTGTAATTATTGAAAAATTGAAAACGCGACTCATGTTTATAATTATTTACAGTTGCCAATAAACACGATTTCCCATTTAAAAAAATCTCAACACAAATTAACCCAGTCCCAAACTAGGGTGTCTATCATTTCATCGAAACACCTTTCATTGAATGTATCATTTCTTCGAATTTAATTTCATCGAACGCTATTTCCTGCTGAAACCACAATGTTTTCAGGGTATCTTAAACATCTAGCCTAACGTAACCTACGTAATTAATGTTTAAGATCTCATTTATTTTAGTAGTTTGAGTCGAAAGTAATATTTATGGATGACGCAATGCTATTGTATGACCAGATTCTTGGAAGATAGTGAGTCAACTGAGTCAAGTGGTTCGAGTAAGGACATGTTGGCCGAGTACTGAAGTCCGTTATGTCGCTTTAGATTAGTGATAAGAAAACAGAAGTATGACAAGATTGTTATTTTTAGAAATGCTTTGCCTTTTTTTAGGGTTCCGTACCCAAAGGATAAAAACGGGACTCTATTACTAAGACTATCGCTATCCGTCTGCCTGTCTCTATCACCAGGTTGTATCTCATGAACCGTGATAGCTAGACAGTTTAAATTTTCACCGATGATGTATTTCTGTTGTCACTATAACAACAAATACTAAAAACAGAATAAAATAAATATTTAAGGGGGCTCCCATACAACGAACGTGATTTTTCTGCCGTTTATTGCTCGATATTAATAACGGCAACAGGTAGACGCTTGAAATGTTCTCAGAATATTTAGTTGTACATACATACATACATAAAGTCACGCCTTCATTCCCAGAGGCAGAGCTACAGAATTACCAACAACTCTAAAAAACGGGTTACTCTCGAAATTCCCTTTTCGCCAGTTGACAATATAGCTCATACGTCTGGATTGTGTAATGACTTTGTTGCAATATAGACATGAACGCGAAATGTATCTTTAGCAAAACGTCTGGATCTTAGAATGTTACAATTATAAATACACTAGTAGCGAAAGGTCTTTATCTTAGAAATGTCTTTATTACTTAATATACATAAAAGCTGAATGGCCCGGTAGCGAAACGTTTGTATCTCAAAACATCTTAATTACTAAATAGACATGAACGCCAAATAGCCCGCTCGCAAAACGTCTGGATCTTTAAATGGCAAGTGTTGATATGACACCTGATAATTTCAAACTCCTTTCCACATAATCCAATTATTATCTATTATTTAAATCCCTGGCACTCGTTCTGTGGTCATGACAGTCAACTAATTGTGCTTTCAACGAATTAAATATTCTAATTATACGGACTATTTTAATTTCCAGACGTTTTGCTAATAACTCCTTCTATGTTCATGTCAATCAACTAATTTTGCTTTCGGTTAATTAGGTATTCTAATCACACGGACTATTTATATTTCCAAACGTTTGGCTACTTGTTCAATTCAATTCTGTGACGTCCTGCTAAATCGACACTTTGCTGACTGAGTATTCTACTTTCATGTCATTCAGCTGAATTGACTCTTTGCTGACTGTGTATTTTACTCTTATGTCATCTAGCTGAAATGGTCCTTTGGCGAAAAGGGAATTTTGAGAGTAACCCTAAAAAACTTGTTGATAATTTTGTAACCACATTTTGCACAATCAGGCTAAGATGTTTACCAGTGTATTAGTGACAGGTTGCAAGCCCATCGCCTAACAGTACTACAAGCCCTTATTCCCTTAGTCGCCTCTTACGACATCCACGGGAAGACATGGAGTGGCACTATTCTAACCCGGCAACCACACGGATGATTCTCGTCCATATTTTGTACTTTGTTTTAGTATTTCTCTAATGTTTGTAACATTTATTTTTACTGAAGCGCCGAAAGGTTAACTGGAAGAGATCCTTTAAAGGGATAAGTTCGCCTTTGTACTAATTTTTAATATTTTTGAAATAAAGAAAATAAATAAAAATATGTTTTTTCGTGTACTTAAAATCCATAGGCAATGTTATTGTTTTAGTACAAATAAGTGTTTACATACATACATACAAAGATCTGAAAGGTGAAATGTCTGTCTCAAAATATCAAATGAACAAAATGATGAAACGATAGTGTTTTAGGATTTGGTAATTTTTAGATTTCAGTCGTTTTGGTATAAAGGTGTTACCAATTTTAGCCATATTAGGGTATTTTGAGAACAAAACATCAGGTATATCGGGTTACGATAAAAAATAGTTTCGAGATCTACACCATATATTATATAATGAAGTCGTAATTAAATGAAATCTTCTCAAACATACGGAGTATAGCAAGGATTGTCTGTACCTCTGTTTGTCTTCCATGGAGAGCGACGCGGCGTCGGGCTGCAGGTCGAGGGCCGCGAGCAGCGCGTCCGCGGGCGCCGCCGGCGCCGCCGCCCCGAGAGGCTGCTCCATCCCCCTGGGCAAGGGACATGCCACCATTAATACAATTCTAATTTATTTATTTCGAACGTCTTAGATCCATATTTGTTAGTAAATACATAAATTCTTATTAAACTGGGTACGAATCTGAGCGGCTCGGGCTGAGGCATGCTCGCCCCGCGCGGCGAGCTGCTCGCCAAATTATTACCATTTGTCCTAATGCATTGACCCAATTATTAATTGTACTAAATTGATTTACACCTGAGTCAGACAACTTTTTGAGTTGTACAAACACACCTGCAGTTATATTAGGTTACGGCAGTGTTAAAACAACACTGAAATGGCTTTAGGATAAACGAAAATTCGAACAAACAATGCATTAGGACAAATGACAATTAGGGATTTCATAAGGGGACCTAATCAACCACATCAAGATGGAGATTCACTAAAACTAAGGGCTTAATAAACTTACGTAAAGGGAGATGCACTTCTAAAAACGCATTAGAAATTACAGTTTTGTTTCAGTTTTTTTTGGACGTTTATACAACACGGTCCTTTTGGCATGACATTAAAGATAATTATCATTGGCATTATTGAAAGATTTACTATCTATCTATAAATACTATTTGCTTATCATAAGGGACCTAAGTTTATTCATAAAAGCATTAACCTTAAAACAGCGAAACCGCAAACGCGATAAAGTTTAAACTACCTTTTAATTTTAACTGCAACATATTTTTACTCCATTTATTTTTTCTTTAAATAAAAGAACTTACTTGGACTCATCCTGTATGGAGTTCAGCTGCTCCAACTTAGCTCTGTGTTCCGTCTCCACCTTGCCAATCATCTGTTTGACCAGGGTTATTAGTGCGTTGAACTGATTCAACGTCAGACCGTTTTCCACGCACAGTGGGATGAGGAATGGAAGGACTTTGGTTGCCATCACTTCTTTGGTGATGCCAAGCTTCTTGTGGCTTAGAGCCAGCTTGTATATACCTGGAAGTGGAACATGTGAACATCTGGGAGGTAGATTACCAAGTGCCTAAACAAGTCATGGGCAACTTGAGTTAGGCGCTGTATTAGAAAATATATTTAGAATAAGTAAGTTATTCAGTATCCACTTTAAATAGTATTACTATAGGAATTGACCTAACCTAACCTAACCTATAGTCTGTACTTTTAGGTATTTAAAAAAATGTAAACAAAAAAACCACGTGACATTGACAGATGACAGTTTGTCAGCCAATAGAAGCAAAACACTGATACGTCAAAGCTCGACCAAACAGCCTGGATTGGTTGATGAGCAGAGCCACGTGGTTTGGTTTGTTTACATTTTTTTAAATACCTAAAAGTACAGACTATAACATATGCCTTTTATATATGAATTACCAGCTATGCACATATAATATCAGATCAGCATGACATGATCACTGTAATCAATGGGTCATTCTACTTTTAAACGCAGGTAGATTTTTTGACAAGTGCTCTTCAAATAATATTTTTATAGAAACGTTAAAGTGCTCGGTTTTTTAATTTAATAATGAAATAGTTACACAACTTGGCTTACATTTAAAATTATCATTACATTTAAAAAGTCACTATAATTAACTTTATAGTAGGTAACATAGTGGTCACGCATGTCCCCGCCATTTGTATGGCAAAAGTGTATTTACTGCTGTGTTACCAACTTTTCCTGATAAAATATCAATAAATTTAAAGTGTTTTGTTTTGAACTATTAAATTTAGTTGTTCCAGTTTCAATATAAGTCAAATTTACGTGAAAAAAAAGTCTAAAAATGCCTTTAATTTCACCAATGATTATTATGCGCTAAAAAGTAGAATGACCCCAATATTTAAAATGTTTATTTAATATTATACACTCCTCTGAGGTTTATCTTTTATGGGTTTTTTTTAATTGGTACAGATACACATTCTATCAACAGTAAGTTATTTTTCTTACCTAAAATCCCCATTAGCACAGCTGGCTCCCTATAGGGTATTTGCGGTAGGAACGGTATGATCTCATCCAGCACAAGCCATTTATCCAGGTGCTCTAAGAGCTTTCCCAGACAGAGTAGACAATTCACTCGCACAGATATATAGTTAGTGTTCATACACAGCTTCTTTATCCGAGGTAGCAACGCATTCTTCATTGCCGGGTAATCTATCAAAGATGCAAAAGTTGGCAACACTGATAGACATAGCTCCTGTATTTGCTGTGCATCAGACTCTAGAGCCCGGTACAACATTGGCAGAATATCTGTTTTAACCTCTTCACCAGGCGTCAATTTAAGTAACAGCTCCATTTTCTGCATAAAAATTAACAGAACTTGTATCGGATCTTGAATTAACATGACAGGTTTTAACACTGGCAATATGTATGTCACAAACTCAGTTTTTGTACAATTCTCAGCAATCAAAAGAACATTGGGTAAGACAAATGGCACCATTGGAGAATTGACAAACTCTTTAGATAGACAAGGCAGAATACGGTAGATGCAGATCCGATGAGGCATTTTCTGTATGATCTGTGGCAAGCCTTTGTAGAACTGTGACTTTTGCAAGTTGTCCCATTGGAATAACGAGTCAAGGTAGTTGAGGGTTTTAACACCAACATCCTCAAAATATGGTATCTGAAATGAGATTATAGGAATTACATTTATTATCACAATGACAAGATTATGCCATAACAAGTATTCACATTTTACAATCAAATATAGCAGTAATTTAGTTTTCTCTCACCTTCAAGAATTGATGTGGATCAGGTCTCAGTTCCGGAGTAATATTCAACATCAACTTGACGTACTCTTTTAACCCCTCGGCAACACAAGACAGCCGAGATGTTTGCAGGTTTCTTAACTCATTCACAAACTTCTTAAATTTGTTATAATCACTCCCTATGTTACCAAGCGTTTGATGATTTGTACTGTGCACAGCGTATATTAACATTCCGAGGGAGTAAATATCACTTGCTGCAGAGTGTGATGCTGATAATATGTATTCGGGAGCAAGGTAATCTAGGGATGGTTGTGTTAAAGCATGCATGGCCTGACAATATTCATTAAATGGCCAATACGGGGCTGCTCCGGGTGAGCTTTGGCTCGCAATACAAAAGTCAAACCCAAATATTTTCCATGCCCCCTGCTGGTTCACCACTATAGACTCTGGACAGATATTATGATGCAGCAACTTAACGTCATTGTGGAGGAATGCCAACCCTTCTGCTACTTGCATTAAACCATATTTAATTTCAAGCTCATAGAGTTTGTAGTCATTCAGCTGCACAGGACATTCTGACTTCCTTTCAGTGTTGCCCAGAATATTAGCTAGACTGGCAAATACTGGTTCAGTAGCAAAAGCTAGGCTCTCCCTACTTTCCTCAAGACTGTGCTGCACAGTAAGAATTTGAGGATGGCGAAGCTTAGTCAGCTGAACGATGCCCCGTTTTAGAGTTTCCAACATAATATCTCTATCTGCTTTTGCAAACTTTTCGATTAGTTTTTTCTCGAACACAAATATTGACGCTTCCTGTTTCGTCGATTTCTTGTAGCCTTTGTAAATTTTCCATAGTAA
The DNA here is from genome assembly GCA_949316455.1 of Acleris holmiana. Lineage (NCBI taxonomy): Eukaryota > Metazoa > Arthropoda > Insecta > Lepidoptera > Tortricidae > Acleris > Acleris holmiana. Next base: position 18,938,925 of record OX438774.1, read on the forward strand.
ACCTGCAAACAAAAGTAATGGAAATTCTGTTGTCAGTCTGCCCAATATGGCAATAGTTACAAATTGGACTTTAAGTTGGTATGTATAGTTACTTTACCTGGCCCTGCGCTGGCGATGAATTGCGTAGCTTCAAACTCCCGTGTTACCGGATTTCCGGGTAGAACACCAGATAACTGTGACACAGTATTGCTGACAGAGGAATAAAACTTATTGAAGACCTCCATTTCGTTCCTATTCTTAACGTTTTGGGACTGTAAAACCCAAATTCATTACAAAAAAACACAGCCAGCCAATCCCGAAGACCAACTAAGACGTCAATTTGACAGTTTCGTTTGGTTCGGTAATTTGACTAATTTGTAAACTGCAGTTGCAGTTGCATCCTGAATTTAGAGTTTCTTGAGGGTTTTCTTTTTATCGATGCTTTTGGTTAGTCGATCGGTCATGAGCTTTGTGATTTTTCTGTTTTGAATCCATTTTGAATCAGAGGGAAGTGTTTCGTTAGCAACGTTTCGCTTTTGGAAAATAACTATCTTCTTGAACGCCAACACTAAAGTTACTATAGAGACGTTTTTTATTGTCCCAAAAAAGTTAAGAAGCGAAAAAACATGTATATACGTTTTAAAATTATCACTATATAAAATTCTAATCATCACTTTTATTTTTTATTTCAATATTACTCATACGCTAATTATTTTGTACTATAATTACAGAAGCAAGCTATCAAATCAATTTCTATCAAGCCTTAAATTTGTATATCTGAAAAACTCTCAAGAAATGTCATAAAAAGGCACAGCACAGCACTGTATTGTTTGTATTCTTAAAAATCTAATATAATGTGCCAGCCTTACAAATTATTTGGATTACTTCCTATTTTACTTGCCCTGATACCTACAAGCATATCCGAGAGTGAGCCATACATGAACGCGGAGTATCGACCTTTGGGACCACTCGTCAACTGCAGTTTTCTGCCTATGGAGTTCTTAGATTGCAAAGAACCCGTAGATCATAAAGGAAACTTAACTGCAAAGGAAGCTTTGGGGCATGGATGTGTGAGATATGGAGGCGTTAGATACGGCGACGTGGAGAGGACATCAGCGCTTTGTAAACCACTAGAAGGCATAGAATGTCATGGTGCCAGAAGTTTTTCTCGAGACGGATTTCCATGTGTCCGGTATTCGGGGCATTATTTCACTACAACTCTGATATACAGTATATTGTTAGGCTTTTTAGGCATGGATAGGTTTTGCCTAGGACAGACTGGCACTGCTGTTGGCAAGTTACTTACATTAGGAGGTTTAGGTATTTGGTGGATAGTAGACGTTGTATTACTGATCACAAATAGTTTACATCCGGAAGATGGAAGTAATTGGAATCCTTATGTATGAAACTTTAATTACACAAAGATGAAATATTAATAATTTAGTGTTGATTTCTATCTCATTAACTTTAGTTGAAAGTATATTTGTGATGTTACTTTAAGTTAAGAATTAAGTTTATGAATTATATGAAATAAGTTTTAGATGAATCTGCATTTTTATTTTTTATATCTAACTTTTGACCATTTCTTTGTCTAAAAACACTTAGCACACAAATTGATCAATTTTGCATGATACGTTTTGTAAGTAATGAAGTATTCTGTGATATCCAGAAACATTCTAATCATACCGTGCCCAACTTTATTATTTATAGGTGTATTATTTACTTTCTTATCTATGGAGACTCATGCTTTGAGGTTTTTATTATGATAGTGATAAGAGAGGTACCTAGGCTGCAAGGGACAAAGGTATTTCAATGCCATCTTTAACCTTTTGAGCACCAGTCATCCAGTTGTGACAGCCAATAGCAAAGCTCAAATGTTTACATCATCAATACATGACCACCATACAATTTCTAAATTAATCCTACCATTCAATTAAGTTATTTATTTCACTTTGTTCCGTGGTATACAGATCATGACACTTCATTGGTAGTCTGGCGGTCAAGAGCTTAAGAGTTGAGTAGGAAAACAGGTAAACTTTATTTCAAGTTTAGGATGAAGCTAGACAAGCATAATTTTTCGAGTTAAGTGGCGTAATATCTGCTACATTCAGTTTTATATAAAACTACTGTTTTGTGCACATGGCAACAAATCACAACTCTGAAAATTACACCAGTCTGGCTTCACCCTAAGAGATAAATTCTACATTAACTAGGTGCTGATAACCGGTACGTCAATGACAGTGTAAACTTTATCACCTAACAAGCTTGATGCTAATAATCACATTACGTAGTCCAGACTTTCTGACTGCTTTCTATCATACACTGAAGCTTTGTTGCTATAAAAATTTGAAGTACGGAGCCATTATCTTTCACAAAATAATAAAAACCCCAATACAGTAGATTTATTTCGAGTTTACCACTGAGAGATGGATAGTCTTCATTTAATTTTTAGCCTTAACCTCATACAAATAAAATAGTTATCACTAAATCAGTAGTGGTGGGTAACAGTATTCTTTGTATGAAGTTGAAAATGAAATGAAGGCAAACTCTGTCAATGGTAAACTAACAGTAATCAACTGTATACTAGAGTACAGAAGCTCCTCTTGTAAGAGGGAGTTGTACAAAGCTCTTGTCTCTTCAGATTAAAAGTCCAAATATAAGAAATAAACATACAGAAGTAATTACACAACAACCAGTACCTACGCAACGACGACACGTTTTGACGACACGTTGGCCTAGTTGGGAGTGACCCTGCCTCTGAAACCAACGGTCCTGGGTTCAAATCCCGGTAAGGGCAGATATTTGTGTGATGAGCACGAATATTTGTTCCTGAGTCTTGGATGTTTTATATGTATTTAAGTATGTATTTCTCTATATAAGTATGTTTATCGTTGTCTAGTACCCATAGTACAAGCCTAGAGCTTAGTTTGGGACTAGGTCAATATGTGTGAGATTGTCCCCTGATATTTATTTATTTAAGCATACAAGGGGTTTCAATATTAGTCCTTTTAAAGATATTCTCAACTGGAACTTGTATTTCTTAGATCGCAATACCCCAAAATCATCCAACAAAAATAAGCATGGATGAAAAATGTGAATAGACAGTGTCTATTTTTGGGAAATTAATCTAACAAGGTTGACTATGGCAATCAAGGCTAAGCCAATAAAAAAAAAAACAGGAGTTTTAAAAAGTTTATTTAAACTTAAGCCACCAGGGCTGACGCAGTGCTGGACTCGTACTTCCAGTTGGGTGGGAGCACACTCTTGGTCTTGTAGTAGCGTGCTAGCCTGTGAATCCTGGATTCAACCAGAATCAATCTGAATTTACTGTCCTTATCCTTCCTGTTGCGTTCCAAGTGCTTTCTCATCGCAACAGCTTTCTTGATCAGGTAGTAGAGGTCCTCGGGTAGGTCAGGAGCCAGGCCCATGGCTTTCATGATACGGAGGATCTTCTTGCCAGTGACAAATCTGACTTGAGCAACCCCATGTGAATCCCTGAGCATAACACCTGTAACATAAAGGAAAAATGACTGTTATAATGCTAATTTCAAATCGGTGATTGTTTAGCAGATTTTTCTGGGCATTGGATTAAAATTTACCACATTCTTGGGAGTCTTTACAGGTACTTTTACCTAAGACTGGATTAATATATCATCAAAAAATATGGCATTTGTTTAAATTTTAACTTAACAGACTGTTAGTTAGGAAAATGGATCACTGTTTAACAACATTGGTTACCTAACAATACCGCGTAAGTCAATGATTGATGGCACAAATATTAAAAGTAAAATATAATACAAAGTTTAAAATGATATACAGTTAATTTTTACTTGTGCTTGTGGTATTATTAGCTAAGCAATGGTAGTTATGTGCTGTCATTTTTTTTTTAATGACTGTGATCCTTCATCTAATTCTATTATAAGTAGTCAAAACAGAAAGGGATAGTTATAACTCTCAGACCTGTCTACTTGAAATAAAAGCATTTGAAAAAGAAAGTTATGTTCTAACCAACATTAAAGTGCTAATATGCAACTTACTAGGGTCTAGAGAGGTTGATTACAGAATGAAAAACTAGACTACTGAAATAAAAGTTAAGTAACACCTGAAATAATACTGAAGACGCTCATAAGTCCTTATTTTTTTTTAGATATTTGTCAAATAAAGTGCCTGTTTATAGCATAACTAACGAACTTAGGCGGTACTAGTGTGATCACCATAACACATATTAACTAAAAAGTATTAATAAACGAAAATTCTAGCATGTAGCTAAATTATTAAGTCATAAAACTATTAAATTGAATGAAACATAAACAAATTACTGCCTCCTGGTGTGCTTAGGCCATGAGGCCATGATGGCCAACAAATTATTTTAAACCAACAAACTAGTTTAATCAATCTAAGAAGATCCTGGGACAGCTCATATCAACACATATTATGCATTGTTTCTTTGACTGCACAAATTCTACATGGTTACATTGCAAGGGTCCTGGGTAAATATAATATTTAATCACCTCTATTACTATGCCTTATCCCACTTATACAGAGTGAAATAAAATACCAAATGATTCTAGTCCCTTCGGACTATGATGTCCATAAAAGTTCAAAATAATAAAAAAGATATCCAAATTTTGAGCATAGATCCGTGCTCAAGCATATGTAGGGTTAATCATTTGAAATTACTAAATACATCACTAAAAGTAAAACTATAATACAATTTAGAAAATTAGATCCACAACATTTTGTACTGAGTTAACTCAAATTTCAACAGGTTCAGATTCACACGCACAGTTCGTGTATAATATTAGATGTAGGTCTAAAGGTAGCCTCAAACCTCAAAGATACAAAGACTGACAATGAACAGCATATGATATTTAAAATAAGGCATGCACGAGTTTAAATCTGAAAAAGGGGTCTACCAAATCTTTCTATATCAATTAAAAGCAAAATAAGTGTCCTAATTAGTGCTAGAACCCAAATAAATTAATTAAATGCAAACTTACCGATTTGAGAGGGAGTAAGACCCTTCTTGCCAAGTTTGAATATCTGTTCCTTAACATCGTCAGCGGTCAATTTCAACCACGTTGGGACACTGCGGCGGTACGGCAGTGCCGATTGGGAAATACCCTTACTGAAACAGAAAATTTGCTCGTTATCCTAGCCATGTGGTGAACATCGAATTACTTGAAGGTTATGTTGCTGACACAAAATCAGTTTTACAAGTCGGAAAAAAGAAATTGAACTATCAATCGTTAGCACGGAGTTCGTAGTAAATTATTTGACAAACAAATTACCCAGGTGCGTGCATACGACCCATGGTTGCGGCTTTTTCACAAAATCGCCACTGACAACGACAACAAGGGAAATCAAAAAGATGGTGGCCGGAAGAGGAAACTTTTTTAATCTTTACTTTATCATTGTCTATGAATAGTTGATGATTTTTTAGATGAGTTTCAGTAGACTTCTCCAATTAAAGTTAATTATAACACGCTGACGTGTTGATACCACGAAATAGTTTATCATTTACCTTTAATCTATCAATTCTATCAAATTCTATCTATAAGTATTTTAAGTTTATAAATTAAGAAGACGAATTTTTAATGCATATTTATACTATAAGTTGCAGTTGCCAATTTGACTAATTTCATTGATTGAGAGGCATAGTGAGAATAGTCATAAAATGTATTTAATATAAGAGGCCTATAGGTATTATGAATATATGTTCTCGTCTTTTTAATTTAAGTATATCTATTCAAAAAGTTTTGGCTGTCGGGTTTGTACAATTTACTTAAAAATTTAAACATGAATACGTATTTCTTCGCTTGAGTAATGTATCAAAGGCCGCATGGATCTATGTCCTTGGCCTTTCTCTCTGGGATAAAATATTAGAAACATACCATGTGTCAACTTGACAGTTTGAACGATTTCTGTCATCCGTGCTGTCACCTGTAAGTCAGATCAAACTATTATAAGGCAAACTTTTATAATTTCAGCCAGTGTGTGTCTGAAATCACATTTGGAAAAATGGCCAACTATGGCATATCGGAAAACGAGTTAAATCTTGTTAAACAGCAGGCCGCACGGCGTGTTGAGTTGAGGAAAGAATTTCTTAAGCAAAGAACCAATCCCTTCAAACATGCCTCTGAAGCTGGTTATGTCGTACGTATTTATTACGTAATTTGTTGTTATTATTTTTAACGATATGAATAGTTAACGTTGCGTTGTTTTACAGTTCGAACCTGCCATCCAGAGGTTCATGTCGATGAAGGTTACATCGTATGAACATTTTAAGCCCAACACCAGAACCAGTTTATTTGGAATCGTTTCGATCATTGTTCCGATGGTAGCTTTCGGCTGCTTAGTTTGGAACGACCGTAACAATCGTGAGCAGAAGATCAGGAAGGGAGAACTCCTCTACAGAGACCGATTATTTAAGTTTGCATAAATATGGAATAGTTGTAAATAAAATAGCAAATATAGAGTGTAATCAGTGTATTTACTAAATAGTTTCATTAATTAGGACTTAAATTCTTAAATGCGAAGGGGTTACTTATATTTTTAATCTTTGACTGATTTTCAAATTTAATCTGTTCCTTTTTCAAGTTGTCTTTTTTTGTGTTGAGAAAAGTCAAAGTAAACTTTAATCAAAATTTGACATTCCATTAATGTCCTATATCAGCTGTAATTGTATTTTACTGAACATTTAACTAAATAAAATTCGGCAATGACTGCTGCTGAAGCTGCTTGCTATGGGTTATCTGAAACAGAATATAAAATTATACGAGAACAGATATGTCGTAGGAAAATGTGGCGTGAAAAATTTTTGAAGTTGAGAACAGACCCTTCTAAACACGGAAGTGGTGAAGGCTATGTTGTAAGTAGACTCCGGATTTTTGTCGCAATGACGTCACAATAGGGTAGTTTGGGGAGTAAATGGAACAGTGTTTATTAATAAGGTAACCTAGTGTATTGGCGTTCTACGGAATTAAATATATATAATTAGGCATTCACAATATTTTATATCTTGGGTCAAAACTTAATTATGTTGTAAGGTTAAGACTGATTAATTGATAAATATAATTCTAATATGTTTAATTATGTTCCACTGTTCCATTTACTGTATGGAACGGTTATTTAATATGAAAAACTGCCGGATTTAACCGAATTAATGGTATTAATAACTAAGTAGGTATTCACGTTAAAAATTACCTATTCAATTGATCAACATTATCATTCGATTACTGCAATCCATACATTAAACTGGCTTTTTTATCGGTCGCCCACTTTTTGTCTGTCAAAAACCAGTTTAACGTACAAATGTATGGTTTGAAGTTATGTATCAAAAGATAATTTTGATCAATTGACTGGGTATTTTTTGTCGTCAATGCCTAGTTATTTAAATTTATTAGGTTAAAAACCTTATTTATTTTTTATTAATTAACACTGTTCCATTTATTCCCCAAACTACCATTTTGTGACATCATTGCTACAAGAATCCGGGGTCTAGTTGTAAGAAACTGATTTAAGTCATTAGCTCACTGAAAGCAGAGGTGGCACATTAATTAACTAAAGCCTATGCCACACTTTGGAAACTCTTTTTAGTATGAGTATGTGCCACCTCGACTCTGTTCATTTGTGGCTATACTTGTTATAAAATATAGGCTGATTAAGCAAATCATAGAGTTTGCAAGGGTATTGATCCAATCCTTGTATTTGGCAGAAGAGTAGTTGAGGCTAATAGTTTTAAATTTAATCATGAGCAGGACAGGATGCTGTGAGTTTTTATTTCTTTTTCAGTCTAAGACCAAAGCTTCTTGGCTGCAAATCTATAGGCCTTTAGTCTAGCCAACCTTTTTAAAAAAACAAGTACAATTAAATTTTTTAAATACTAAAATGACCTGATTTCCTTCCATCAATCTGTGCAACATGTGGTTTGCAGGAAAGTTAAACACAGCAAAACCCTACTTACCAAAAATGATTGTGGTTTATAAAGGAAGTTTCAAAAAACTGCCATTCAACTCTTTTGTTAGCAGAATAATCCAAAAAAAATCGTACCATAACCTCAGAGTACTTTAGCCATAGGAGGTATGTCCACGCCAAAAACCAACTTTAATATTTATTTATTCTATTAAATGTTACATCAGGACTAAGCTACTTATATTTTTATATAATTATTTAATCAATTTAAGATAACTACCACTATAATGATTGTAGTTTCAAGGGTGGGCAATGTTACCCCTAGGGCTAAAATAACCTGAGGATATGGTACTTATATAAATTTAAAAGTAAAACTATTCTAGAACTGAAACTGTCCCAGAGATGATGGTAGCATTTCCTCGATGGATAGTTGAACTAATGAGATGAGCAGGAAAACTGTCAGCTCTTCATCTCCCGTGACGTCAAAGAGTTTCTTCGGTCTTTTTCGTACTTAGATGCTACCATTATATTGCAGTACTGTGTAGCATAGGCGTCAGTAATTACATCTGAGATCTAATCAGGGCCTCTATTCAGGTGCGTTAAAACGATATCGTGTTTGACACGTTTAAGAATCGTTTATGTCACAGTCGCCATTATTGTAAATGACATAAGAGTTATCAAAACGTTGACAATACGGAAACAGGTTAAAAACGATATCGTTATAACGCAGTTGAATAGAGGCCCAGATAGGTTTATTTGAATTGCAATCTAGCTGCAATGCAATACTGACCTCTGCAGAATAATGCAGGCTAATGGCAGTTGATCTAAGAATCGGTTTCCACAATTACGTTTTATCAGATTCGGTTTCGTTCAAAGACTTTGATTAGCTTAAATAATTTAACGCTGAAAGCGTGTATTTAAACATTTTTTCATTTTTTAACGCTCCTAACTTTAATTCCAGTTTGACAAAAGCATGCAACACTTTATCTCAATGAAGACATTGCAATACGAATACTTTCAAGCCACTCCCAGAACGGCCTTGTTCGGCGTCGGCGCCATTATAATCCCCATGGTAACTTATGGATACTTCGTTTACAACGCGCGCGCAGAGTTCGAGGAAAAGTGTAGGACCTTCAAGATTAGATATCGGGATAGAATTAATAAATTTGCATAGTGAAACTTGTTTATTGAGTAATAAATACAATGCATAATTAGATATATTTTGTGTAACGTGTTGGACAATTTGATGAACAAGGCTTTGGGCCGAACTCTTGCAGCTGGAATCGGACAGCGGCGCGTGCGCACGCGACACGTCACGTGGATTATTATGGAATATGCATTTTTTTTTCTTACGCTCCCTGGAAAGGGCTATGAAAGAGAAGAATAACTGTATACGCGAATGAATTTTCGTGTTATTTTTTCCCCTGTATAAAGACTACTAAATCGACGACAGGAGTGACGTCACAGCTGTTGTTCCATGTTTAAAATGAGGATGCCCAAAAGAACATCTAAACCTTAAAAGAAGTTTTAAAATATTAACAAGTTTTAATTCTATATAAAATCTGAAACGGGTCAAAACTACACGCACACGACACGCTAGCTTAGTAGTGACCCTGCCTTCGAAGCTAGGGATCCTGGGTTCAAATCCCGGTAAGGGCAGATATTTGTGTGATGAAAACGAGTATTTGTTCCTGAGTCTTGGATGTTTTCTATGTATTTAAGTATGTATTTCTCTATATAAGTAAGTTTATCGTTGTCCTGTGATTTATTTATTTTATTTTATTTAACTTAGTGTATTGCGTTTTATCCTAAATCATTTCATGCATGTTTCCTATTTGTTCGATGTGCGTCTTATCTTGTTGATGGGGTCCTTACGGATACACATCGACCCTATGGGATCTTTTGTGTAATTACCCCTCGATGTGTGTGTTATTGTATTGGTGTCATTTCTTGCGTGTCGTCGCTGTATTAGTAAATACAGGGTGACAGGAAATTCGCCGTATTCCTTGAAAGGGGTTATTCTACAGCTCATAAATTAAATATATATAAATTAAATATATTAATGTGAACAGCCACTCGCAACTTTGCTTTAAGTGAAAAGTATTAAGATTTACTATTGAGATTTACTTCAGCCGATGTAAAAAAATGCTATTTGATGAATAGCTTCTAGAAATTTATGCTTTTGAGGTAACGTACTAACAAACATTTTGATTCTAAACAATCTAAACACGAAAGTGTGCGTGCGTGGCGTATGCGCCGCTGTGGGAATCCCGGCTTTACGGTCAGAACAGACAGTCTGTTTTTGAACTGCCAGCCAGCTCAAAAATTGCAGTTTGGGTGCAGTTTTTGTGCGGTTGGCATAACTACATCGAAACTACAAACCGCCTGCAGTTGCAGTTCTAATTGCAATAGAACTGGATCTTAGATCTTCAGTGTTCGTGTCCTGCTCTCCGAGTTGCTCGTAGTAGTTTAATTTAAATTTTGTTACTGGCTGGCAGTTCAAATGCAGACCATCTCGACCTTATGGTATTCAATCCGTGACGGCACACCCGCCTACTCAAGTTGTCATTGGGCGACTGCGTTTATGTACAGCCGAGCCTAGAAGTAGTTGAGAACTTTAGTACCTTGTTGCACCTATTTGATTCACTCAATTCATACAGCTCTCACCTTAATACGTTACAGCGAGAAGGTACTAAAATGTACAGTAACTTGCATCTGATAAAGCAGAGGCGCCATCGAAAAAAACCGCCTTCAAAAACGCAAGTTTTTTTTAATTATTGAAATAGATTTTTTTAATTGCAAAAAAAGCGTGTGTGTGTGTGAAAGTGGCAGGATAAAAAGACACTACGACATTAAACCAACCTCCACATTCTATTTCAGAACAACAAAAAAAACAAGTGACTAAATAAGTAAGTATATTAAAGATCAATTCAGCAAATTTAAAAACAAATTATCGGTCATCCAAGGACTTGTCTCGAGTTATGACGGAGTCTTCAAACTTCACCATGTACGTTGTCCCCTTATGCCAGTGAGCTGTTACTTTGGCGGGCTGAAAATAAAAGAAGGTTCTGTAAAAAATATATTTCTTGGATCATGTTTTTGCTGCCGCCTGTACAACTAATAAAGGTGGGCACTACCCGTGGTCCCACTACTTCAACCCGCTGCTCTATTCGCTTTCGTCAGAAATCAGTTTTATTCCGCAATAGTAGGTAGGTTAGGTTCGTCAGGCATCTTCAAATGCCCGAAGGGCAAATCACCCTGAAATAGGAGCCCCGCCACGAGGCATAACTGAGGCGCTGTGCGCGAGCAGCGAAGGCGCGCGGGAGCCGCCGAGAGTTGATAAAGTTGCCGACTCATTTCACCACAGGCGATCATTCTCCTTTTTGTTAATAATTAGGTGAATTATTATGATAAACGCAGCCACAACTGTCATCGTGTCCGACGCCATTTTGAAATGTCGGCTCGCGGCGAGCACGCTGCCTCACCTGCGCATGTTTATGTGCAACAATTTGGCTCGCGAGCAGCTCGCCGCGCGGGGCGAGCATGCCTCAGGCTGAGCCGATCAGATTCGTACCCAGCTTAATATTTACAGTTATGGCTTAGTTCTCTATTTGACGTACGTAACTAGTAACTTACAAAGCCACTTTTTGAGAGAACCGCCTCAATGATGCCAGCATTAAATGTAGCGCAGTTTAGCGAGCCCTTGTCTTTCGGTACGCTGATAAACTTATTCACCTGAAAGACAAATGGAAGATATTAGGTGAGAATTGATTATTGCTTCTCTTTAGCTAACGGGCAGAAGTAGTATTAGGAGGGGCGCGCCGACCGGGGGAGCCACTACAGGACCTAATTCAAACATAGAATAGAATGGAATAGAATAGAAATACCCTTTATTGTTGATATATATGATTTATATATTATTTATACATACTATTCATTTAATTTTCATTTTTCACTACTCATTACAATTTTCTTTATAAATTTGCACCAAATATGTATTTTTAAAAATTCATGCAATATAATTATGTATATTGCATTATCTACCATTGCTAATAAAACTAATTATTCCATTTGAACATGAATATTTTTTTTTGTACATCAGTTACACATTATCCAGTCTTTGTGCTGTTGAGGGTGTAATGTCAACTTGCCCTTCGGCATAGGCCTCCCCCAGGTCATAGTAAATTCAAACATAGTTTTATTTTTACACTTGAAGGGATTACCATGTCCAGTTAACTTCATGTCTTATCGAGACATTGTGATTAGAATACTCAATAACTTTTTGAGACATCACAATTAGACACCACCACCAACCACTGTATAACATTTGTACCATGTGATGACAATGAATAAATAAATATGAATATGACTAAGTATATAATTCGGAACTACACATTTAATTTTGTAAGTTATACTAAAAAGGTTTAGATACTCAACTAAAAGTAAACAATCAAAACCATGTGGCTGTGTTCAACAGCCAATCAAGACTGTTTTGTCAAGCTATGGCTGCTGAACAGAGCCACGTGGTTTCGTTTGTTTCCTTTAGTTAAGGACCTAAAGCTTTCAAGTATAGTAAGTTCATAAACTTTTTTTTTTTTTTTTTGAGTGACCTACGTAGTTAGCCTCTGATGGCTTTGACTACTTCGCCGGAGAGAGGGCTGATTCCTGATGGGAGTCCACGCTATAAATGGGTTTTTACACTAGCATGCCTAAGGGCGCCCCTATTGGGCCGACCTCGGACTTAGGACGCTAGGGGAGAATTTCAATCGAATTGGTTCATAAACTCTATATTTTGAGATTAAAATCTTTTTTTTTAAAGTGAGTAACTAAACATGTTTCTTCTGTGTACCCCTCACTGAAGTCATACTAATATAATGAATGTGAAATGAACTTTGTGTCTGTTTGATACGCATTCAAGACAGATTTCAATGAAATTTAGTATAGAGGTAGCTTGAACTCTAAGGAAAGATACGGGTACACTATGTAGGAATAAACAACTTCTATGTGGACACTGTTATGGGACTGTTTAAGTTATAGGTTCAGTTATGAGAAAACTGTGAAATGTGAGTATGGGTGACACCGTTGGCCTCAAGTATATATTTATTTGCTGACTAGCAGTAACATCGTGGGTTTTAATCTTTTGAACGCCTCACGTCGAATACATATGCGTCACTCACCCGCCAAACATGTATTAAATGTGCCACAAACATTAACTTTACCCATACAAATTAACGTCTCTTTTAAATTGTACCTGTGACCTATATAATGCTCGGTGGCGTTGTAGGCATGACAGCTCATGCCCACTTTAGGGGTTGGCGTTCAAAGGGTTAAGAAATAGTTACCAGAGCATCCTTCTCTATGATGTAATAAGTCCTTTCATCATCATTGGCGTGTTCCAACTTGTCTGCCTCTTTTCCAAACAGCACCTGGTTAAAAATAGCACATTTTACTATAAAGAGCATTTCAACCAAAAGATGATGTTTAATTATTTTCTTAGTTTTTTTTTGGTTTATTTCTTCTCAGTATCAGAAACCTACAAGTTGGAGGAAATATTCCTTGGATACCCTAGAGTTGAACAAAGAAAGCCCTCATCGAGAAGTGAATTGAAGAACGTAATTTAAATTAAAAACAAATTAACCCAGTATTTTTCATAAAGTTACCTTCCAGAGAGTTGATTTGACAAACAGCAGCATGTTGAGTAGTTTTATTTCACGTTTGCTGTTTCTTTCTCTAACAAAGTAGAGATCAAGCAACCGGGCACCCACATCTTGCCCTAATTCAGATAACCTGGAAAAGTAACAATGAAAATGATGAAAAAAATGCATACACTGATTTATAAGTTGGCATGAATTATAAAGTAAACCATTGGTTGACTTAAAAGCACTAATTAATAGAAATAGCCAATAATGACAAAAAAATACACACTTTAACATCTACATGAGTACATTTGACATTAAAACACTCTAACATATTTTAATCACATAATCTACCACAGAAAAATAAGTACAGATTGACTAAGTCTAAGATTAATTATTGTACAATTTCAAAGCAGATTAAACCTTATTGAAAGCGGTGCTACACTCAAACATTCAACATAGCCCTTGCGGCCTACTTGTAAAGTTACAAACCAATACAGTAACGATTATTTACACGTTTTCTCGTGGTCCTACTAATTTGTCCTACTAGTCAAAAAGTGAACCTAGATTTGATCACTAAATACTAATTATGGTTGTAAAAGTAGGTAGGTTAGGTTCGTTAGGTATCTTCAGATGCCCGAAGGGCAAAACCACCTAGAAGTAGGAGCCCCGCCCTGGGCGGGGCTCCGTCGAAAGTCAGTAGGACAAAAATAGTAGGACCACGAGAAAACGGCAGCGGATGACTCGTGGTCACACCAGTTTGTCACCCCAGTGCTATTCGCTTTAGTCAGTTATTCGTCAGAAATAATTTTTATTCCGCAAAAGTAGGTAGGTTAGGTTCGTTAGGTATCTTAAGATGCCCGAAGGGCAAATCGCTCAGAAATAGGAGCCCTGCCATAGGCAGGGCTCCGTCGAAAGGTACTGGGGTGACAAACTGGGGTGACCACGAGTCTGCACCCAAAACGGCCGATTATTTCCATGTTGTCGTACGGATTCAATTTAAGAGTTTCATTTAATCACTGGAGCTTATACTTACTTATTTTGAAGTTCGTTTATAGATTGCGACCGGTTCTGGCAATATTGAACAATTTCAGAGAACAGGAGAGCGTATAGTGCCATAGAAACTTCTCCTTTCCCTTTGCTGAGAGGCTTGTCGAGTATCGATGTTTTAGAACGACTAGAAGACATTTTTACGCACTAATTTAATTTTAACCTTATCTTAGTATTTATTTCTCTTAATAGTTATCCTACATCTATTGAAAACAAGATATTATTATAATTTACAGGAACTCCCCAATTTGTATATTTGACAATAGTTTGCTGTCAATTTTTATCTGACAGAACAGTTTCGTTTCACCATCAATGCTATTTCTATTTCTATTTGGATTGTGTTTTATTGCTATATTGATTTATAATTATATATACTTACTTGACACTGGCGAAATCACTTCACGTGGAAACGCCATATCCCCGCGGTAGTAGCTGTTCAAGTCGCCGCGGGGGCAAAGAAAGAAGAAGAAGAATGCTATTTCTATTTTACCCATTAAAAGCAGAAAAACTCCCTAACATAATCCAGAAATCCTTGAGAAGAGGACTTTTTCATTCTATTTAAAACATAAATTTAACGTTATAAACTAAACTTGACTCATACGAAATTAAAAAAAGTGCATAAAAGACAAAGAGGCCTTAAGTGAATTTGCTTTGCTTTTTACTTGGCTCAATAATTGCGTATCCATATAATAAAAATACTTACAGGAAAAAGAACAAGTAATTGAATTGTCGATGGCACCGTTTTATGTTACTAGCCTTAAAAAGTAATTAAGTATGTTATTTAGCTTGTTCCATCTAGTCATACACTTAGTTCTATACTGTAATTCTATGGAACTTGCTAACTATGTAAACAAACAATATATTGAAATTGACATCTAATGTCAATTTTAGTATGGCGGCTTGTTTACATAGTTAGCAAGTTCCATAGAATGACACTTTACACGTATGACTAAAAAGAAAAAAAAATCCGCTTAGTTCTACATCCATGACTTCTTTGAACACGTAAAATGGTACTTTTTTGTTCTGTCTAGTCATATATTAAAATCCAATTAGTTATACTCCGTCAAGTCGTTAAATAGGTAGGTTAGGTTAGGTTCGTTTTTATATCGGGCCCGAAGGGCCAAAACAACCCAGAAATAGGAGCTCTGCGGAGCAGAGCTCTGTCGACTCTAATGCAGACAGTGCTTAAAATTACGACCCGCCTTTAACGGAGTATAACTATTGTGTACAACTCCTTTTGTACACATCGTGTAGGTGTATGACTAGACAGAACAAAAAAGTACCATTTTACGTGTTCAAAGAAGTCATACATGGATGTAGAACTAAGCGGTTTTTTTTTTCTTATTAGTCATACATGTAGAATTAAGTGTATGACTAGATGGAACAAGTCCTCTTTGTCGGTGCGGTATCGATTCGCTATTATTCCCTCCGGCCGCCAGGTTCAATCGCGTAGTTCGATCAATCGTACCACGAGGTATTTTAGGTCTTTATGGTTCGATTGAAAAGTCGAACTGTGCGGAGTTTGCTATTTTAAGTACACGTGGTTCGATTAATCGAGCAACGAGGAATTTTAGAACCTTATTGTTCGTTGGAAAAGTCAAACTGCACGGAGTTTGATAATTTAGGTACTTTTAGGTCCTTATGGTTCGATCCAATAGTAAAAATTACAACGTGCTCTCGCTGTCATAACCATTTAGACCACCAGGATCTCGTAGCCTAATCCCCTAGGGGATCCTGGTGAACTCGGAAGTTCTTCAGAATCCCCTTATGGTAAAAGTATGTAAAGTTGCATTCTTATTACGGTGCCGGTGGGTACTTCTTAATTAATTAAAGTTAAACGTTACCACGTAGGTAGGCTTACGTTATGTTAGTTTTGCAACAAACCCGGAGGGCCATGGCACCCAGAAATATGATTTTAAATAAGACAGTGTCGACGGTAGCGGGGCTCCTATTTCTGGGTGGTTTGGCCCTCCGGGCCTGCTGCATAATGAACATAAGTAACCTAAACCTACCTACCTACCTATAGAATATAAATTTTTAGCAAATGTCCATACTGCTTATTGAAAGACGACTTTTTTATTTACAAATCGAACTACAAGGAATTACTGATCGTCATAGTTCGATTGATTGAAAAGTAAGGACTTAAAATTCCTCGTGGCTCGATTAATCCAAATTGATCGAACTATAAGGAATTACAAATCTTCGTAGTTCGATTTATCGAACCATGAGGACCTAAAATACCTAGGATACCGGAGGGCTATTAGACAACGTTTAATACGGTTCCTAATCACCATTACTCCTGACCGGTATGTGTCACGTTCCTGCGTTCAACTCCGATTGTGTGCTGGCATTTGCCTAGCATATCCTATATATCGCTGCAGGAAGATATGCAACACTGCGGACATGACATGTGAGCACACCAATCAAGTAATGGTAAACTATAGCCGCAGGTGATCGGGCTTTTAGTAGATCGCGCAGGTGTTAAGGTCATTACACCTGTGGAGACCTAGTGACATCTAGTGACAACTTGTAACAAACAAGTCGACAGCGCCACCAGCGTCAGACAGCGCCACTAAATCTGACAGTGCGCTACATTGCGCTAACAAAGTTTCTTCAGTCGGTTGACTTATATACCACTCAAACTTGGAACTCAAAGTCCCACTTGGCCCATTACTTTTTATCATATATAGTGCAGATATGGCTAAGGCCATCAGACATTGCAAGTATCACATGTATGCGGATGATGTCCAAATGTATATATCTGCTCATCCTCATAATTTTAATGTCGCAGTGGACAAGATGAATGAGGATCTAAAAAGTGTAGCTGTTTGGGCAGAGAGAAACGGGTTATTGCTAAACCCTAACAAAAGCAATTTCATGGTTCTTGGATCAAAGAATCATATCTCAAAAATCTTAGCATGTGACCCGCTTGTGAATGTCTCTGGGCAAAATATTGAACGCGTTGAAGAGTGCAAAAATCTGGGTCTCGTGTTCGATAGCAATTTGCGATTTGAGAGTCATGTAGTACAACTAGTTAGTTCGTGTTTTTACCGTCTCAAAGTTTTGTATAGGATAGAAACCTTCTTAGCGAAAAAGTACGCATCACACTCTGCGAATCTTTGATACTTTCGAGGTTGAATTACGGAGATTTGGTCTACGGTCCTAGGCTACAGTCGAAGACTCGTCGTTTAATACAGCGTGTCCAAAATGCTTGCTATCGTTTTTGTCACGCTGTTCCACCAAGGGCTCATATTACACCGTACCTAAACAGAGATTTAACATTAAATATGGCCTCTCGGAGACATTTACATCTTGCATGCCTTTTATTCGACGTAGTAAATTTTAAAAAACCCGATACCTCTATGCTAAGTTAAAGCTCTCTAGTTTTAGGTACGGAACCAGATCCTCTCGTTGTCCTTTAGAGAGTCACCACCATAGAACTGTAGCATTTACCAGCAGTTTCCGTTACCTAGCAACCAAATGCTGGAACAATATTCCTCCTCCAATAAGACTTTTTACATCAAAGTACTCTTTTAAAAAACATTATAGGGAGTTTCTACTTCCAAAACAATCGATTGGTATACCTCGCGGTTGCTCGGTATCGGATTTTGCTGTTTAATACCCATCACGCACTGTCACAGTTCGCCAGACATAATTATGTATAATATCCACTGCAGTTTTGCAAACTAACAAAAACGCACGCAATCACACACAAACCCACGCACAAGCACGCAAACGCATGACAGCATTTTATATTATTATATTTACTTACCTATTAAAATTTTGCTTGTTGTAGCTCTGTCGTTCCTCAGGGTTGTGGCAGAATACCAGCGTTTTGCTCATGATGAGCAAAGCTACATACGCTGAGCCACTTTGCCCTTTTGCTCTGCTGCAACGCACACATTCTTTTGGCAATTTGTGTGTAATTTTTTGGTGTCATTTGTCATTGTTTTTTTTTTTTTTTGTGTGTCAATTGTATGTGTGTTTTGTAGTAATCAAATAAACGTTTTATCTATCTATCTATCTATCAATTCGATTGAAATTCTCCCCTAGCGTCCGAGTCCGAGGTCGGAGGAGCAATCAATGCAATGCTAGTGTAAAAACCCTTTATTGCGTGGGCTACCATCAGGAGTCCGCCCTCTCTCCGGTGAAGTAGTCAAAGCCATCAGAGGCTAACTACGTAGGTCCCTTAAAAAAAAAAGATTGACCGAAGCTCTCCATTCTGCCCTCGGCTCAATTCGCACCGTTTTATGTGTCTCTTAAGCACATTTTTGTCTGAGGAGTTGACCGACTTCTTTCCGATTACCCGCCTCAAGTTCAGAGTAAAATACGCGCTTAGCCACTCGCTGCTCTGCCATCCGTGACACGTGTCCACACCACCGTAGCTGCCGCCGAAAAACTTGCTCTTTAAGACCAAGGGCCCGTTTCACGAAAGCTTGTAACGTTGTAACTTTTATTGCAAGTGGAAATCTCTTTTCAATGCATACATTGTTGAATAGGGTCCGCTTGTATACAAGCTACAAGCTTTCGTGAAACAGCCCCCAGATCAACTAAAGTATTTAACGAGTTCAAACTTGTACTTGGTACTTTATAGGTAACTTCCAAAAACCATCAGAAACAGTGATTTCCGACATCATGATGAATGATAGGATGATAATGAGGTCACCGTTAAGAGACATATATACGTACCTATACATATTATTTATGGTGTCTTCGAGTTTTACGTAATGTGATCTTTATATTTAAGAGCCGGTTTACGAAATTTTGCTGTTTTCACTGATTTACGTGATTTTACTGTTTAATACTTTACTTCTACAAATTTTAATGCGCAACACGAAAGATAATTTTGATTTTTAAGGAATGTATGAGCTAGGTACTTGTTTTTATTATTTTATTTTGATTAATCGACCTGAAACCGGCGATTGTTTTTTGAATTTTGTTGTAATAGGTTTAAAAATCGAATAATCACGAATCGTTTTGACGTGACTTATTGCTGTAAAAGTCGTCTAAAAATGTATGAATTACTTTTACTACCTTCATATCTTTTTTTGTGTAAAAAATAATAAACTTGGTAAAATTTTATAGAAAATGGGCAAATATTTGTTATTAATTTCGGCTTCTTAAAACTCTCGTTCATAAAATTAAAGCAAAGTTCAGTTCAAAATCAATCCATTACCTTAAAAAACATCCAAACGGTGAAAAAAATAACAATATATTATGTTTTAAAATAACCAAGGTAAATCTCGCATTAAAATACTCGATAAAAATAAAAAAAGTGGCTCATTCATTCGTAACTCATTTATTCGATTATAACTGAAATTATATTTCATGATGATGTATATTGGAACTTATAGAAAAGCAGTATTTTAACTGTAAAATTACTAAAAGAAGCGATACCGACAAAATTTCGTGTACAGCCTCTTAAGACAAAGTTAAAAATTTACTGCAAGATTTGACCTACTGACATAGGTACCTATAGTACTTACGTCTAAAAAACAAATGAAGTTAATTAAGTTCTTGTTACAAAATTCACTAAAAAAACAAATAAGTAACTTAAACTGATATCAGAAGTCGGAACTAATTTATAGGAATAAATGAAAAGCCTGAAAGTGTGCATTTTTAAGATTATTTTCAAATCGTAATATAATCTCGGTTACTTTATATTGCTACTGGAATAATTACTATAGAATATGCGCATGCTATTGATTTCCCTTCCCGTTGTTCAATGCCACTAATTAACTTAAAGGATTGTATACCTTGAGTACTGCTTCATAAGGCAAGATGTTCTTTACTACTGGCAAAAAAACTCAAGTCACCAATGCGGAACAATATAATGTAAAGTTTTTTATCTATTTGTATAGTAAGGAATGAAAACAACGACAAGGTAAAAAAACAACATAATTATGTATGATAATAGTTTGTGCCCGAGATTACCATTTTAGTGCGCGACCTATTTCCAGTGGCCCAAAAGTGGATACATCTCTTTGTAGTCGACTGTACCTAACTTTGACGTACGCGTCTACAATTTCCCAACCAGCACTTTGTCCAAAAATTATAGTTTAAAAATATAAAGCTTTGTTTTTCTTTTTATTTTTGTATATTGTTTCTAGAAGGTATAAATTTGCATGTATTCTGTCTGTCCTAAACGGAGATGGCTGAAAGTCAGCGTTGTAGGTGTTGAACGCCTCAGCATTATGCTGAACCAGTGGCCGACTCACTGCCGCGAAGACACACCCACTACTCTTTTATTGCTGATTTCTATTTTACTATTTTATGTCTGTCTTAAAATGCGTGTAGTGAATAAATGTATTTTTCTTTGTTTTCTTTCTTTACAGTATAATGTAAACATTAGTTCGTCTCCGAACAAAGATAAACAAAGCGTCGAAAAAATCGCACCTTTTGAAATTGTCAAAAGGTGCGATTTTGTTGAAGCTTACATGAAATATGCTGCCCTCCTAAGCAAATAGGCAGTATTTCAGATTTAATGGCCAAAGCAGATTCAATCCTAAACCGTTAGTGATAAGGTTAAATTTGCTACAATCGGTAAAATTACTAGCATAGATAGAGGCATTTCACCTTAGTCGCCCAAGGGCTGGCAACGAATTTGCAGTCTTAGGAGTGTAGCCCACTGGCCCCTGGATGGTAATAAGGTGGCCTATTGTGTGCTCGTTTACCTTCTGCTTGTTATAAAAAAAATGGCCAGATTTATGTTCTATTCATGTAAATTAAGACCGACTGGAATTGTACTAGGTAAGTATTATAAATTACCTAAATGCAATGACAATGTGAATGTAGTCTAACTCGAATTCATTATTTCTGAATTTTCAGATTAGGGTCAAAATGCGTGTAGCTTAGTGACGTTTTTATGATTGGGCATTTTTCAGGTAGTTATGACGTATTTACGATTGGTCTTATTTTATTTCTGAGTGTACCTAGGTACGTACAAATGCATATACCTACATTGCATATACATATTTATTTCGCTCCTGTGTTTCGCACTTATTAAATTAGACCATTCTATAATTAATGAGACGTGATTAAATTATTTTACAGACGTTATTTAGAGGTTGGTCAATTTTTCTTCTCGATTTATTTCAAGTTGATATTTGAGCGTGTTTTTTAAATAAAACAAACACTTTACTTTAACAAAAGGTTACTTTCAAAGAGCATTTATAATTATTATATCACCATAAGATGTCCACTAATGGACCTAAGCCTGATTAAAACAGTGAATGATTTAAATCTATAATATCCCAATAATGGTTTTTATTAAAAAAAGTAAATTCTTGGGTCCTGCCACGTGCTGTACTAAAGTCGAAAGACTGCCAATCTCACATTATCTCTATAATGTAGGTAATCATAATAAAATACTACGACAATAACAAGGTATTCGTGTTTCTATTCATTATCTAACTTTGAACTAGATACACATGTAAACCAAAAAACCGGTCATTGAAGGACCAGTTAATCGTCATCTGCCTGATTAGCATAAATAAGTGTCAAAATATCAAGTTGAAAGACCTTGGCCTACTGCGCCAAAAGGTCAAGCGTTATTTGCTTCATAAAATCTAGTCAATAATGCTTAAATAAATATAATTTATTATTAAAAACGTTTCCCGCGCTTTTTGTTATTGCAGGGAAGCGCGCCATATTTCAACAACAATACAACTTTTTTTTATCATGTTTGAGTTTTGGACTGAGTATTTGGCCTTATCGCTAATATTGTCCTACTTTATCAATATTACTAATAGGTCATTGCTATTTTAGGGTCATGCGCTAAAACCGTGTCTCGAAAATGTACCTTAGAGCTTTGTGCGATAAGCTGAAGTGATTACAGTTGGTGGAGACTATTATTGTTCAATATGTAAAACAAAAGCAACTTACATCACTTTTCTTTTTTCTTTAATATCTTTTGCAATGCTGTTGGCTGCGAGTTTTCGAGTGACGACCGCGTAACGAGAAATTATGCGTGGGCAAATACTGGGAATAAAACCGGGCAAGAGCATGTCGGTTCTCAGTGTAGGGTTCCGAAGCCGTTAAGTACTTACTACAAATATAAAAATAAACAAGTAATAACAAAAATTCTATTTATGCTAGTCATTAGGTGCCATCTTAGATGATTTAAGTAGGTATAAACATTTTTATCGCCTGTATCTCAACAACCAATGATGTCTACTGAGTCGTGATAGTTTTCCTTATAAATTCACTTAAGTATGTGCTTTCATTTAAGGTTTTTTCAGATTTCTAGTATTTGTAGTTTTGGCTGTAGGGGGTGGGTGACACTTGACTTGACTCTAACAAAAATTACGTGTTGAGGAGGTACCCTAAAAAAATATTTATACATTGTATTGTACCACTTTGTTGGCCGTGACTAATATGTATACCTATTCATGCCAAATTACAGCTTTCTAGTACTAAGAGTCTCTGCGCTAGGCTGCGGACGGACGGACATAGCGAAACTATAAGGGTTCCTAGTTTGACTACGGAACCCTAATGAAAATATGCTAAAAGAGGGCGACTGATAAGTGATAAAATAATGAGAATGATGCGTCGTCGTCGTCACAAACTTGGTTCGACATTGTCATGAATAGTTTTGAATAGGCTTGTTGTCCTACGGTCTCTGTCTCTAATCATCTTAATATATAAGGACAATTTTTGAAGCTCACAGAAGGAAAATGACTGATTTTAAAATCAATTAGTGCAGCGATTTAATATCCGAACGGGCCCACCTTTTGGATTTGATATGATAAAGGCGTTATGTTATCAAATCCAAAAGGTAGGCCAACTCGTAGGTATATTAAATCGATGCACAAATTGATTTAAAAAAACCGCCTTAAAAAAGGAAAAAAAATAACTTAATAAGTCGGCTTTTTTGGTGAAAATATTATGGTCACCCACTTCAGATGGACTAACCTATTAGGTAGGTGCCTACAATTTTAAAAGAAGTAACTTTTTAAAGCCGGTTTTTTGTTTTTTAAAACATAAATTTTATTTTATACTTTTTAGAGATCATAATACGCTGTTCCGTAGTCCCACTTACTACTTAGTTGATATGAAACTTTAAGTTTCAAGCGCGCCGCAAGCAACGCCGCCGGAAAGTCATAGTCATATTTCAACAAGTAAATTCTTCGTTGTAGTCGCTCAACTATCTTAATCGAGATATCTGATCGCCACCCTTGAAATAGGTACCGTTGAAAGTTCCTATGGCCATCTGTGATCTTCATCATCAGTTCCACTTCCCCAAATGATACTTACTGAATGCAAATGCTAGATTTGTTACTAAAAATACTAAAAACGCTGTATGTTTGCCTACAATATTTGAGGAGTTCCCTCAATTCCTCACTGGTACCCTCATCAGATTCAGATTTGGTGACAATGGGACCACCTCGAAAGTATATTCTAACTTTCTAATTCTAACAAACCAAATGAAAAATTCAAATCAATCCACAATTGACGGAGTAATCGGTGAGCATAGGTACATAAAAAAAAAATATACATACAATGGAACGTATAACCTCCTCTTTTTTTGAAGTCGGTTAAAAAGTTAGTAAATTTTAGTCGGTGAGTTTCAAAAATTGTCCCCCAAGCTTCTGTCTTTAACTTTGTGGTCAATAAAGTCTGGCACGCGGGGTGTCTCCATAGTAGATAATAAAGACGTATCAGATGTTTTCGAGTCCAATGTCGGATAAGATAAGAATTATGCTGGTAACTGAACAGAGGGAGCGAGCGATAAGTACTTAATGAGTAATGCAAACGCAGTTTGAGAAAATAAAAAACCGGCCATATGCGAGGCGGACTCGCCCACGAAGGGTTCCGTACCTTAAATTTAACTAAAAATATGACTATTGGGTTTTTACTTATTTTCATTATTTGTTGCTACCTATATGATAGACACTTTTTAAAAGTTTCAAGTGAAAAAATCGGGACTGTGTCCCGCGCACCTTTGGAAGGCGTACATGGAGCCGAACACACAGAGGCCCTTTAGACAACTTTTATTTAGTAAAGTGATGGGACACAAACCGAAGAATTGTCCCTGGGTTCACATTATTGAAGTATTCTCCCACGGACAAGCGGTTAGTGTAGAACTATTTAAGGATGGGAACATTAAAATAATAGGAAATATTAATGAAATAAAATGATATGGATTGGTGAACTAGGCTATTTATAAAACTATAGCGTCTATCTAGCTAATGCAAATTAATTCTTTTTATTATTATTAGTTGTTACAGCGGCCACCAGGCCTCGGAACCGGTTTTGAAAATACCGGTTAATTTTGGTTTTGCTCCGAACTTTTCTAGGGAACGCGAACGTATTGAGAACTTTATTTTAAACTTATTAGCCGGTTTAACCCACGAGCGGTGACTAGAAAAAACAAAAAGTTTTGTACTGAATAAACACTAAACGGCGATTGTTTATCTTGCGTGACTTGCGTATGGATTAGCCGGTTTTTTAAGCTTGAAACCGATCAAATCGAAAATAACTTTATACAAAGGTGTCTCCACAAACCGGTTTATGCGAACGAAACCGAGATGGAAAGGTTTTGCGACAAGTACATTGAAAATTTGAAAATTTAATCGGTATCCGAGGCCTGGCGGCCACACACTGAAAATTTCAGGTCTCCAATGACGGCTCAAGACAGACGGACGGACAGCGGAATCTTAATAATAAGGTCCAGTAGGAACCCTTTCGATACTACAGAACCCTAAAAAGTAGTAAATAATTGCAATATCAGCGAGCCTAACTCATTAGTTTCATTACACATTTATTTGACTAGACAAGAAGTGGGAGTAGACCATTAATTACGTTCTTAAAAGTTGCCAACTTACGCAATCTTTATGCAATAGACATTGCCACGGCTACGGTGGATTGTTTTTGAGTTGATTCGTAGTTAAACTGTTGTAATGTTTTCTACTAGTTACAAAAGGATACCCGAGCGACAAAATAGTCGTGGATAACTCCGTCTGGATAGATCTACTTCATTTTATAGCGCTGTTTTAAACCAGCTATAAAATAAGTGTAGGTACATAAAAAAACCGGGCAAAAGCATGTCTGACCATGCTCATTGAAGGGTTCCGAAGCCTTTAAGTACTACAAACATAAAAAACAACAAGTAGGTATAAACACTTTAATCGCCTGTATCTCAATAACTAATGATGTCTAATTAGACATGATAACTTTTGCTTTTAAATTCGTTATATGCGTTTCCATTTATGATTTTTAGTATTTGTAGTTTTCGCTGTATGGAGGGGTGGGGGGGTACATACACATGACTCTTCCTTAACAAAAATTTGCGCTTAAAACTTAATATTTCATAAAAGGATCCCTTACCTAAATCGTAAAAAAATTTTCTACAAACCCGCAATATTTTTGAAAGACCTATCCAACGACACCCCGCACTAGAGGGTAGACGACAAAAAAAATACTTCCCCACGTTACATATACCTACGTAGGTAGGGGAAGGTACACCGAAAACCTTTTTTTTACGTTTTTATTTTACCACTTTGTTGGCGTGGCTAAAATGTATATTCATGCCAAATTACAGCTTTCTAGTACTAGCACCCGTATTTATAGACAAGAAAAGTAATTACTTAAGCAGAAGTAATGGCGTAAGAAACGATTTTTGTATGAATTTTGACATTTCTATTTCTCAAGTAATTTCTTGTCTATAAATATGCGTCCAAGTCTCTGAGCTAGGCTGCGGACGGACGGACATGGCGAGACTATAAGGGTTTCTACTTTGACTACGGAACCCTAAATCTCACACAATTTTACCTAGTCCCAAACTAAGTAACTCATCACTTCATCGAATTTCATTTCATCAAACGCTATTACTGCTGAAACCATAACGTTTTCTGGGTATCTTAAACATTAATCACGTAGGTTAGGTTAGACGTTCAAGGCTTACTAGATGATCTCGCGCTCATCACACAAATATCTGCCCTTATCGGGAATTCCCGGGACCTTTGACCTTTGGACCTTTGTAGGCAGGGTGACTAACAACAAAGCTTATCACGCCGTTCATAATAAATAAATATATATAATAAATCAGCAATTGATAGCTAGATATCATATTTACAATGGCTCACCAGACTAGGTAAGAAAGAAAGAAAATTTTGACTGGGAATGTATATTTATGCCCTTGACTTATATCTGTCAATTGTGAGATAAGTTGGGTAGTCTACTTGAGAACCTCCTCTGCGTTTTCGGTTAAAAAGGACTGGCATGGCGTGACATCAACCGTCAGTCATTAAATCAAACCAATACACACTCTTAACTTCACTTGTATTCCAGAAAGTTCCTAAGTTTTTAGTATGTCAATTTTTTTAAATTATTTTTAGTTCCAAAAGGTCAGGACAGTTTCTTTTCGTGTGGTTTATTAGGGAATATCAACAAAAGATAGCTAATCAATAAAGGTTGTGATGAACATTTATCAGTAATCCTTAATATATTTATGCATTGTTAACATTAAAATTACAATCTTCCAGGTACAATATAATCAGGTATTAAATTTGACTTACGTAAATTATTAAATAATATTATTTCTGGTGTTTGTTTCCTCTGAGTTTCTTGTTAACAAGTTAACAGTTTATTAGTTTTTAGATAATTAACAACTTTTTTTCTTTGGTTCTTGGTTTAGGCTGGCTTTAAGCACACTTCTTCAAACTCAAATCACATCTTAAAACCAACACCAATTTTTCCTTCTTTTTCCTCCTCAAAACAATTAAATAAATAATCACTATGTGCATGTCACAAAACTAAGAAAAATCCAATTTTTGCAGCCATAAACAAAATATGCAATACACAATGTAGTGCATCATAAATAAACATTTAAACCTGACTCGCCTTAAACCTTATCATTATTAATGTTATAAAATTATGCTTATGCGTACATGAGCTATTCTACCGCAGTAAATATTTACAATTATCTAACAACAAGTTGACTGCACAGTTTCAGCTTCGAGTAGGTTGAAATCCATTCCATTTGGACGGTTGAAGCCAGTCTTAATGCCATCCCATCCGTCCTCTACTTTGTATTCACCTGTCTGTATGCGGTTGTACACTTCCTGGGCTACCAACACAAAAGCCTCCTCAACATTCATGCCAGTTTTAGCAGATGTTTCTACATGATGGAGACCTGAAAACAAATTCCATGATATCTAACTCGTAATAATACAAACTACTGCAATTAAATAGACAAGAATTAAAAAAAACTTTGAAAAGTTAGAATGATTATGTTTCCAAAAAGAGGTAACAATGTACTTTTGTAGATATAATAGCAACACTGTTTGACTCTACTCAAGGTGTTCTATTCATTGATTTGTATGTACTTGAGTATTAAAGGCTAATTTAAATATCCTTTTGTACTTACCATTTTCCTCTGCAAACATTCTAGCTTCCTCACACGTAACCTCTCTCCTAGCACCGTTCTTGTTATCTTTACCAATAAGGTCGATCTTGCAGCCAACCAGAGCAAACACAGGCCTGTGAGGTTCTATATGCCTTTTGGCCTCCATCATCCACAGAGGTATGTGGTCGAAACTAGATCTGTTGCACACATCGTACACTAGTAGCGCACCAACTGAGTTCCTATAGTACGATTTCGTTATAGATCTAAATCTTTCTTGTCCAGCAGTGTCCCAGAGCTGCAGCTTAATTCTAGTCCCGTCTTGCACTTCTATGGTTCTTGCGAAGAAATCTACACCTACTGTCGGGTCGGACAGCTGGAAATTAATGCGCAATTAGCATAACAATCTACTTAAAACGGACATATCAACACAAAAACAATGAGCGGATGGTACCTCTGCGAACTTTCCTTCTGTAAAATATTTCAACAAAGAACTCTTGCCCACTGTACTGTCCCCGATTAGGATAAGCCTAAACTGGTAATCGAATATTGGATCAACCATTTTTGATGCACTTTTATAAATAACATAAAATTGATACCAACAAAGGCTCAGTCAAAAATTACGTATCACATCAAATGACTTATTTTCTCTATTAACTCGACAGGTAGAATAAAAATATAGAAAATGTCATTAGGCGCTAGTGGACTGAAAAGTTTGAGTAGAACTAAAGCGCTTCGGAAATGGTCGTGCAGCGGTTTACAGTCAAACATTTACAAAACCATAATTAGAAAGAAATGAATACAAAATATTGCCCAAGTTAGCCCCACCAGCTTAATAATATAATAATACAATGTAATGGACAAACGCCAATTACTATTTCGAATTTAGTCCTTAGCGCGAGTCATGTCGCCCGCGAGATAGACTACCTGTCTTTTTCTGACCGCTCTAATCAGACAATGACGGGTAGTCTATCTCGCGCGCCACGTAACTCGCGCGCCTTCATGTGCTAGTCGTGCTGGGCAAAAATTGAGAGAGCTCTATAGGCATAGCTAGTTTTCAAAAAGTAGTTTCGAAAAAATTAGATCCTCTAAAAACTTCCGCTGAAAATCGTGTTGGTGAAGTGAAGTGAAGGATAATACTTATAAATATTCACTTTTGTTCGGTCGATCTTCAAAGTAGCTGTCCATTTTGGAACCGACCGAACTATTGATACAAGAAACCGTTCTCACTTGAATACTTCACTGCGACAAGGTACTAAAAAGTACGGCTACTTCTGAGTTCAGCTGTACTGTACGGTACAGTGGACGTCAAAAATATGTTTACATTTTAACTTTATTAATGAACCTTAATCATGAAATAAGGTTAAAAAAATATTGCGATATCTACCCGTAAATCCCACTATTGTGAAGATGTGTTTTGTTTTTGTGACAATTATAGTTATTTGTGCAACAAGAGAGCAAAGTTGGTTTTTGCTGGGAGTGTTGATTATGAATCCCGAGTAAGCGAAGGATTCTTTATTAGAAGCCAGTGCAGTACAGCTAGCACAAGTTGTATTGATAGAAAGGGAGATCCAAGCGACAAGCAAGTCGCCGACAACATGTGCTATCCCTCCAGGGAGGGATTCAAATACACGAGATGCAAATAAATTTGGTCTCTCTCTCTTTGGGTATTTGCAACAGCAAATACAACTTTCACCTCAGCAGCGAGAAAATATTACTACAAAATCGGGAAAATGGTACCGCATGTATAACTGCCCCCAGCGACCCTCGTGGTTCCGCTACCAACCATCATTGGGTATTATTAAAATAAATAAAAAAGTTACTTTGTCTCACGCTCGCAGCAAAATCGAATTTTGCTCACTGTCTTTAAACAGCAAAACACTCATTTTGGGGTGCTGAGGTGAAAATGCCTTTGCTACGCTATGGGAACGCTGATCATTAATTCTAGTATCGAATTTTCTTCTAATATCAACAACTCTTTTTAGAGTTGCCTATTGGTATTTTGGTAGCTCTGCCTACCCCACCACACCACTCTGGGAATGAAGGCGTGATGTTATGTATGTATTTATATAAGTATGTAATTTTCTTCTGATCACGTGCTTGCAAGCGCTTTTATCTGCCGAACACCCAATATGCTCCTAATGTTGTACAAACAAACGATCTAGTTATGTGATTATACCATGAGGCAACACTATACTACGCTGCGAAGGAAGGAATTAAAAAAAAAGAGGCCGCGCGCTGTCCGTCCGGCTGGGTATCGACTATCGTACGTTTACTTTATATGCAAATAACTTGGTAAATTCGGGAATGCTAAGTTGTTAGTTTTACTTTAATTTATTTTAAGTTAGTGAGGTTCATTTTTATGCACCTCGTTTCGAATTATCGTGTTATATAAATGGGTAACAGTGTATACAACTAACCTATGACATAGTTGGCGTTGCGAGCGGTTTGTAATCCCGTCGAGCCTATCGCACGGGTAAAATGTAAGTGAAGAGAACTCAACTAATACGCCGTAGACCTACAAGAATATTACAAATTTGATAGCTTATTTCATGCTCTGTTAAGTTTTAGATGAATTTAGTTCACTTGTTGTTTGTTTTTCTTACAGATTGCTCTTGATTACATGTAATCGTGATGAGTTTTACTCAAGCAATTGTTAAAATGAAGGATTCTGCTGCTGAATTTAATGATAATAAAGGAAAATCTACACCTATTGGTATGTAAACAGGAAAAAACAAACATGTTGTTAGGTTAGAGTACAGTAATAATAAAAAAAAAGGTAAGTATTTCTTACCTTAATTTTTTTAGAACAGTACAAATACTATTCATTAAACACCAAAAAAACAGAACATGGAACAGTACATTTCAATCATAGTTACCGTCATAGTACTGGCTTTACTGCTAAATAGTGATCCCTTCCAGACAACCTGGCCAGACCAATTTTGAACCTTATTCAATAAACCTTTTTAACACCATTGGTGGATAGATGATGCAAAGTTGACATTTGCGCTGGTTTTGTATTTGACAAAGCGTTGAAAAGGTTAAAGACTAGTCAAAATTTCAGAATACTTAAATAAAAATCAGTATCTAAGAAGTTTACATTATGTAGACAACAATTAGATTGATGTAAAATTATTTGAAATAAAGGCTTATGTTATTAGTATTGTTATATCTAAAAAGTAAAGTAATGTCTTCCAAGTCAATGTCATTTGGTCCCCAATTTCATGTCTCATTTAAAGTAGCGCTGAACATGACATTCATTATCATTACCATGCTGCCCTACTAGATTTGATAGCCAAAGGAGATTTAACTCTCTTATGATTTATTCTCTTCTCTTCTCTGGGTGTTTTATTTGAGATGTCGCCATTTAGATTAGCAGAGCAGCAGCATGACTATCAGTGTTTCAAGCACATGTTGTCTATTCTCGTTTATTTATCAGTGTATCTCTTTTGTACACTTCAGAGAGGGATTACCAGGCACTAAACGAGATGCTTGTATAAAGCTGGGTATGAATCTGAGCAGCTCAGCCTGAGGCATGCTCGCCCCGCGCGGCGAGCTGCTCGCGAGCCAAATTGATGCGCAGGTGAGGCAGCGTGCTCGCCGCGTGCTGACATTTCAAAATGGCGTCAGAGACTATGATAGCAGCGGCTGCGTTTATTATAATTCACCAAATTATTACCAAAAAAGAAAAATCGCCTCGGTGGTGGATAGGCTCAGCAATTTATCAAATTTGTGCGCGCCTCGCCCACAGGCAAGTTAGAACTGGTCGTTCTGCTCAGCCCGCGGCACGCTTAGATACACGTCTAAATTACGCGAGGCACGCACACTGAGGCGCCTTTGAGCACGGTCAAAAGACCTACTCTCGACGACTCGCCGCGCGCCGCTTGCGCGCTGTTCGCGCACAGCCCGTGAGCGCGTACGAATTTGAGCAAAATAGGTGAGCTGTGAGTGCCTCAACCCAAGGCTGCTCTAATTCGTACCCACCTTAATGTGCTAGACGCCCAGAAGCCTGACGCAATCCACTGAAAGATGAGAACCTCTTGCATCTTTGTTTACATACAATATATTTGTATGAGATTTGATCTATTGCTGAGAAAAGTTATAATAATATGGTGGTATGTGTTACTATAAATCTATGAGCATGCTTCATTGTTAATTTATTATCTTTTTAAGTCATCAACTAATTTCATATTCAGCCACTGGTCATTTGTTGTACAAAACTAGGGACGTACAACGCCGAACCTTCACCCTCTTCATGGGATCTTCTTCACCTAACCTTTTTGACTTTGAAGTTTGTTGTTGATTGTTTCCAGCCATGGTGGCTCCAGAAATGAAACAAAATGCGGACGCTGACACTCAAATCACAAAGACATGTGCTGTCTTAGGATGTGAAGATTTCAAGAATATGACTGATGAATCATTTTTTAGGTAACGTTTTTTTCAATTTGAGAGTATTACAGGCGAGACGTATTTACTGGAATAGGTTTTCGGAACAGGTCGTATTATGTACTCATACGTACGCGTTCCCACGCGGCCGCATTTTAGCGTACGAGTATTTAGGAGTGCGGCGACTTTCAACGTCCAATCGGGTGCGCAACTCGCTTTAGGCGCCGAGGCAGAGACCCTACTTTGAAAATCGAAGTTCGATGTTACGTTAGCTCCATCTCTTTCTCTCGATTTAATCTCAAATCACAAGTGACAGGAACGGAGCTAACGTAACTTCGAACTTCGATTTTCAAAGTAGGGCCTCAGGTCTCGGTCAAGTGTCTTTACTTGCTGTAACTTTTTATTACTTGTACTCCCAAGACAGACGCATACTAAAATGGCCCGGTGCTTGACGCGAGCCGACATTTCAAAATGGCGTCGGACACGATGACAGCCGCGGCTGCGTTTATCATAATTCACCGAATTATTAACAAAAAGAAGAAGAAATCGCCTCGGTGGCGGAACGGCTCAGAAACTTTTTCAAATTTGTACGCGTCTCGCCCACAGACAGGTTAGAACTTGTACACGTCCAAATCACGCGAGGCACGCACACCGAGGCGCCTTTAACACGGTCAAAAGACCGACTCTCGACGACTCGCTGCGCGCCGGTCGCCCGCTGCTCGCGCACAGCACGTGAGCGCGTACGAATTTGAGCAAAATGGGTGAGCCGTGCCTGCCTTAAACCCAGGCTGCTCTAATTCGTACCCACCTTAACATTTTGAAGACAACCGTCGTTCGTTCGTTTATTAAAACATTATTTTTAATTTCATACCATTTAGTGATCACTCGATCAGAATGGTACTGTTATTACGTCCCACATCTCCATTAATAGGAAACGAGCAACGCCGCGTGAAAGTCATTATGTTTTAACTATTTCAATGTGCTTCGTCATAGTCGCTCAACTATCTTAATCGAGATATCTTCTCGCCACCCTTGAAATAGGTACCGTTGAGGAGTTCCGGTGGCCATCAGTCGTCTTCATCATCAGTTCTAATTCACCAAATGATACTTTTTGAATGCAAATGCTAGACTTGACACTGAAAATACTAAAATCGCTATGTGTATTTCCTTTAATATTTGAGGAGTTCCCTCAATTTCTCGAAAATCCCATCATCAAATCTTTAAGTGCTGAAAATGGGATCTACTAAAACGAAAACCAATTCAAAAATAAAAGTTTAAATCGGTCCAGCGGTCTTTGAGTAATCTGAGAACATACATTAAAAAAAGCGGCCAAGTGCGAGTCGGACTCGCCCATGAAGGGTTCCGCAGCAGCAAGTAACAATATAAAAGTTCGTTGTAGCTTTGATCAATGTTTTTATGACGTATTAAAAAAAACTACTTACTAGATCTCGTTCAAACCAATTTTCGGTGGAAGTTTGCATGGTAATGTACATCATATATTTTTTTTAGTTCTATCATTCTCTTATTTTAGAAGTTACAGGGGGGGGGGGGATACACATTTCAACACTTTGGAAGTGTCTCTCGCGCAAACTGTTCAGTTTAGAAAAAAATGATGTTAGTAACCTCAATATCATTTTTGAAGACCTATCCATAGATACCACACACGTATGGGATTGATGATAAAAAAAATTTGAGTTTCAGTTCTAAGTATGGGGAATCCCCAAAATTTATGTTTTTTTTTCTATTTTTGTGTGAAAATCTTAATGCGGTTCACAGAATACATCTACTTACCAAGTTTCAACAGTGTAGTTCTTATATTTTCGGAAAAAAGTGACTGTGACATACGGACGGACAGACAGACATGACGAATCTATAAGGGTTACGTTTTTTGCCATTTGGCTACGGAACCCTAAAAACCTGACGAATTGATAACCTCCTCCTTTTTTTGAAGTCGGTTAAAAATTAACTATATTGAAAAAATGTTACTGCTGCTGCATTAATAATGTAAATAACTAACTCATTTGCTGCCACCGAATGCCTAGCGCTAATGCTATGCGCTATGATCGTTACCGATTCCAGTATTTTTCCACTTAGTAGGGAAACTACGTACGGACAGAGAGCCCGTGTAGTGTGTTGCTAGCGCTAAATGTATTAAAATATTAAAACATTATTTGGAAGTCGGTTAACAGTCAAATTTAGTGGAGCCTCCGTAAACCGCTAGGTGTTTACTTTCACATAAAGCGACCTAATCCACACATTTTAAATTTCGACTTAGGTCTCTATAGTACAAAATTTATGACTCGAAATCGAATGCTGAAAATTTTTGAATATGGTCTC
This sequence comes from Acleris holmiana, assembly GCA_949316455.1. NCBI lineage: Eukaryota > Metazoa > Arthropoda > Insecta > Lepidoptera > Tortricidae > Acleris > Acleris holmiana. The sequence continues at coordinate 18,973,572 of OX438774.1, forward strand.
TATAATTCTAAAAGTGCGTCATGTTTGGCGTGTGAGTGACGCATTTGTATAAAAAGTCTCGTTAAAATTTGATAGTTAAGTACATACAAAATGTGTCAAAAATGTGTCGAATAGACTTTATTTGGCGGTGGAAAGTTGGATATAGTTGGTTACCCATAGAAAACACATGTCGAGCTAGGTTTACTGATAAGCAATGATTAATGATGGTGCAACGGTTTGTGAATGGCTTATTATCATGCTCGTCTCGTTTCTAATGACTGCGTAATAATACAAGATATTATTGTTTTTGGTTTAATTTGTAATTTGTCGTCAAAAAAGGAAATAGCAGCAGTGAAATTGGCAACAGGAGTTTTTAAAAAGGTGTTCTTTGAAAATAAATGCTTGTAGAAGGTTTTATCAAAAGCGAACTATATTTTTGATTATTATTTGGGTTATACACAGATTTAGGTTGTCGCCTTCCCTGTGGACACACCGTGGTAATTTTCTGGCTTGGCCCATTCCCGCATTAACGGCGTCAGGACTGCTTTAGACCTATCATATTAAAACAACTTACATGCACACAAGCTTTTAACTATTGACCACAGGAAAGACCACCATTGTTTTTAAGAGTGTGTATGACCCTTTTACCGAGTAAAAAGTTATATTAGGGCATTTACAAAATAAAGTGTACCCTATTTAAGGAAAGTTAAGAAACGTTAAGAAACAATGTTCCTTCTGGACTAGGTCGATGAAACTCTTGTATGATGTACAATATAAATGTACTGTATTGATGCACAAAGAAACGGTAACTTTTACATGTGAATAAAGAAAATTAACTATATAAATAGACGAATAATTTTTGTTACTCACATGTTACAATTTCTACAATTTCTTTGAAAAAAACCCTTAACCCGTAGAATAGAGGCCCCGATAGCCCAATTTCGACGATCGCGGTGTCGCTAGAGAATATCGAAACGCGTGCTTTAGCGTTTTTAAAGCTAGCCTTCTGGCTAACTAGTTACGATCACCACTCCACAGGTTCCCCGAGGACCCGCAGCTGCGGCAGGTCTGGGCGGACCTGACGGGGCGGCACAGCTGGACGCCCACGGACTACTCCTACATCTGCATCCAGCACTTCTCCGTGGACTGCTTCCAGTGCGAGGGTGACGCCGACATGGAGCTCAACTCCAAGGCTGTGCCGTCGCAGAAGCTTCCGCACCACGTGTTAGAGGTGAAATCATTATGCAATACGGCTAGCGTAACTTCATTTTTCTGTTGGCTATTTATTTATTTATTTTGGAGATAGGAGGTGGTGACTTCCCATCAGGTGGGCCTGTTAGTCCATTGATGGCAATAAAATAAAAACAGTCAGATACATAGAGTGTAAATTAATTTATTAATTGGTACTATAGATACAGACGTTTGAAGCCCAGAAGCACTTGTCTACCCTTAGCCCTAGGCTACTTTGTGAGGCCCCTTCCATTGAGTTGGCGAGTCAACGTCCGCCATTTCAACCAAAGTAATTAGCATTGCCCAGGCAGATGCCATAGTTTCATCAATAGCCTAGTTGACCAATCCATATCATTTCATTCATGTAACCTATTAATGTTCCCATCCTTCTTAAATGGTCCTACGCTAACCGGTAGTGGTCCGTGGGAGTATACTTCCATAGTGTGAACTCAGGGACAATCGCTGGTTGGTGTCCTTTTACTTTACTAAATTAAAGTTATCTAAATGGCCTCTGCGTGTTGGCTTCGCCTCCACGTACGCCTTCCTAAGGTCCGGGTCTCCCATAGTCCCTTGTTTGTTAAAGACATACAAATGATAATAATAAAAAATATACGAATTGAACAAGAACGCGGTGAAATACCAATGCTTGTATGCAGATGCTTTAAACTGAGAAAAGAGGTCTATATCATTAGGAAATATATTGTGATGACCACACAGCTTATACATATGGGTGTACGGTTACAGTCACTAGTTGGAGGAAGATGAGCTTGTCGAAAAGAAAATCGCGGGAAAGTGGCAGTTTTGATAAATTTATCCTTACTTCCTTACTAAATCACACTGATAATTTATTTACACACTCATAATTTAGAAACTATCCAAAATTAAACGCAGAACGAGTAAAAGTATACAGGGCCTCTATTCCACTGCGTTACAACGATATCGAGTTTGAATCGTTTATGTCACAGTCGCCATTATTGTAAATGACATAAGAGTTATCAAAACATTGACAATACGGATACACGTCAAAGACGATATCGATCTAGGCGTGTAGAATCTCGGCCCAGGTAAAAGGTAATATTACAAAAACAAAACAAATGTCCTCTGCAAATGGCGCGCGACGCGAGCGTGACGTAAAATACCTCTGAATTCATTCATATCATATTATCAATTGAGGAGAAGAGTCTGAATAAACATATTTTATCATTAACTTTTTAATAAGTAGCACCCCCATAGAAATAATTAAATTCTTATACTGTTTTCTGCTACCAGGTTGAATACATAGACGAGGAGACACTAGATGATAACGATGAGGAAGACTTTGATATGGAGTCTCATGATGAAGATGAGGAATCCCAGGAGGCCGAGCTAGAGCCAGAGCCAGTCCATAAACCAAACGCAGAAACAAATAACACAGCCCACACCAAAACACCAGAGGAAAAGGAACAAGAACAAGTTGAGGTCCTTAAACTCTTCACCGAGGTCCAGAAAATGCAGCGGCACGCTGTCGGGCTCAGAGATAAGCTGAAGTACAATATGAAGATCCATAGCAGACAAAACAAAAAACTCCAAAGGATAAAGCAGGCGATAGAAATGAAAAAGAACGTGCTAAATCAGAAACGAAAGAAAAAATCAAGAATATTACTCACTTTACAAGACAAAATCAAGGAGGACAAGAACGGGTTGGTCCTCGCCATGCCTACTAGACATACTGATGACTTGAAAAATTTCGCTCTTAGTATTTACAAGTATTCCCCGCAAGCTTACATATACGTGAGAAATACCCTCCGGACGATGCTGCCCAGTACAGATGTCCTGGACACTTGGGTGGACTCGGGATATGTACCAAAAAACGTTATGAATAACAGTAGCATGATCAAAGTTGTAGCAGACCAGACTGACAAAGAATTGACCTGTAAGGTGGTGTTAGGATAAAATTTGTACCTATCTTAAGATTTAATTACGGATATTTTTTTAATTAAACACATTTGAAATGTTACGCTGTTTTTTTATCACCCTACGACATAAAATTTGCTTGAAATTATTACAATGGTTCAGAGCAAAGTAGACGCAACCAATCGCATTTTTCAAAAGCAACAGTATGTATAAAGGTACGTTGGGCGTTTTTTTTTTTTAAAAAGTGTACATCGTAAGGAAAAAAATTAAGAAAGTTTAACTTCCATTTCGTCACGACAATGAACGTTATCTAAATGTATGGCTAATTTTTGTGACGAAAAGATAAAATGTTCCGTAGTCAAACTAGGAACGCCATATAGTTCGCCATGTCGTCTGTCCGTCCGCAGCCTAGCTCGGGGACTTAGTACTAGAAAACTAATTTGGCATGAATATACACGCCAACAAAATGGTACAATAAAAAATGGGGATGTATTTTTTTTGTCTACCCCATAGTGTGGGTGGGGTGTCGTTGGATAGGTCTTTCAAAAATATTATGGATTTGTGAGTGTTCAAGCAATGACTAGACGAGCAAAAAGAAGTGCAAAAAGTTCTCTGTATTTAGATACGCTTACAACTTGAGCAAATGTAAGGATAAAGTGATTGACCGATACCGTACGTGTTTATTGGTATGATAATTATTAAAATAAATATAATTGAAGTTGCAATAAATGTAGGATTCGTCGATTTTGAAACGTTGATTACAGGGCAAAGAACTTTCAGAAAGGTTAAATGAAGGCTATTAGATGTAGTTTGACCATTGTCTATTTCACTGTTACATTTGGATTTTATAATTCACTGCACTACTGCACACCAAGTGATAGTAAGCTTTTTGCAATAGATTACAATTCCTTATAGCATAAAGTTTGATGAAATGAGCATGCTGCACCGGTTTTATACGTTTGTTCAAATGTGAATCTCATGGCAATTACATAAGAACTAAAATCGTTAACACAGTTCAGCTGTCAATCGGCCATCTTAAATAAGCTGTCAAAACAAAGCGTGCATCGTAATTCACCCGCAGGCCTCTAGATGGCGGTGTAACAGGTCCTGTAGCTAAAAAGAGAAGGTGTTATACGGCCGTAACGAAGTGTCTGAATGGAATAGACGAGCCCAACAAATGGTTCTCTTTCCAGTTCCACAGTAGCGAGATTCCCTCCGACCGATCGGGTCGCGCGTGCCGCTTCGAAGTGTTTCCCGCGTCGTGCGTGAACCAAAATAAATACCCATCTGTTCAAATATTATGCAAGTTTTTTTATTGTTTCCCGAAACAAGCCATGCGTTCGCCGCGCGTTTTGTAAAAGTTATAAGTTTTTGTGTTTGAGTGCCAGTGGTTTTTGTTTTTGTATTGTGACTGGATTTATTGAACTCGATTATGAAGACGGAGTTCTCCTAAAAGGTATTTCGTCTATATTTGTTTGATCACTTTGATCTATTTGTGTTGGCAATCGAAAAGAATGGAACCGTCGCGAGTAACTGGACTTTCGCAATCACTATTCCTTGCGCGTTCCACGGCTACCATAAAAGCCGGATACCATAAGCGAACCTTCGTTCAATCGGTACGAGACGTGTAATATTTTTAATGTATCATTATGTGCCTTAAAGCGTTTAGATATCAATAATTGTAGTGTTATTGTTATTCAAATCATGTGACGACCCTTTCAAACAATCTCTCCACTTTTATGGCCGTGGAACAATTTCTTTAATACGCAATCGAAAGTTAAGTTCCTTGTTTCCGTAATTAGCGAGTTGCATTGTGCAGCGTTGATTGTATGCAACGGTGGTGAGAGTGAAAGTACCAGGGTACTATGGCGGGTCAGAGGTGATGGGTTTAAGTACGCAAGAATTTTATTCGGGTCAATGCGCTCTTTTATTTCAGCGGAGCCTATCCCTTCTCGTGAAATTTCATTACTTAATCAGAAGTGGGATCACATTTTGGATATGTCGGTGTTTGCAGTCAACTGTTATTATGATGATTCCTCCTGAGTCATGTACAGTTTGAAAACATGATTGTCGTTATTGGTCTTTATTATTTAGTTACGTTAGTAATATGAGTGCGAATGTGTTTTGTTTTTCTTTAAACATTCTTGAATCAAAATGAATGAAGTCATATAAGACCATTTTATTTTATAAAATTATATTTTCGCTAATGGTTTCTAGGAAAAAGTTTGTAATAGCAGATACGGAATATACAAGTAAATAAAGTTACTTATGCTTGAAGTAAACGGTGAAAAAGTAAATTCCGGTTAGAAATCGCCGTTCCTCAGTTTAACCTCCGTCCGTAATACCGCCCGCAATTAACAGTTTAAGCTGACCACCTGTCACACCGACACGTAACATCCCGGTTATTGCTAGCGGGCATGACGAAAATGTCCCTGACCCTGATTTGGGTTTTGGTTTACTTGTTTATAATAAGTTGTTATTTTTTGTTGATTGATAGTTTATAATCACATTTTGTTAATAAGAGCCGCGTGTTCTAGTGTAATTGTTTATGTATTGCACTTTCTCTTTATCGCAACTATTTAACAGGAAGAGAAAGACAGGAAGTCGGTAGAAAAAAGAGTCAGTGGAATTGACGTTAATTAATGATCTTTTCCATGTCCTTTTTTTGGGAAGCACTTAACTCGTATACGAACTGGGGTACGATGTTTATAAATGGGTGATCGTGGTTTTACTTAAATTGCTCTTAGTCTAAATTAATATAGTAAACTAGCGCCCCGCCAGCGGCTTCGCCCGCTGCAATTTTTTTTTACATCACTTAGGGGTATGAAAAATAGATGTTGTCCGATTCTCCACCCTAGCCAATATGCACGCTAAGATTCACGAAAATCGGTCGAGCCGTTTCAGAGGAGTTCAATAACGTACACCGTGACACGAGAATTTTATATATTAGACTACCGACCCGCCAGCGGCATCGCCCGCTGCAATTTTTTTTTTACATCACTTAGGGGTATGAAAAATAGATGTTGGCCGATTCTCAGATCTACCCACAAAATACACACAAAATTTTATTAAAATCGGTTCAGCCGTTTCAGAGGAGTTCAATAACGTACACCGTGACACGAGAATTTTATATATTAGATTATTTTGAAGAGCTATCCGTCCTATTCTTACTAATTATTAATATTAATAGTATACTTAAATACGAAAATGTTTTTTGTTTGTTTGTTGTGTTTTCGGTTTTACGCTCTAACCGATCGACGTGATATTTCGTAAAGATATAGTTTATACGAATAGACCGAAGATAGACATAGATATAGTTTATACGAATATACCGAAGATAGACATAGGGCATTTTTTTGTCGTGGAAGTTAGATAGTTCGAAATAGAATAGCGATAGATGACTTTTACGCGGATATATTCTATTATTTACTCAATTCATTGTTGTTGAAAATACCTATTTTGTCTTGTTTTTCGATCTAAGGTGCCTCATTAAACTAAAAGTGCAAACATCAATTTATTGGTCATAGTATAAAACCATACCTTGATATGTAACTGCCTGATCCTAACCCAGATATCTGACTGGCAGATAAGTTATTTTGTAGCTTAAGACACGACAACCCAGTATTCCAAACTAATTCGATTAGGTTAGGAATTGCACTAATGGCATTTAGCTGCGCAAGGCCGATTGCAAAATGCCAATCATTTTTTATTGCTATTGTTCAAGTTGATCTGTATCAATCAAATGATTTTTACGAGCTTTTATTGAACTTTACTTTGATTGTAGTACCTACCTATGTATTTTTGATTCAACATTTCTGTAATCGGAATGGACTGAGATTTCGAATCGGTAGGTAGCCCGAAGACTACTTAGAATAATGGTTTTCAACCGCTGATCTGATGTATTCTGAAGGTGCTAACAAGATGTACTTAACGAAGAACCCGCCAAGTTGCCATGTTCTCGAAAAGCGGATGATATTTGTGTAGAGTACGATCAGTCACAAAAGCTTGTCTTTCAAATGTTTTTTCACCCTGGGTTGTGTTAATTCATTCGGTGCTAATTTCTGGTTTCTATAGAGAATTGAAACGATAAATCTCTGGCAGTCTTTAAGAGAAGTCGCTCAATTCCCTTAGATTAACGCTGTGTGGAAGCGGGTGTTATCGATGCGTGTGGATGCTTCATATATAAGTATAAAAGGCGTAAAAAAGGCAATTTAAATTGTGTTTTGCCAGATTATATGGACCGGTAGAGTTGGTTTTCCTTTACATTGAAGATGATATCCATAAGAGTGCTGATTCTTGCGGCAGTTTTTTTCAACAATGGAAATGTCCTGTGCAGCGTACTTTCAAGGGTTTTTGACTTATAAGTAAGTTAGTAAACTCTTTATTGCATAAAAATAAACGATTACGTTTATGATTTGTATTATCAGCTTTTGTTGTGACTTGGAAATCAAGATAAGTATTTCTTTTCTTTTTAATATGTGATGAGATTCACCGTTAAATTTTTAAATAATTTAAATGGATAATATGCACAATTCTATGCCTTCTTTTTTTCTTTTTTTATGCCTGTTGTTTACCTGGGTCTTCTAAATTGTGAAAATTCTGTGTAATGTTTTTGTTTGGTGGACAATAAAGTGTTTTGTATTGTATTGTATTGTAATTCGCATTGTTAAAGAAAACTGGCAGTAGGTTCAAAACAATCTCACAAGAAACGGTTGTATTGTTCAAAGTTGTCATACAGTAATTATATAGATTAGAAATAATCATTTTGTCTTGTTTAAGTATTTACTTTGTTCTATCGTTTTGTTCCTTTATTTCAAACTCTTTGTGTCGCTAGTGTTCGTGTGTTACTTGTTTTGTTTAGTTTAAGTTAGTTTTATTTAGGGTCCCTCTGAATTATAGCGTTACGGTTATAATACTGAGAGGGGCTTTTTAGCGTTATGTTCTTGCTAGTTTTATTTTTGTCTGATTTATCTTTCTTTCTTTCTAATTCTATGGGAAATAAAAGTGTTTTTGGGATTAAGTGTCCTCCTATTTTATCACCGGGCTATAAAACTATCTCTGTAATATATCACATCGATCGGTCGGTTCAGGCGTTGAGCCGTAAAGACAAAACAAACAAACACACTGGGATTCATAATATTACTTTGGATATGAATTCACAAGTACCCTAGTCCTTTCCTTTGCGTCTCAAAATCTTGTAAAGTATATTTTTGTGAAACTTACCTGACTTAGTTACATCGCATCGTCTCGCTATGATAGAAAAACAAGTGTAACCGTGATTGTCTTCTCCCTACCTCCGGTTAAAGTGGGGGAAGTCCTTATGTCAATTTCGCCTCTCCTCGCTGTCCCCTCGTGCAGCTAAATTTAGTTGCCTATTGTTCTAGCCGTAACTACCTAGGTTCTTTCGCAAACACAGGCTATAATATCTTTACACTGCAAAGTAACAACCCCCTAATACACGAAAATAGAAAGAACGGACTTAATTTTGTGTTCTATAAGACTTATGATAGTCATAAATAGTGTCTATTTGATAATAAAGACTTGACGTTACAAACGTTAAAAAAAAGCTGACCTGACCATTATTCTTATTAATTAAGAATGTTGCCACCGAAATATTAGCATTACATATTCGCAAATACTGAATCAACTGAAATTGGGCCAATATTATATTCAGTGTATTTTAAGAAGAAATGTTATAAAAATACAAATGGAATCGAAAAGTTGAAAACATTTATAGAAAATTGACCTCGCTCTTAACACATCGGGGAAACATCGAATCTACCGGGAAATATAACAAATCGCGGTAATTATTCGGTGTGTTGCACTTCCGCTAACCCTCAGATATTGAACGTCCGCCAAACCAAATAGTGCGTTTCGCAATTCATTACGAGATTATTAGTTATATCTCGGTCCCGATTAAACGCATTAATTGCCCGTAGATAGTTATAATCACGGATGCGGCGAAAGCTATGATTTAAGTCGATATGCATTGGATTTTATTCGAAATGCATTATTAACTGTGCGTTGCTTTTTAATACGACAGTAATATTAAATTATAAACTTATAACAATTTATTTTATCGTCCTCTAGTACCCACACTACAGTTGACTACAAAGAGACGTCACCTTATTGCATTATAATAAGGTCCAAAACTGTATACCAACATATATTTTTTTCTCTGTATTAGTATTTATTTATCGTTGTCTTAGTACGAGTATCCACAGTGCAAGACTAGAGCTTAGTTTGGGACTAGGTCAATTTGTGAGAGATTTTCCTTTTATCTCTTTGTACGTAGTCGACTGTACGAGCTAGATTTCAGTTTAGGTTAATTTGTGTGAGATTGTCCCCGTATGTTTATAATTGAGGCGGCCTACGACGACTAAGTAAACCTTCGGTAGTGACCATGCCAATGAAGTTAGCGGTCCCGAGTTCTATTGCCGGTATTGGCGAATAGTTGTGCGAAGAGCGCAAATATGTAGGTAAATGTTACTGTGTGTCTTTTCTATGTATTTCTCTATATAAGTATATTTAGCGTTGCCTAGTGCCCATTGTACAAGCCCAGATCCTAAGCCACGCTTAGGGATTTATGAAGAAGCGCCACGCTCACATAAACGATCTCATATTTTACCCTGTACAGATAAATAACAACTGCAAATTGCAGCTAAAAATGTAAATAACATTGTAACGGGTACACGTCGATATCCAATATAGTGCTCTACAACTTTGTTATGTTGTTATCACCGCTACTTTCAAAGACTATAATCCTAATGCGATTTACTAGTTAGTGAGTGTAGTGAATTAAAAATCTGAGGCAGTTTTTTTTTGAGATAATATATTCAAGAGTAGAAGGCGTTCTCTGGGTTTCCTTCTTCAGGCATCAACGATTTTGATCCTTTTGTTTAAATATATTCATCGTGAAAATTGAAGAGCACTTTTCGTCGGTGGTGGATTAGTCGCCATTTTTCTTTGTTCTTTAAAAGAACTCCATAGAACGGAGAAGTTAAAGGAAACGTGGCAGACGGCCAAGGCAAAGTTACAAATTGCAAATGCCTACCTAAATTATTTAAAAGTTTCTAAGTGGTTTTTAAATTAACGCCTTTTTGTACTTGGCTACATCTTTGTTAACTTTACTAACGTATGCGTACACAACAATAAGATAACATAAATTAATTCAGGTGTAAAAGCGTACCCTCGTCTGCTACACCTTGGAGACTTGGCCCAATTGTCGTACGAAGTTATCCGAAATGCCAACAACATTAACTCGCGGTTCGCCCATGAACTTAAATGCAAAAGTGTCTTTTGTAAATTATTTGTTTACAATGTAGAACGTTTTGTCAAATATTCACTTTATTTTAATGGCGGTAAATGTTCTTTTTTTATTTCTTTTTTAAGTAGGGGTTGTCAATAGTCGCCATTATACCGAAGTTTTTTTTATTGCTAGTAAAGTAACTAGTGATTGTAATTTTGTTCTGTGGATCATATTTAAATAAACAATCAACGTCGCGCGTCGCTTCGTAAACAACTCTCAGTCGTGGCTATTTACGCTTCTATCTTTTTTTATTATGGTTGTTATAATGTGAAACGTATTTACGTATATTACGTGCATTGGTTTTATGGAGTTGTATGGTATCTTAACAAATTGTATTTCACGTTATCAATACCAGAATATTGATTTAGGTTGCTGCGTTACATTTTGTTAATAGTTTAAAATTGTCTGTGACATTCGAAATTCCACAAATTTTCATGGTTTTTTGGGTAATTCTAACAGAACTTCCGAGTTTCTAACTGCAACCCCTGAATCCAAACTCCACATACCAAATTGGTGTTTTGATTTACATTTATAAAATAGTGAACCTCTAATTTTTACTTTGAATTGTGTCTGCTTATCACTGCTCAGGCTCAATATAATAACATAACAGCAAAGTTACCTTCAAACGTTCTAACCCGCCGCCATTTTCCTTCTCCTACATAATATATTAGCCCCAAACAATTACGCTTCGGAGTGACAGGCAGCCATATAGCGCGAATTACTCGTCCGTCAACCTAGATAGCCCGATAAGTCGGCAACTTCTGTCGCTTTAGGAAATTCCATCTTTGCTAATTTATTCCGTAGCTTTAACGTTTGAAAACAGCTTTTCTCTGATGCGGGTAGCATAGAATTCAACGAATGAAGGCTGTTAAGAAAATGTCTGAGTCACGCACCTTTTTCGCAAAAAGCGATTTTTCTTCGGTTGTTGCTTTATACTCTTTCATCTAATATGAATGTATCACAGCTTTATTGCCGTGCTACAGGCATAACAATGTATATGTTGACGATTTCGTTATTCAAATAAAATCGGTTCCTTGGATAAAAATACTGCCAGGCCGCAAACGCACTGAAGTTGTCCACACGCAAAAGACAGAGGCGGCGTGGAGAGGAAATCGGCCATCTGAAGGGAATCCTATCATTTCATAACCAACGTTTCACAAATGATTCATTTCACAAACATATCATTTGACAACCCGCGGTTTTCTCCGAAACTGTAAACAATTCTGGATTTATGTCAGGACCATCGTCTAGAACCCTATAGGTTAGGTTAGGTTAGTTTTATTAAAATCCTGAAATATTTGTAGTTACAGAAAAATAAGCGGGTTGGCAAATGGTGCACTTGTCAAAGATTTGTCTGCGAAAAGGCAGAGAACCACTTGTACGTTCTACGTTTTTTTAACATAAGTATAATAACGGTAAACTTTGCAGACTTTTTCTTTAATAAAGTAAAACATACTGAGAAATATTTGTGCAGATATTCTACATTATTTCGTATTCTGCGTTAAATTACGTCTTTTTCCTAGAGGGGTAGGCAGAGACCATTTCTTTCCACCTGCTACGATCCTGACAAATCTCTTTCGCTTCTTCCACATTCAGACATCGAGTCATGCGGATATTCTAATTGTTTTTAATCTCTTGTCGTATGTGTATTTGCGGCTTAAGGACATTGCCGATCACGTAAGGTCAGTCAAGGCCACCGATGTTGCCGACGTTGTTAATCTATAATAAATAATCAATAATAGTGGACAATCTCATACGAATTAACCTAGTCTAGCGTAGTCCTTAAGTAAGTCTGCTATTGCAAAAAATAGTCTCCACCCTTAATGGGAAGCGATTTTTTTATGATAAGGAGAAGGCACACGAGCTCTCAGGCCACTTAATGGTAAGTAGAATCTGAAATCCATAGACATTGAATTCTCAAGACTATATTCTTAAGACGCCGTATTAATAAACACATCTTGGCTGAGATACCCGTCACAAGATACGTCAAAGCATGGAAAACTGTAATTTTGACGCATCTTGGTATTCTTGAGACGAGCGTTATCAATTCGTCAGTTTTTTTTTGTGTTACGTGGTTACTCCGTCAATTGTGGATAGCTTTGGAAAATTTTTTTTTTTTTTTGATAGAGTGTACTCCTGAGGTGGTCCTAATGCCACCAAGTTGGTTTCTGATGAGGGGTTCCGTGAGGAATTGAGATAACTCCTCGAATATTATAGGAATAAATATACGTGGACGACATAACAATATTTATTATTATGATCACTAAAAGGTAAGAAATAAAATAAATCTTTTAAAAATGTAAAAACCATCTTCAAAAAGCAAGAAATAACTTAAAATAATAGGTAGTCCAACTGAAATCGGCGTCCCACTATAGTTTTAACCAAAAGCGGAATTCAGTTAAACTGACGTTATCTATCATTTTAGAGGAAGTTATTTCTTGCGTTTTGAAGACTGTATATAGTTTTTTAAAACATTTATTTTATTGTAGTTTGCTTGTTTTCGCCTACGTGTCTTCTTCCTTCATCTCGGTTTCTAGCTGAAAATCAGCGCTGAGGTCCTACTCAGCGACAAGCTGAGCTCAACTGAGCTGGTTACCCTTTTCCTCTTTAGTAATGCACTTGTTTTTGTTTCATAATTGTGTAGTTCTTTGTTGTTATTTTAAATGTGAGTATTCTAGCCGAATAAATATTTCTATCTTTATTTTATTTCTATCTAGATGTAACGTTTAGTTCAGCAATGAGGTGACGTCAATAAACTCTTGATCGTAAATCGTTCGATTGTATCGATTCGATGATACGCAGTAGCTTTTTCAGGTCCCTGGAAATACTAGTCCTGGCCTATTTAATCCCGGGACTGCATAGCCTGGTAGTGGTAGACAGCTTATTTAGGCCGAAATTCCATACAATCGGCGTAAGATGAATGCGCGACACTTTGTATGAGAAAGTTTTGTATCCAGTAACTAATTTCGTTCGTAGGGTGTCCTATTTATTATTGAAATGAGCAAATTGACACACGATTCTTTAAAAAAATAAGAGAACACAGTAGTATTAAAAAGAGGTAAGAGGCGACTAAGGGAATAAGGGCGTGTACTGTAAGGCGATGGGCTTGCAACCTGTCACTAATACACTGGTAAACCTTAGCCTGATTGTGCAAAATGTGGTTACAAAATTATCAACAAGTCTTTTTAGGGTTGTTGGTATTTCTGTAGCTCTGCATACCCCACTCTGGGAATGAAGGCGTGATGTTATGTATGTATGTATCTAATAATTCACAGTAATTTTGCCCTTCGTTTAAAACAAAATCGTATGTAAAATATACTCTTTAAAAAAGAGATTAAAGAAGGCCTTAAAGTTATGGGTTTCAAGCCTCGGATGCTGAGCAAAGTCGAGCTAAGTTAGGATATGTTCAGTGTGTGCTTGGAATATACTTTAAAAGTCTTCAAAAGTACCTCTCGCGGATGATTTCTACTCGCTAAAGTTGGCGTCCGTGACGTGTTTTTGCAATGTCGTGTAATACAATATTCCCCTTAGGATTCCGGCACGAGAATTTATTTTTAACTGACTTCAAAAAAGTAGGTTCTCAGTTTGACAGGTATGTTTGTCTTTTTAGTGATATACTGGGTGATTTTGAGGTCATGATCCGGAATGGCCAAAAGTGAATAAAATGGTCATACTGAACAACTTTTCCAATGGGACCAACCACGAATTCGCCAAAAAATTAATTGAGAGTTAATGTATGGAACAGCTGGTATTTTTTTGGCGATTTCGTGGTTGGTCCCATCGGAAAGGTTGTTCAGTATGACCATCTTATTCACTTTTGGCCATTCCGGATCATGACCCCAAAATAACCCAGTATAATGATCACTCAAAAGTATGAAATAAAATGTATGTTTTAAAAAACAAAATCCGCCTTCAAAAACGCAAGAAAAAACTTCTTTTAAAATGGTAGGTCAGTCCAACTGAAGTCGGCTTTTGGTTCAAGATATTGTACGACGCCGACTTCAGTTGGTTAACATTAATTTTGACCTGAATCTGTTTTAGGTCGATGTACAATGTACATTATCTTTTATAAATAAATTCAAAGCCTTCTATATAATTAACATCTTTCCATGCTTAAAAATTTGTACGTTGCAACATTAGTAGGGCGTTGCGTCGGCGCTTGCTTAATTCCGATTTGGAAACATGTTTGTGTTCAAATTTCGTTTATTAAATAATTATTTGGTTAGCCTTTATCTTCACAATAATGCTCGTTGTATTGTTAAATATTTAGTAACGCAACGATAAAGTCAGCATTGCAGGTAAGAATAAACGGAATTGGTTTTGAAACCTGAACCTGGATTTGATATTTTTACGAGACTGTGTGTTAACTATAATTCGGTTATTGTAGAATGATGTCCAAAGTCAACCGTATTTCGTAATTTAAACACTTACTACGCTCGAAAATAAGGCATAGGTATACATATAGGTAAAAGAAGGTAATTAATCATTAAAATTATAGAACGTCTTAACAATGTGTGTCAACGTAGTATTTATTCAAAGTTAAAGAAACGAATGTATTTCTTGCTTATATGGTGTCACGGAAATCATTCTAAATTGACCCAACTAATGTCACTAATATTAATGCGAAAGTTTGTGTGTGTTAGTTTGTTTCTCCTTCACGCTGCAACGGGTTTGATGAAATTTGGAATGGAGACAGCTAATACCCTGAAAATGCTACTTTTCATCCCGGAAGATTAATTCGCGAGGGAATAATGATAACGCAAATATATGCCGACGAATCACGTCTTCGACAATCACTGTGGGCTTAGAAATAAGTACATGGACCCCTGAAGCCAGCGGTCCTGGGTTAAAATCCCGGCAAGGGCAGATATTTGTGTGATGAGCGCGAATGTTTGTTTCCGAGTCTTGGATGTTTTCTATGTATTTAAGTATGTATTTCTCTATATAAGTATGTTTATCATTGTCTAGTACCTGCAGTACAAGCCTAGAGCTTAGTGTAGGACTAGGTCAATTTGCGTGAGATTGTCCCCTGATATTTATTTTAATTATTTTTACAAATGTTCGGTTAAAGATAATTTTCTCTTATCGCACTTTTAGAATTATGGTGACCAAATTCAAACATTTTCAAATTTCGATTTTGAGTCATAAATTTAGTACTATAGAGATCTAAGTCGAAATTCAAAATATGTGGATTAGGTCACTATATTTCTAAAGATGCGTTATGGACTTAACAGAAGCACGTGGGGTTTCCACGCGCTTCTGTCAAATCCCTATTTATTTTATAAATGGGTGAACACACATGGAAGGGCACTCATCCAGCGTAATAAATCATAACCTGAACCTTACTAAATCAGAACTAATGCTGCAAATTGCTACATCCGACGTACGACAAACAACCTCAGACGTTTCCTAATGTTTTCTCTCACCTACGGCGGGAGTTCCATGAATAATGTTAAAACTTACTGAAGTTAGAGTGGTTTAGAGGCAGTTAAAACTTCCAAACTGCGGCTTAACTTTAGCTGGGTGCTAGAAGTGTTTGCGTTGCCCACAGGTGGCCGAAAGGGAGAGATTTATGTATGTATGTATGTATGTAAACTCTTTATTGCACAAAAATATAAATATTACAATTATAATACAAAATTATTATTATTATTTATTTATCTTTAGGTTCTAGATAAGTGAAAGGTTCTTCAAAACTATTATGCCGATTAGCTCCGGAGAAAAGTAATATCGACGTCTTACTTACTCAAACTCATATCTGCATTTTTTTTTGGTGTTGGTGATTTCATTTTTATTCAGTAATACCTAGAGGCTCTAAGTTTACCAACAGCAAAACAAATATGCTGATACGAGTTTGAGTAAGTAAGACGACGATATGGTCCACTTTAAACCTCGTGAGGCCCACGGCCAATTTTACTAGTTCAAAAAAGGACCTTGTGTAACATTTCAAAAGAAGTTATGGTAAAAAAATAGTAAGTAAGTAAGTATTTAATTTATTCAGCGCAAATAGAATATGACTATATACAACGTGATAAAAGAAATAGAACATGCAAGTTACGCTAAAAAGGACACCCCTCAGCAATGTGCTGCAGCAAGCTGCAGCGCTGGTTTTCAGTGGTGCCCTGACTACATACTAGGTACTAAATTAAATCTATAAACTATTATTAAGTGGCTTCATACGATGCGACCAAAAAAGACAATATTGCAAACACTTAAAAACAGTTCCAACATTAAATAAATTAAACCTACGCATAGTACAAAATTTGACTACTCTCCTCAGCAGTAGGCGCCACTGCTTCGTGGTATGCGCCCCGAATGACTACATCACTATACCTACGTATTGTTTATTTATTCTGTGCTCGGATAGAATGACTGGTTACTACGGCAAAATGAACATCACCACGTGCGTATTACGCACATAAGTTCACGTGGATGTTTTCTATGTATTTAAGTATTTATTTCTCTATATATATGTATGTTTATCGTTGTCTAGTACTCGTACGCATAGTACAAGCCTAGAGCTTAGTTTGGGACTAGGTCAATTTGTGTGAGATTGTCCCCTGACATTTATATTTGGTTTATTTAATTATTAATATTTGTGAATAGTGGGACGCTGACTTCAATTTGACTGGCCTATGATCATTTTGAAAAGCAGTTATTTTTGGGGTTTATGGAGGCTGTTTATTGATTTTTAAAACATTTAATTTTGCAACAATATTATCGGACACATCGTTCATTCTTGTACTTACTCGTAATCCTGAATATTTCTTGAATGTCTGCTAAGAATACTTTTGCCATGTTTTTATTAAAATGAGAGTCACCAAGTGAGATGTTTGCTTATTAAATTGACAACTGTTTTGACTTACGTATCATATTTTTATAACACGCATTAGGTATATCTTGAAATACGTAGATCATTTTTTTTATACATTATCAAACTGGTTTGCTTTGTTAGGTTCTACTCACGGAAAAACGGAATAAAATTAACATATTTTGAACCTTGCTCATTGTTAGATATATTTTGATGTAGGAAGTTTCTGTGTGAGTTTACGATTATGTAAAACTATTATTTAGATATTTTTGCTATGCAATAACGGCCGAAACCTATATTCAAACCGCGGATAGATAAGGCTTACTTCGGGTTGAAATTTGACATTAGCCCATATAAAATGTGTCAAATTTTAATCCGAAGTCCACGGTTTGAATATAGGGTTCGGCCGTAAGGCGATGTAAGTAAAATATTTTGAAACGTGAATATTGTTCGTGTTCTTGATTGTGCAAAATGTGGTTACAGAATTACCATCAAGTCTTTTTTAGATTTGATTGTATTTCAGTAGCTCTGCCTATCTCACTCTGGGAATAAAGGCGTGATGATGATGATGATATTGTAACGATTTCTCAATTTATTATTAGAATTAAAACTCATCTTTATTTTTATAAATATAGGTTAGATAATACAAGTTACAATCATAAAAAAAAAAATTATGGTCCACTATTTCACGCCAGTGCGCATAAAAAGAGGTAGCATGTTGGCATGCACCTAGCAGCATATACAATAGAAACATGACCATAAATTAAAATATGTGTACAAAAATATAACATTATTTTTACGCAAGATTAGTGTTTTCTTGACTCCCAGACCCTGATAAAAAGAGTTGGCGTGTTACCAAACGCACACGTATGCATTTTTAGTGCTACTAATTGCGAGTAAGCAATGAGCCTTATCTCTGACATCATTTAACTGCAATATGCATGTGCTGCAAGCCTGCAACAACCGTTTCGGTGTATTATTGTATTGTTTTGTTTCTCAATAGGCATTGATTATCAAATACAATTTGTTTTGATCTCGATAATCGAATGTTGTGTTGTATTGATGTCAAAAATTTATTGTTATGAATATTTAAGAAGAGATAAGGCTAATGGACAATAAGATTTTAATGTCTTAGAGAAGGCAAACGAAGAAGTGGGATCTAAGACCTAAAGAATTTGCAAACTCAAGACTGTAAATACGTTGCCAACTCTGTGGACTTAGATGGAATGCCTCAACGGTAGTAATAATAATAATAATAATATGCAATTGCTGACGAGGTCATAATGACGAACAACTATAGGAGGTATATTCTGAGGGATGGCACGATCGACATTTGTCGAGCGTGTCGTCGCCCCGGCGAGTCTCTCAGACACATTATTTCTGGTTGTTCCCATTTGGCCAACGGCGAGTATTTGCACAGACATAACCTCGTGGCCAGGATCATCCATCAGCAACTTGCTCTTCAATATGGTCTTGTTGAGTCCGAAGTGCCGTACTATAAGTACACACCGGCACCAGTTCTCGAAAATGGTCGTGCTACGCTCTATTGGGATCGATCTGACATCACGGACAGGACTATTGTTGTCAATAAGCCTGATATCGTGTTAACAGATCGATCTCAACGCCGGGCAGTGCTCGTTGACGTCACCATCCCGCATGACGAGAACCTCGTGAAGGCTGAGAAGGACAAGCTCAGCAAGTACCTTGACTTGGCTCATGAGGTGACCGCTATGTGGGATGTTGACTCGACGATCATTGTCCCGATAGTTGTTTCAGCGAACGGTCTTATAGCGAAGAGTCTCGATCAACACCTTAAGAGACTCTCGCTAGGTGGCTGGATCAAGGGCCAGATACAGAAAGCAGTACTCCTCGACACGGCACGTATTGTGAGGAGGTTCCTCTCTCTGCAGCCCTAACCACCGGTAGCTTTAGCCCTGCCCCGCTGCCGGCGGCACCCGTAGGTTAGGTTTTTTATAGTGTTTGTTTTTTATATGAGTATTGTTATTTTACTTTTATATCTTAACATTTATTGTAAAAAACTTAACTTACAGATTTTAAATAAATATTGAGAATAATAATAAAATAAATTTATTTACCAACATAAACAGAAAAAGGTTACATTATAAAAATATATCATTAACACGGTTTATGCAGTAAAATGGGATTGAGACTCAGCGAAATCGCTGATTTTCAGCCTCCAACCATAAATTAAAACTAATAAAAACTAAATGATCGAGCAAGTTCGCTGCCAAAACGATAATCAATAAACAAGCACTGTCTTGACATTTACAGGTCTGCGTACAGGTAGTCATTTTTATTTTTCCTATAATTACAATGGGCTTTAATCCAAAAATATGTAATCGTTACAATAACAATTTTTAGCTTGCAACAATACCAAAGATAATGCCGGCATCTGTGTAACTATTTATTGGGCTCCTTTACCAGTGACCAAAGGCATGCCTCCTTCTGCTGTGATAGAAGCCACTTTTTACACATTTTTTTGAAAGTGTACAGTGTTTTCGTTTTCTTTATAGGAGGGGGCAAATCATTCCAGCATTTAGATGCTGCGAAACGAAAGCTGCCCCTAAACGAAACCAACCTATGTATACGCGGGACACCTATTAAACTAGTCCTGCTGTCATTTGTTCTCCATAACAATTTGTCGTACAAATACTTCGGTCTCCCGGACCAAAGGCATTATTCCAATGTTGGCGACGTAAACAGTGGGTCACGTCACGCGGACGCCATGTCGGAATTGGTACCTTTAACCTTACGACAAGTCTTAGCAAATCAGTTAAGGATGATCGTAAAGGACAGAGCTATAGCAGTTATATAGCTTTGTCTCTTTCTGCTTAGCCCTATAATAAATTTAAAATGTTGATGCAAAGGACAGATTTCACCTCGTGAGAACCGGTGTGACAATTTGGTTTAAACTATTTTTTAACGAGTATAAAGTTCATTTTAATTTGTTTTAAGTTTGAAATTGACATTTTAGAGCAAAGGAAGTTGAACTTTGTAATATCAAATTCCCACTTACAAATGTCTCCATGTTTCTAGTATGATAGGCTTCACGTGGATATCATACCATCGACCGTAAACGCGGCAATAGGTAAAGGTCCGCGGAAACGTAACAGCATGATTTACCACTTTCCCACCGCCCTTGGGAATCCATTACCCCCTATCAGATTCCAAATACATCCATTTGCACGTGATTGAGTAACATCGAGTAATCCGAGGATTTTTGCGTAGGTAACATTGAGCGGATTGGTTCTAATGCGATATTTATACTTATATACATAACGTCACGCCTTCATTCCCAGAGTGGGGTAGGCAGAGCTACAGAAATACCATCAAATTGAAACTTGTTGATAATTCTGTAACCACATTTTGCACAGTCAGGTTAAGATGTTTACCAGTGTATTAGTGACCGGTTGCAAGCCCATCGCCTAACAGTACTACAAGCCCTTATTCCCTTAGTCGCCTCTCACGACATCCACGGGAAGACATGGAGTGGCACTATCCTCACCCGGCAACCACTATACTAGGGAAAACTATACTATACTAATATTATAAATGTGAAAGTAACTCTGTTTGTTACGCTTTCACGGATAAACCGCTGAACCGATTTTGATGAAACTTGGTGTGGAGATAGTTTGAGTCCCGGGGAAGGAGATAGGGTACTTTTTATTCCGAAAAATTGAACGGTTCCTGAGGGAATAGCGATAAACGACTCCTACGCGGATGGAGTCGCGGGAAATAGCTAGTTTATTATATTCATGTAAACTCAAGAACATTAATGACCTATAAATGGTAGAATGATTGTTAACCGAGGGATGAAAGGCGCCTATTTGATACGAGACAGATTTGCGCTCGTGCAAAGAGAGAGCGCTAAGATTTCTAGTATGAAATAAAAGGCGACTTCTACCCGAGTTAAAAACTCAATTTTATATGTCGACTATGGGGAAACTTGATAATAAAACTTATAAAAGTAAGGCTGAATAAGATGGCATGGCAAGCATGGCTCAGCTGAGTACAGGCTTAGTTTTTTTTTAATATTTTTATCTCAAATAGGCTGTATAAGTTTCTGCTACTGCACAGGTTTATTGACATAGTTCTTTTTTTATCAAAATTACTTTTCTTCCCTAAGGTCGACATGAAGCTCCAACAGCATTCTAATGGCATTCGCGCAGAGGTTTGATTGTCAGTACCTGAATCATTGTTGTATGATACACGTACTGACAAATTAGTCCAAATAGGTTCTATTTAATTCGTTTTGTTTGTGTTGTTATTATTGTATATTATGTACTTACTAACACTAGGTTATACTTTTATTTTTATTGTATTGCTAACAAGTATATGATCCATAGTTGGTCGAAATAAATGATTTTGATTTTGAATTTGAATTTGAATTAATCACTTTCAACCCGCTTCTGAGATAAACAATGGCGTTCTTTCATGAAAAATATTACTTACTTGTAAAACAAGTTTACAAGTCGTGTGACTAGTTTTAACTCATGTCGTAATTAATAATTTTATCGAAACATATACAGTGTGTTACCGGCATGAGGGCTTTAAATGTAGGTATCGATTCTACTCCTCAAATGGAACTCCTTTTGTTCCACGACTTTAAAAATGAGGTAATTTTTATTTTTTATTTTTCATACAAAATAAATTAATTCACTGATTTTACTAGTAAAGTTTGAAAGTTTGATCACCTATAACTTACTGTAAATTAAGTTATTTTCTTAGTCGTAGAACAAAAGATGTAGCATTTGAGGAGTAGAATCGATACCTACATTAAGGGTACGTTCAGATGACAAGCGTTCAACGCGCGTTGAACGCGCGCTAATCTTTTGTTTAGTGTTCACATGATACGCGCTTGCCAGGCGTTGAACGCGCATTGCCGCGACCGCCATGGTTCAGTCAGTAGAGTTCATTTGTCGAAGATGGACGTAGAAACTGTTTTAACAGTGATATTATACCGACGGTTGAAACGACGCAATAGAAGACGGAGATATTGGGTCCACCCAATTTTGTCAACCAGGCTGACTGAAAGCCAGTGCATAATCTTGTATCCTAAATTAAGGCAATACGGACCCAAATTTTTCAACTACTTCAGAATGTCCATCAAGTCATTTGATGACTTACTGTCTCTCATAAACGAGGAACTCGTAGTAGATGAAAACGCTGTGAGATATACCATTTCACCAGAAGAAAAACTCATTATTACATTGAGGTAAGTTTTTTATTAAAGACATATCTATATACGTATTTTTTTATTAATCAACATATCTATAATATAGTAACTTGTTATTAATGAAAATAATGAACATATCTATAAATCAATCAAATCAAATAAACTTCTTTAGGAAATATTTTTTAAAGAAAAAACAATAAGTTGTTACTTGCAGAAAAATACTAAATAAATCTAACTCCGATTCGTTGCTGGTGTTAGTTGGTGCTGGCGATGGAGTGTGTGTTACTGGCGATTGAGATCCCATTGCTGTAGTATAACCGTAATGCGCTAAGTTATTTGGCACACCAGATTGCTGTGATCTAAAATCATAATACTGAAAATCTTGATTACGCTGCTGTTGTGACAAATAATTTCTTTGTGGTGGTACCGGGCTGCGATAATTTTGATTTTCAAATGTCTGATGTTGCGCATTTTGGTTTTGCAAGATTAAATTATAAATGCCAATTTTAGTATGAAGCCGTTTATATTCCGGGATTTTTTTAATCTCTTTAACGAGTGACAAACAAAACATCTTATCTTCATCGTCATCTTCTTTTGGGTGCGAAACATTTTTCTGTGCTAAACTCTGCTCTAATATGCTTGCAAACCTTTCGTCAGCAGGACTTATTTTTTGTTTTTTTCTTGGAGTAGATTTAGGACTCTTAAAAGCAGAACTTCCTTCTACTTCAGCAACTTCTGACGAAGATGATTCATTTTCTGTATTGAAACTATTTTCTGTATGTTTGTCGGCTATAGATGGATGTAGAAATCGTAGTCTATTATAATGAATATATGATGAGGTTTTGGAAGCTCCTGATCCAGATTTAACAGTCTTCATTTTCTTGACCTCTCTCATATAATTATCTCGTAAACTCTTCCATTTCTTTTGCAGAGATGACGCTGAAAAAAAAACCAGATTTTAGTAATAGTTCGTGTTTTTTTTTTTCAGGTATTTGGCCACGGGATGTTCATTTGGTACATTAAGCTACAATTACAGAATTGGTAAATCTACTGTGGCTACCATAATACCACATGTATGTGAAACTATTTGGAGAAAATTGAAACCCATGGTTATGAGTGAACCAACGAAAGAAAAATGGTATGAAATATCGGAGATATTTGAAAAGAACTCAAAGTTTCCCAATTGTTTGGGAGCCTTGGACGGAAAACATATACGGTTAATACAGCCTGAACATACGGGTTCCATGTATTATAACTATAAACATTTTTTTTCGCTAGTTTTAATGGCGCTAGCGGATGCAAACTATTGTTTTGTATGGGTTGACATTGGTGCGTATGGTAAAAATAGTGACTCGGGTATATTCAAGAATTCTTCATTGTACAAAAAGCTGACTGAAAGGTCATTAGACCTGCCCGAGCCAAAGACATTGTTAATACAAAATAGACCGACAGTGTTGCCATATGTGATAGTGGCTGATGAAGCATTTGGTATGATGGAGAATTTGATGCGACCCTACGGGGGAAGGTCACTCACCTATGCTAAAAAAATATTTAATAATCGTTTGACATTAGCACGCCGCTATGTTGAATGTACTTTTGGCATAATGTGCAATAAATGGCGTATTTTACAAAGGCCATTAGATGTTAACATCGGTTCTGCAGAAAAGATTGTAAAAGCTATATGCACACTTCATAACTATGTAAGAATGAGGGATGGCTACAATTTTGACGATACACTGTATACTCCACAACTGGAAAATCTAACCTCACATTATACTGGGCGTGCTGTGCGACAGGCGGATAATGTTCGAGAACATTTAACAAATTATTTCATTAACGAAGGAAAACTTGATTGGCTGGATAACAACATTTAATTTGTAACACAAACTGAATAAATATAAGTACTCACATAATAATTTCTTCTTTTCTTCACTATCATCTCCTGCACAGAATATGAGGACAATTTCTTCCCAAGCCCGTCTCTTTAAATTCCTATCTGAATAATTGCTACTTGTCATGTCCCATATCGCAGGACGTTTCTCTATTTCGTCTATAAATAATTCCGTATTGAAAACCTCGTTTTCCATTTCGGACGATTCCTTGATGACCCGATGAACCCTAAAATACGTCCATCCGCGTCGAAAGCGCGCGCTCAACTGAACGGCAATATAGAAAACCAATGATCTCAAAGCGCGCGTTGACGCGCGCTGACAACAGTCGGGCGCTAGTGCAGCGTTTAACGCGCGTTTCAATAAAACGCGCGTTAGCATGTGTACGACCCTGAATAAGTATTATGTAGTTGTAAACGCGCGTTATCAAAACGCGCGTTGAACGCTTGTCATCTGAACGTACCCTTAAAACCCTCATGCCGGTAACACACTGTACAACAGCCCATTTTTTATCTGTGCGACACAACGTCAAGCCTTTGCTAACCTGCGGCTGCACTCAGAAATGCCAATTATATTTAATGCCTTGTTAAATAACGTGTTGTCTTATTTATTTATTTAATCTTTGTGGCACAAAAACAAGTACAAATGGCGGACCTAATGCCTAATGGCATTCTCTACCAGTCCACCAAATAACCAATGAGAAATTTACATTATTCAGTGGGTGCACGAAAAAGAAGACAGATAGAACTAGAAACTTAACATAATTATCCTATCTATTGCTTATACTTAAATATTACAATACATATATACGTCATATACTTGTACATATAATACTCATACTAATATATTACTTATATAATACATAAATATAAAGAATTAATATACCTATAAAAACTAAAGCGGAGAATGAACGTCAAGGAAAGTGATAGCAGCAACTTTAATCACACTTTAAAATTAATTGAGGGCAGGTAGAGTCAGTCAATGACGATTAACTCGGTCCTTAGTGATAACTTACCTAATTACCTAAAATTATATTCTGGGCCGTAAAACAAAGTGATTCAGAGGCGAGTTTGACGACATACGTCATATACACTACACATAACCAGTTTGTCGAAATTCTAACCCTAACCTACGTACTTTGCGAAAGATTACTTATTGATGATTGCTCGAGTAGGAAACTTACTATGGTGAAAAACTACTTACACTACAGCTCATTAATCAAACGAGATTTGACCTTTAGTTGCTAAGTATTAAGTTTCTTATGTTTTGGCAGCTAAAAGTTAGTACCCCGGCGACCGAACTCTACTCGGGTGTATGTAGACGACACTATTAAATCACAATTTGATTTGACACGGTGGCCTAGTTGGGAGTGACCCTGCCTCCGAAGCCAGCGGTCCTGGGTTCAAATCCCGGTAAGGGCTGATATTGAGTGATGAGCGCGAATGTTTGTTCCTCAGTCTTGGATGTTTTCTATGTATTTAAGTATGTATTGTCTAGTATAAATAGTACAAGCCTAGAGCTTAGTTTGGGACTAGGTCAATTTGTGTGAGATTGTCCCCTGATATTATTTATTTAATTTGATAGTAACGACGACACGGTGGCCTAGTTGGGAGTGACCCTGCCTCCGAAGCCAGCGGTCCTGCGTTTAAATCCCGGTAAGGGCTGACATTGAGTGATGAGCGCGAATGTTTGTTCCTCAGTCTTGGATGTTTTCTATGTATTTAAGTATGTATTGTCTAGTATCCATAGTACAAGCCTAGAGCTTAGTTTGGGACTAGGTCAATTTGTGTGAGATCGTCCCCTGATATTTATTTATATGTCAAATACCATACCAAGGAACCAGGTTTTTCGGCGGAACCCGATTTTTCCCGAAGATGACGACTTGAAAGATCGAGTACCCCTATTCCACAATTTTAATCTACTAAAAATTTTAAGAACCGTTTCCGAGAACGTGAATACAAATATTTGTAGGTATTAGGTACAATTGCTTGTTTAAAAGTATAGGATATGCCTTTTTGCTTACAAAGGATGTATGTTTCTTCTCGGAACCACCTCGATAAGATCTAAATCGCTTAGCAAATGTGCTTGACAGAGGAAGGTCACTGGAAATCCCGCGGTGGATGGGATGTTTGGCGAGATGACACAACCAACACAAAAACAGTATTAGGTTAAGTCCGATTTTATTCTGTAGAAACAAAGGTAGACGTCACTTTCCAATTTCAGACGACATTTCAGGGAATTTCAAAGTTTTGTTTTCGCTGGAAACGTAATTCAAGATAAATATAAGAAAAAATTAAATCAAAATCACACAAATTTGTGAAATGAGACTGTATTATGCATTTTAGAACATTACGGGAGTATTTAGTCTCAAATGCTAGTGAAGCGAGTGCCGTCTTACGTCAAGCGGCCCGCGACTTGATCACTCGGGTGTCGAGACAGTGATACGAGTTTAATAAATAAATAATCCATACTAAAACAGTATTCTCTTTTTAAAATGATATAAAAGCGTAAATGTAAAACTAAGGTTGCCTTTATTAATTTAATATAAAATTGATTTCTTTCAGATGTGGAAAATATAAATATCTCGCTGCACATATTTTTCCTTAGTGGCAACATTTTATCATAAACGAAAAAAAAGCAAAATCGATCCACTATTTAAGGAGCAATCGCGACATAACAGTCGAATTGAGAATCTCTTTGAAGTCCGTTAAAAATGTTTTAACTATCAAGTTCCAACTCATTTACAGAGCGAAAGATATAATTCCTCCAGAGCATATCCAATCAGACCGTGTGATTGATCGTCCAACTATCATGGCCGACGGTGAAACGGCAATCCACTGCGATCGAGTACTGTTACAATTCCACCGTTCATATTTAAAAGATACTAGCGGCCCGCCAGTGGCTTCGCCCCGCTGACTTTCCCGGTGGATTTTTCAACTATTTCGCACCTTTTAAACCTACCCAGGACTATGACAAACATTATAAAACCAAACTCAGCCAAATCGGCCCAGCCGTTCTCGAGTTTTAGCGAGGCAAATGAACAGCAATTGATTTTTATATAATAATATATAGTATAGATTACTTACAGATACTAAAGTTGTAACGTTTTGTTAGATCCCGTATTTGCTAGTTTTGAGAGTTTATTTACGGAGATTATGCGGAATGCCTCGATGTGGTAGTGGTGGTAGGACCCTGTGCAGGGTCCGTCCGGATCGCTACCACCATCTTATCCATTAACCACCCGTCAAGCAACAGTGTTCGCATTTTTGTGTTCCGGTTTGGGGATAAGACAACCGGTGAAATTACTAGCATAGAGGCATTCCATCTTAGTCCTCAGGGTTGGCAACGCATTTGAGGTCTTAGGATTATAGTCTTGAGAATTCAAACGTCTATGGGGCTCAGATTCCACTTACCATCGGGTGGCCTGAGTGCTCGTGTGCCTTCTCCTTAACATAAAAAAAAAGTTATGAGAAAAAAAAGATGTTTATTCAGTAGGTACGTACGGGCACTTTTACACATCAAAAATCTACCAACATTTTCCAAGAGGTGACCACTGCTGAGAAGAAACGCCGCAAGAAACTCAAAGGTATTTTTTTACATACATACATCACGCCTTAATTCCCAGAGTGGGGTAGGCAGAGCTACAGAAATACCAACCACTCTAAAAAGACTTCTTGATAATTCTGTAACCACATTTTGCACAAGCAGGCTAAGATGTTTACCAGCACGGCTAGCACATGACGGCGCGCGAGATATGTCGCCCGCGAGATAGACTACCTGACTATTTCTGACCGTTTTAATTAGACAATGACAGGTAGTCTATCTCGCGCGCGACGTGACTCGCGCGCCGTCATGTGCTAGCCGTGCAGTGTATAAGTGACAGGTTGCAACCCATTACGACATCTACGGGAAGACATGGAGTGGCACTATTCTAACAGGGCAAACCACACGGCGTTTTTTTTTTTAATATTGCTTATGGCAATGATAATAATTTACCTTGCATTATAAAAACAATGAATATAAAATAAAAACATCATGCGATGTTGAGCAGGCACACGTGTCAAAACTCAAACTGATCACAAGATATTTTTTTAATAGTTATTACAATCATTATTCGTATGCTGCATACAATATTTTTTAATACTTTATCTGGTAGAATCTAGAGCAACTTGTAGTATAGACAAGACTATATCTCGACATTGATTGATATATAACTAAAAAAGCCTTCACAGCAGAAGGCTTTAGCGGTTCTTGAACTTTTTGTATGACTGAAAGCTTTTCGACCACTATTTAAAGAAGCCCAAAACAGCAAAACCTATATTCTTTAAGTACTCAAAATATAGGAACCCTTACCGAGTCCCCGGGCTCCACGGAGTACACTTCAAGAAAAGCCAATTATTTTTTAAATTGCCATACTATAAACTACATACTTAACTGCCAATAAAACAAAAATAGCTTTATTAAATTGGCGCCAGTTGTCCGACCAATCTTGACGGTGTTGCCACATTAAAGTTAGGGCTCTATAATCTCCTAGATCATTGTGGGTAATTATCGCATCTACCTTGGGAGCAAAGAAATCGAGCCACTTGGTACTGAAAGTGGCTAGATTTCTTTGCTCTCAAGTGTAGTTGGGCACGAGAACTCGGTTTACGCCTTAGTTTTAGGCATGAAGTTTATTGCAAAATGGGAAACTTGAAAAATAGTTATGATGTTTTGATATGTTGTCTATCATCGAAACACCTTTCATCGAATTACACTCCATTGAACGCTATTTTCTGCTGAAACCATAATGTTTATAGGGTATCTTAAACATCTAACCTAACCTAATTAATGTTTAAGATACTCTGAAAACATTATGGTTTTTGCAGAAAATAGCGGTCGATGAAATTAATTTCGATGAAATTATACATTCCTTGAAGTGATGAGTTACCGTTCTGATAATATACATTGTGACAGGTGGAAATACATTTTTTTCATGTGGCAACCACTAGATTATGCAGCAGCAACGAGGTCTTGGGAAGTGCTAGTAGATTTTTGACGTGTATAAATGCCCGTGCGGCCTACTTACTGAATAAACGTCTTTTATATTTTACACAAGTTCTTGTAGTTCGGTTGGCCTTATAAGTAACTGCATACTTTAAAGCTTTGTCACTTTAACGTCATGTTTGAACTGCCGCACTAATCTGTAGAAGGCGGTAATGCGACAAGGTACAAAAGTATGCAGCTACTTGTAAGACCGACTATACCTACTTACTAACAAAAAATGCAGATATTCTTCAAACATTATTCTCCAGTCAGCTTTGGGTTAAGCGGAAATCATTACATATGTAGAAGTAAATACAACTTAAATACGAACAATTTCGTGTTCGACAATTTTGACAGTTCAAATCTTCGCCATATTAAATTGTCTGTGAAATAACCTATAAGCTAAGTTTCCCGCCACCGTTTCAAACGTCATTAGTTAGGGCTGTGACACGCAATACGTACCGTAGGTAATAGGTTCCGTCAGTGTACCGTCTTAAGTTAACTAGCTGCCTGCACGCTACTTTACCTGTCGCTAGTTAAATTAGCTTGAAGAGAAACTAATATAGTAAAGAACTGCTAACTAGATACCTAAGGCCGGAGACGCCTTGGTTAGACAGTATTCAATTTAAAACCATGGCGGGAATATTATAAAGTTAAGTCACACGGAGCTCAACGCCGGTTACACGCGAGCACAGAATATTGAAAATATGCGTTAAATAATATGAATATAAATATCAAGGGACAATCTATACTAATATTATAAATGTTTAAACCGCTAAACCGATTTTGATGACATTTGGTATGGAGATACTTTGACTCCCGGGGAACATCAGGGGATGATCTCACACAAATTGATCTAGTCCTAAACTAAGCTCCAGGCTTGTATAGAGAAATACATACATAAATAGATAGAAAATACATACATAAATACATATAAATGACGACACGTTGGTCTAGTTGGGATTGACCCTGCCTCCGAAGCCAGCGGTCCCGGGTTCAAATCCCGGTAAGGGCAGATATTTGTGTGATGAGCACGAGTATTTGTTCCTGAGTCTTGGATGTTTTCTATTCTATGTATTATTTCTCTTTCTCTATCTAAGTAAGTTTATCGTTGTCTAGTACCCATAGTAAAAGCCTAGAGCTTAGTTTGGGACTAGGTCAATTTGTGTGACGTTGTTACGTGATATATACATATATATATCCAAGACTCAGGAACAAATATTCGCGCTCATCACACAAATATCTGCCCTTACCGGGATTTGAACCCAGGACCGCTGGCTTCGGAGGCAGGGTCACTCCCATCTAGGCCAACGTGTCGTCAAACCTACAGATAGATATAGTGTTTTTATTCCACGGATTACCCCACTACTTAATTTTTCATACGTTGACTCAAACGTGAAGCACTAAATGGAATGGCAGTCCGCGCTAGTAACTCCTCTTACCCTTACGATTAGCATGCTGGTTGATTATTGGAGAACCAATTATTAACCAGCGAGTTGAAATTGTCATCTTACCCGCTTACCCCATCGAGTGAGCCCGTTCGTATGACTTCGCTCTCTCGATCGACCGTTCCATGCCATTTTTAGAGAATAATACCTCTGAGTTGTTTTTGCAGTTTTTATAAATTACTAGTTGTCTCCGACTTGACTCCGTCCGCGTAGACTCGTTTATCGCTATTCTCTCAGGAACCGTTCAACTTTTCGGGAAAAAAAGTGGCTTTCGTCTGTTAACCGCCAATCCCTCCTCCTATCTGAATATCTTAAAACTTTACAGTTGACACAAAAAACTTAATTATTTTAGCTTAACTTTAGTTTGGATCAGGTATTGCCAGGATAAAAAAAACACCACAAAAATAATTTATTTAAAATATTTCTATTGTGTGTGATGTGATGGTATTAGTCTCGAATTGCGAAAAAAAGTTGTTTGACCATAAATGACAGGTATTGGTCGTCGCTAAGCCCTATTCCAGATTATAATCTGTGTCAAATTTCATCTAAATTGAGTCGTTCTGGTGTGATCGAGTTAAATACATCCATCTATCAGTAAGATTGTTTTAGCTAAACTGCATAATTAACTGAATTATAAAATTTAGGACGTGGAAATGTATAAATATCATTCAATAAAATTCAGGTAAATCTTTTTTAAGTGTACCTATCTAAATTAAAAAGGGTACGTAATATTTCATTCTTACGGCGGAATCGAGAACCTTACCTGTAAATAAAATATACCTTCGTCGGAATTGGCGTGACTTTTATAGCCGATAAACGATCAATGTGAAGTGGCGAACTTCGGTTTACGTCTTGGGGATATTAAGTGCTTTCTTAATTAGCCGAGTGTTAAGTTATTGACTCGTCGAGAGTTCCAGAGTTTATTTATAGTTAGGGAGTTAAAGGTCTATTTTAGATTTGGTAAACCAAAAGTAATTCGCTGTTGCAATTAAATATCCTATGCTATTAAATAGCAATATTTGTTTGCGGAATAGAGGTTTTTCGGGTCCAAAAATCGATTTGTGCCTGATTTGTCATATTCCGGATTCGTCATATTCCTAATTCGTCATTGTACAGTAAAATGAAATTGCACACGTGCTTACGGGATTAATAGACTATTTCTCTTCCTTCTGTTAATTTAAATCTTTAGTTCGTCAACGCTGCGTTTGGTTGGAACGTAAAAAAGATTTTATTGTTATATGTCGAACCTTCTTTGTGGTTATCTGTGATTAATTAAAATGATATTGTATGACACAACATAAATAATTGAGTGACAATGACATTAACGTCATGATAGACAAGTAACACTCATCAATGATTATGTAAGGAGGTTCTAATCATTTACCACAGAGGATTTCTGTAATAAGTTTGTATTGTATGACGAGTTAGGAATATGACGATTCAGGAACATGAAGAGTTGGGAATATGGCCAGTTGGGAAATTATCGAATTAGGAATGTGACCATGTGGGAATATGAAGAATCAGAAACAAATCAAAAAATCGATCTGTCCAGTCACCATCTTCGGGAAAATTCGGGTTCCGTCGAAAAATCAGATTCCGAGGTATTAGATATACATCGTCTATGTATATCTAATAATCAAATTGTGATTTAATAGTGTCGTCTACATGCACCCTAGTAGCGGTCGCGCATCTAAGACCTATTTCAAAAAAAAACTGCTTGTAATAGTCAATGTCCTTAGAGATGCCAAGTCATTTGTAACTTAGAGGAAACTCGACCTTATTGCTGTAGATTCTACGGTGTAGAATATCAGATTGACTTTGGACTGAAGGTAAGCTATAGTGCTCGGCCGATAATAAGTAAATTATGACGCCTGTCATCGCGGTACAATTGATAGCCTATTTTTGGGTTTGAGGTTATAATTTGTACTGGAATGACAGTTGTCAGGATTGCCTACATAAAATTATTTCCGTGCCTGTTCATACTTGACTGTCGATAAATTGTGTCGACCAATCGGTGATGGTTCACAGTAATAAAATGAAACAGATTGCGGACCCAGTCGGTAAGAGCAGGTTCGTTCACAATGTTGCGGTTTGACATTAATACGTTATGTTATGTCGTAAGCTGTATTATCGACAGTTTAAAACCCGCGAGAAAGGTTATGGAAATACGCAGATATTTATAATCTTACGATGACATAAGACCGAGTTGTTTGATCAGTAGTTAACTAAACAAATGGTTAAAATTCGAAAAAAGAATTGAAAATTTGACACATTTCACACACACACATTTATGATTTTTGACTGATCAAACGACAGGCCCTAAAAAAATACGAGGCCTCATATCCTAAAGTTGGTAGTGTTCCGTTGTCTGGATCTCAACACCCATAAACTCTATGTGTCTGTTCTTAAGATATATTCAACTTGATCATAGACTTGAGACTGTTTAATATGAAAACTCGATTAGAAACTCTTCGATAGTTTTTGTTTTCAAATATGACACCTTCTCGCATGGTTTTTGATATATAATGTATGTGTACTGTTCGTCTTGATGGTACATAAAATCAAAATGGTGGATTTCATGCGCATTAACATTTTCAACAATATCGATGACATTATCAATAAATGCAGTTGGGTTTTTTGGGTTACTTAGGTTTAAAGTTTTTTTCAGTCAAACCAAGAACCCTTATAGTTTCGCCATGTCCGTCCGTCCGTCCGCAGCCTAGCTCAAAGACTTAGTACTAGAAAGCTGTAATTTGGCATGAATATACATAGATTATAGAGGGCGCTGTAGTGCAAGACTGCTAATTCAAACAGCTCCGTATATTTTGATGTTTTTATTATTGTATTATAAACTTTTTTAAACAATATATATAGTAAATAGTTGTAAAAACGTTTATTGAACACTGGTAAATATAAGTATCCAGAAAAAATGGCTCCAGCAAAAGCAAAATCAGTGACTAGTGCGGCGGCCGTTAACAGGTTGGTGGAAGTCATAACAAAACTTAATACGGAGATAACGGAGATGAAAGGTGAGATTAAATGTTGTTATGATGTTCTCCTTGATCAACAAAAGTTACTCACGTACCAGAGCGAATACATCCAGATGATACTGGGCCTTATCTCCAACAAAACTGGGCACACAGCACTTAATGGTACACAAAAGATTTCACTTAATGAATCTGGCCCTCAAGGCATGGTGTTCTTAAATGATAAGCAGCCACCTTCCTTCTCACCTCCGTCCGTTGCCACCAACATCTTCACAAAGATACCGCTGCCCACACCGGCCCCTCCAGGGCTTACGGACCCACCACCTGTGCCCGAGAGACAACAATCTCATGCACGCCCTACGACATCGGATGTTGCTGTAAACACGCGCCAGAGTGCACATTGCCCGGTTACACCCTCAGCTTGGCCCACCGGCGTGACTACAACACCATTGCAGCCAGCACTGCCGGTCTCTCCCCCTCGGGCCACATTCTCATCAGGTCTGCGTGCTGCTGCCCCCCGTATTGTCAGCCTTCATATTTTTAATCTGAGTGAGGGAACCACTGCGGGGGACGTCATCTGCCATGTCCAGGACCAGATGGATATCCCGGCGCCCGTGTGTGAACAGCTGATCGTCACTCGCGGCAACTACACGTCGTTTCGTCTGGATGTGCCGGCCGACAAATTAAAGGTAGCCAGGAATGCCAAAAACTGGCCGAAAGGGGTGTCTGTCCGTCTTTTTAATGTCGTGCAGCCAAAAAACTCCCTTTCGACACGTGTCTCAATAGAACAAACATAGTCACTCATTTTGTTATTATTCACCAAAATGTACGATCTATTTGTGGCAAAACTTCGTTGTTAGATCTGTTATCTAGCACGGAAAACCCGGATATACTTGGTTTTAGTGAAATATGGTGTAAGAAAGGCGAGATTGAACGGATAAGGTTAAGTGGGTATGCATTAGCAAACTATTACTGCCGAACGCGCATCGCCCACGGCGGCGTCGCGCTATATGTTCGCGACGGCATAGTATACAGACAGCGAAACGACCTGCAAAGCTTATCCATTCAATATCACTTTGAATGCACTGCCGTTGAAATTTGTTGTAATAAACTAATAATTATTCTTGTATATAGAACTGGTATGGGTGACTTTGACATTTACTTGGAAAAATTAGAATTATTATTGACTAAGATTACTGACGAAAAGAAAAGGTTTCTATTAGTTGGTGATCAAAATGTGGATTATTTATCTGATAATTGTTTGAGACGGCGGGTAGACGACGTATTGAGTTGTTATGGGTGCGCCAATATCGTTACGTTTCCAACTCGCGTGACGGCTGACTGTGCGTCATCCATTGATTGCGGCATTGCGAACCTCGACTGCGATGATTTAACTGTATCACCAGTGGATACTGCTATAAGCGATCACAACGCACAGCGGTATGAGTTCGCCATGCAGCTTAAAAATCAATCAAATGACACAGTCGAACGTCGATTATTTAATAATGAATCTGTGTATTTTTTCTATATTGACATTTACAATTATGATTTTTATTTTATTTATGACGAAAATATTGACGTTGACACAAAATTTCATAAATTAATTCGGATTATAACTAATTACATAAATATTCATTTTCCGATAAAAACTTTAAAATTAAACAAAAAACGTAGTGCTGTCCCATGGTTAACCGACAAACTGTTGGAGTATATTCATTTTCCGATAAAAACTTTAAAATTAAACAAAAAACGTAGTGCTGTCCCATGGTTAACCGACAAACTGTAGGGATTTGCATGAAATACGTCGTCAGTACCCTAACAATGAAATAATAACGGAATGTATAGATAAATATTATAATTTAATCAAAACTGAAACGTTGCGAGCTCGACAAACCCACATTGAGCAAAGACTAGCAGGTAGCAAAAACCCATGCCAGGAAATTTGGAAGATAGTTAACGAGGAAGTAGGCACAAAAACCCGTCCAAAGAATATAAACCTCAGAGACCCAACAACGCAAATGATTATTAATGATAAAGATATTCCTGACATGTTTAATTCTCACTTTTTGAACATAGCCTCAAAACATGTCATTGACATTAATCAGTCCCTGAGCCAGAGTTACCTCCGCAGACACCTGCGTGACGCGGACGTGCCCGCGCTCGTTCTGCCCGTCGTCACGAGGGACATGCTGGACCAGGCGCTACAGTCTATGTTAAAAACGCGTAAAACAATTGATACTTATGACATTTCACTTGACATTTTATTATTTATTTGGCCGATTATTAGTGATATTTTAGTTAGATTAGTTAATTATATTTTTGCTACTGGCGTATACCCTGATGTCCTTAAAAGTACTAGAGTGTGTCCAGTGTTTAAGGGAAAGGGAGACGAGTGTGACGTCAACAACTACAGGCCGATAACAATAGTCCCTACAATCTCTAAAATAGTGGAGTCAATCTTGTCGTCGCACATCATGAGCCACCTGGAGAATAATGACCTTTTGACAGACCGGCAATTTGCTTATCGGCAGAAGACCTCAACGACCGCGGCAGCGTGTAAAATATTTGACTGCATTGTTACTGGTCTGGATGAGAGATACAAGGTGGCGGGAATTTTATGCGACTTGTCCAAGGCCTTTGATGTGATCGATCATGGAATGCTTCTGGACAAGTTGCATCACTACGGCATCAGTGATGTCAGCCACCGTCTACTCACGTCGTTCCTGTCCGGCCGTCAACAGGCAGTTAAGTTGTCCGCAAACGGCAAAAGAATGCAGTCTACAAGCGGAAGTGTGGGTCTTGGGATCCCTCAAGGATCGGCATTAGGGAACACACTGTTCTTGATTTACGTAAATGACCTTCCGACAGCCATTACAGCTGGCCTTTCGGTGCTCTTTGCGGACGACACGACTGTCGTTGTTAGTGCGCGCACGTACGAGCAGCTTGGGGAGAATATTAATGGCGCGTGCCAACAGTTGCAGGCGTGGTTTTCGGCAAACGGTTTGGTCTTGAACTTGTCGAAATCCAACACCATGGTTTTCTCAGGCCGAAGTGTATCCCTTCCTCCGTGCGTAGCAAACGGTCCGATGCCGATATGCAATGAGTGTAGGTTCCTGGGCTTCACACTTGACTCTAATCTTAACTGGAAGTGCCATGTCGACAAATTGTGTAACAGACTGAGTGGTGCAGTCTTTGCGTTACGTAAACTGGGAAGGCTTATTGCAAATGATGCATTAAAACAGGTGTACTTTGCTCATTTTCACTCCCTGATGTCGTACGGTACGCTCCTATGGGGAAACTCCACGGATGCCAACAGGATACTTATTATGCAAAAGCGTGCCTTACGCACGTTAGCCGGGGTGAAACCTAGGCACTCTTGCAGGGGCCTTTTCGTAACGTACCGCATATTGACGCACTACTCGGTTTACTTATTTCAAACAATAATGTTCGTCAGAAACAATATTTCATCCTTTGCACGAGTCAATGTTCCTGGCAAGGAGCTCCGCCACACCGGGCGTTTGAGAACAGTTCCCCGTCGCATGGCACTTGCGGCTAAGAACCCGCGTGTCATCGGTCCCACGTTCTATGAGCGTCTACCCGCTAAACTTAAAAATGTCACATCTGACGAAGCATTCAAACATCAGCTAAGAAACCTTTTATTGGATAATCCATTATACTCTGTCGACGAATATATGCAACTTAAATTGTAAAATTATTATTGATATTTGACCTTTATTAGTTTTGTGTATTGACATCGGAAACTGACCATTTATTACTTGTTTATCATTGTTGTTTTTGATTATTTGAGTGTTATTATATTATTGTATTATTTTAATATTATTTTATCATTTTGTATTAATGTTTTGTTGACGATATCAATGTAATTTCGTATTTTTTGACATGCAATGCAATCTATATTGTAACATTACATTGATAAATAAATAAACTAAACTAAACTAAACATATTAGTCCGCCAAGAAAGTAATAAAATAAAATTTCCATAAAGGGATCCGTTTATGAAATATTAAGCTTAAAGCGCTAATTTTTGTTAGAGTCTAGTGTCGTCGTCGTCCCCCCCCCTACAGCCAAGGATACAAAAACAAAAAATCAGAAAAATATCTTCTATTAAAGCGAATATAACATATTTAAAAGGAAAACAATCACAGTAGAATCATTGTTTCACGAGATACAGGTACTATAATACCTAGGTACTACAATCATCTGAGACGGCACCGTCATCATCATCATCATGTCAGCCGAAAGACGTCCACTGCTGGACATAGGCCTCCCCCAAGGCTCTCCACTTAGACCGGTCTTGTGCCTTCCGCATCCATCGCGATCCCGCGATCCTTAACCAACAGCTCGTCTCCCGGTCCGTGGACGCCATTCGAGAACTTTCTGGCCCCATCGGCCATCAGTCCTGCGAGCAATGTGCCCCGCCCACTGCCACTTAAGTTTCACTATTCTTCGGGCTATGTCGGTAACCTTAGTTCTACTGCGGATATCATCATTTCTGATTCTATCCCGCAGAGAAACCCCGAGCATAGCTCTCTCCATAGCCCCCTGAGTGACTGAGCTTTCTTATGAGGCCCATCGTTAGCGCCCACGTCTCAAATCCGTAAGTCATCACTGGCAACACACACTGGTCAAAGACTTTTGACTTCAAACGGGACGGGACTTGAGACGGCACCAAATGACTTTATAGAAAATTAGTTATTACTTATTGTTTTTTATGTTTGTAGTACTTTACAGTTTCGGTTTGAATGATTTGGAAGATTACCGGTTATGTCAATAATTTATACCTACCTTCATTTTACCGGTAAACCGTCTCACCGCAGTTACCTATCCATTAAAACTATCTCTGATCAAAATAAATATTTAATACCGGTTCGAATGAAGTTTCATTACGACGGCTGATGTTTAATTCCTTTCAATCCTCAGAGGACAGACGTAATGGGAAATGGAAATGATATGACCTAGTTGATAACTTACTATTAATTAATTGTTTAAAAAAAATACTAGCTGTTGCCAGCGACTTCGTCCGTTTAGAAGTCGTTTATGCGTTTGTTTGCGGGTGGTAGGACCTTGTGCAAGGTCCGTCCGGATCGCTACCACCATTTTATCCATTAACTTACCGCCAAACAGCAGTGTTCGCATTGTTGTGTTCCGGTGTGGGGATAAGACAGCCGGTAAAATAACTAGCATAGAGGCATTCCATCTTAGTCCTCAGGGTTCACACCAACACACACACATCACAACACATCATGTGGGATGCACATCAATGGCGACCAAAGACAGAAGATTTTTACATTATAATACCGTATTTATAACCCCCGACGCAAAAAGAGGGGTGTTATAAGTTTGAGGTGTAAGTGTGTGTGTCTGTCTGTCTGTGGCACCGTAACTCTTAAATGGGTGAACCGACTTTGAATAGAATGCGAGTTTTTTTTTAAATGAAAGCAGGTTTTTTAGCGGTGGTTCTTAGACAAGTTACATCAAAATCGCTTCAGCCGTTTTTGAGATATTGAGCGACATCTACTTTCAGAGCTGATATCTCTTAAACGGCCCAACCAACTTTCATGAAATCTTGCTAAAATTCTGATTAATGTAGCTTTATTTAAAAAAAACTTGCGTCCAAATCCGTTCATCTGTTTGGGAGCTATGATGCCACAAACAGACACTCAGATGGAGGAGAATAAAAAGCGTGAAAAAAAAAAAAATTAGAAATTTAAAAAACCCCCGACTAAATAAATAGTCTGTAAAAAACCCTAAAAAGTAAA
This sequence comes from Acleris holmiana, assembly GCA_949316455.1. NCBI lineage: Eukaryota > Metazoa > Arthropoda > Insecta > Lepidoptera > Tortricidae > Acleris > Acleris holmiana. Next base: position 19,013,120 of record OX438774.1, read on the forward strand.
AAATAATAAGTAGTGGCCCTAAGGGCTGATTATTTGATAGTTAACTGAACACTGACACTAACTAAACTGACACGGCGGGGGACCGCTAAGTAAATGAAATAACATAAAATACCCTAGCTACTTAGTGTCAGTGTTCAGTTAACTAACTACTTATCAAACAATCAGCCCACTAGGGCCACTACTTATTACTTTTTACTTTTTAGAGGTATTTTTACAGACTATTTATTTAGTCGGGGGTTTTTTAAATTTCTATTTATGTAATTAAAGCACTAATTCAGCCTCGGCAAAAAGTACTGATTTGACTCGTCCATTAATCGCGTATTTTCTACCCTCGACAATAACATACTCGTCATGTAACGCTCCAAAATCATAATAAAATATATCGCCGTGTAAAATTGAATATAAGAGAAAAGTTTTACGTAAAAGATATTGCCAGGAAATCCAATAAAGTTTCCAGAGTGTCAGGAGCAGCTGCTTTCTTTTGAAAAGGTGTTCTCACTAATAATACACGTCCTGAGTGTTTTTAAACAAGCGTTCAAGACCTGCGTTTTCTATCAAAGCTGTTCATTAAAAGCCTGGAGCAAAAACACCTGTCTTGCCGTAAAGAGAAGTGCATAGTTTTCTTTTTATTACGACAACATTACGTGCCAGGGATAAATAAGGTGCGGCCAAGTGCGAGTTTGGTTTAAGTGTTGTGGGGGCCACCAAGGAGTTCATTTCAACCCCAGATTTTTATAGTCACACATATTTTAGAATGTGTTTGAAATATGATAGTTGAGACTGATGTCGCCAGTCTAAATGCACCTTTTTAGGGGTGTCTATCATTTCGTCGAACTCTATTTTTTGCTGAAACCATAGTGTTTTCAGGGTATCTTAAACATCTAACCTAACGTAACCTACGTAATTAATGTTTAAGATACTGTAAGCCTGGTAGGCGCCTATTCCTAAGCGTAATACTTTACGCACTTTTAACTAAGCTACGTAGAATAAAAGTATACGTCTTGCAGTGTTAATATATTCTTTCATTTATTTTAACGTTTAAATATACATTAGTTCACATGTGAATGCCAACGCGGTCCGTTGGAGACTCTGGAGCGTCCCCCTGAAAACCACCGGCGGGCATTCCATATTTCGAAATCTTTTTTATTCAAAAGATTTCGAGACATTTCGACATAACAAAATAGAAAAAAGAAAACAATGAAAGGAGTACGTACTGCTACATCCTTCTTTCATTACAATACTCTGAAAACAATATGATTTCAGCAGAAAATAGCGGTCGATGAAATGAAATTCAATGAAATGATACATTTGACGAAGTGAAATTCGATGAAGTGATGAGTTAACCCTTTTTAGTGGGATCCTATCATTTCATAACCAACGTTTCATAAATGATTAATTTCATAAATATATCATATGACAATCCGCGTTTTTTTCCAAAACTGGAAATAATTCTGGACTTATTTCAGGACCCGATATTTGTAGTGATAGAAAAAAAAGCGGGTTGGCAAATGTTGGTTGCTTGTTAGTACCTTAGCAGACTTATTTATTAGCACATCAAACAGTCATTTTATGTGTTCATCTTTATTTACAGGTACGGAACCCCAAACTGGCGCTCAACACTATCAGCCACGCTCTGCAGAACGTGGGTACCATAACAGGAATTGGCATATTTCATTTTCTGTAGGGAAATTATAACAAAACCGTTTTTATTATAAACGTGTGTAAGGGACCGACCAATGAAATGTTTTTTTTTCGTAACGCCGTAGGGTAAAGATTTAAAAAAAAAATAAAAAAGTTGGTGTCGAAATTGGCAACTGGATCCATGTTTTACCCATTACATTATAGTGCCACCTCATCATTTTCTTGCCCTTAGGTATCCCATTTACTTTGAAGTCGGCGCAGCATGTCTTTTTCTTCCATACCTCCCTGTCACTCGTCATCTCGTTAGTTACTTCCTTCCTCTTCATATTATAGTGTCACCTGTCATCACACTGGATTTTTTTTGCAGCTATAAAATTGCTAGTAATGTTTGAAATCAAAATTAATTAAGAGGGCATTGCTGGACTTTACCTACGAAACCCTAAAATGGCGGCAAACGTTATCAGCGCTTGCCGCAGCCACTCTGCACCTACCAGGCGACCATAACAGAAAGGTGTGCATATTTGATTTTCCGTAGGAAATTACATTTGAACGTCGCGTCGTGCGGCAAATAGGATGAATGTGTTCGATGGTACTTATTTGCGTTAAGGTTGTTTGTGGATGCTTGCACGGCAGGGGTGGGAGTCAATTTATGTCAGAGCTGTGGAATTTGCGGCGGCAAAGTAGATGAGGTGTGGGGGTTGATTTTTCGTGTTTGCAGCAAAGGTAGGAAGTCACGTAATAACCATCGGCTGACAGAGGAAGGAAAGATGAATAGGTTTGTCTGCATGCGACTGTAATTGAATCACTGGATAAAACGTATCCAAACAATACAAGTAAAAGGAACAAAGTCAGTGGAATTACTATTGAATGTTCTCATATCTTCATAATTTGCTCGATGGTACCATATTGTCGATATTGTACAAGTCTGGAAAATTTCAAGTAACTTGGACGCGTAAATGTAGATATAGTGAGGCAACGGAATTGTTGAGCAATAGTGCCTTGTCATGATAAACTTCAAACTAAACATCAAACAACAAGTGTAGCAATGACGATAACAATCACAAAGAGAAGGTTCCAAGTATGCTCAACGCTTCTATTACATAAAATATTGAAATAAATTGGATTAGCGCTAGGTTCCTTAACACTGCCTTAATCCAGTTTTATTTTTCATTCTGAAAAATAAAAACAAGTATGTACGTACGCGGACAAAGTTACATAGGTAAGTAAAATAAACGGAATTGGATTATCCCCTTTCAATTGACGAACAATAAATGTACAATAAAATTAATCTCGCATCCATCAACATGCTTCAACCATCGACAATTTTCAGAACGTTTTAATGGAATACCAACATATCAATAGGCAGTATCTCAAATTCCATAGCCAAAGCAGATTCAATCCTACCCTGTTAGTAATAAGGTTGCATTTGCTACAGGAGTTTTGTCCGAGATACTGCTACTTGTTTTAGCAGGGCAGAATATGGCACTGGTGATATTAATCGCTCGCCAACTAGCCTACGCTATTACAGTTGTATCAATCAAAGTGTCAGTTAAAATCTTTTGTCAAGTAAGTAAATGACTATCCCACAGTATCGTGTAATCTTAGTTTTTTTGCTGTAAGTAATAATTGAACTTTTATATTTTTGCTGGTAACCCTGTTAATTTAAATGTCATAGACTAAATTCTGTCTTATTATTCTAGTACCTATTTTTGGATTTTGGATTGTAGTTCTTTATGTTGTGACAATGCATTAAAAGATCTAAACGTTTTATGATATCATGTTTACCTAGACACGCATCTAATAAAGTAAAAAGTAATAACAAGTAATACTTACTACGAGACACTCGAAGTTACAACGTCCTCAATAACGATTCATCGAAGTATTAACAGAACTGTATTTTAATTAGTCTTGTTGAAAAGTAACTGAGAAACTTGGATCTTTCCTGCCGATTATTATTTGATTTTGTAACGGTTTTTTAAGCTTGCACCTACGCCATGCGCCACTTTATGCCCTTATAAAAGCAACGAGAAGGGCAACGTTTTTCTAGTCGTAGTCCAAAAAAAATGCAGATAAATTTTATTTGTTGAATTTGTGCGTTAACTTAATTCTTTTTTTTTAATAAATAAAATATAATTAAAATAACACTAAAATCAAAAAAATTGGTAGACACTTAAAAACAAAAGTTGTCTCTCCTGTGGTCAATAGTTAAATAGCTTGTGTCCAGTTATGTCAAAATGGATTGAATAAAAGATTTTGATGTAGTTTGCTAATGAAATAAAAATATAAAATTCAACTTAATTATGTTTTACATGTATCACCACCCTAGGGGAAATATTGGCGTATACACAGATAAGTCATGTTTTTATATGATAGGTCTAAAGCAGTTCTGACGGCGTTTTTGCGGGAATGGGCTTAGCCAGAAAATTAGGCCTTAAAAACTTTAACTTTCGGTGTGTCCACAGGAGAGACGGTAACCTAAATCTGTGTGACCCAGACGCACTAATTAAAAAGATATTAAATATATCCGTGAAGTTAAATCAATATTAAATCACTACAAAAAGAGAATAACTTGCACAAAGTTAGTATGGAAAGACGATTGCCCTACCCGTCGCCATTAAGGCGTGGAGTAATCTGGGAGTAGCAATACTAATTCTTATTACATACATACATACATACATAACATCACGCCTTCATTCCCAGAGTGGGGTAGGCAGAGCTACAGAAATACCAACAACTCTAAAGACTTACTGATATTTCTGTAACCACATTTTGCACTAACAGGCTAAGAGGTTTACTAGTGTATTAGTGACAGGTTGCAAGCCCATGGAGACATGGAGTGGCACTATTCTAACCCGGCAACCACTAATTTTAGTTCTAATTTTAACTAATAGCTTCCACTCCTTAAGGTGTATTTCGCCAATGTCGAGTTATTTATCCTCCCACCCTCCCTCAGAGGACAATATGGACCATGCATATATTTTTTTTCTTACGCTCTCTGGAAAGTGCAATGAAAGAGAGGAATAACTGTATACGTGAAATAATAGTCTTGTAATTTTTTCATAAGATATGAAGCTTTAAAAAATCATAGTTCAGATCCCCTGCAAAAACACTCTATACAAAAACGACAGAAATTACGTCACAGCTGTTGTTCCGTAAGTAAAATATAAGGACCTTATAAATAATTTTGCATTTATTTCGTAAATTACTATGTTTAAGCGTAAGGTTATCGTTTAATTAAAATATTAAGTAAATAAAATGAGTACCGTAAACTCGGATTACTTTAGCCCTAGAGGGTAATATTGCCCACCTCAAAAATCATCTTTAATATTTAATTATTTTGTTAAATGATACATCAGGACTAAGCTACTTATATGGTTCTAACAATATTTAACCAATTGAAGATGATTACCACTAAAATACTTATAGTTTTAAGGGTGGGCAATGTTACCCCCTAGGGCTAAAGTAACCCGAGTTTACGGTATGCCGAAAAAAACCTAAACATTAAAAGAAGTATTAAAATTTTAGCTTTGATTCTATATAAAATCCTTAATAAACGGGTCAAAACTTAGTGTATTGCGTTTTATATGTTTTTTTCTTAGATTTTCTCCTAAATCGTATCAATGAAACTGAATTCTGATTTTCATGCGTGTTCTATATTGTCCGCTTAAAGAGTTTCCTCTTGTGGACTAAAGAAGCACATGGGGTTCTCCACGCGCTTCTGTCAGGTCGGTAGTAGCTAATCCGTGCCTTGACCTTAGGCCCTAGACAAGATGCGTTCGCTAACTAGCGATTCTATTCGTTTGGTTTTTAAACCAATCGCGTCACTGTTAGATCACGTCATACGAAAAGTCACGTGATCTAGCAGTGACGTGATTGGTTTAAAAACCAAACGAATAGAATCGCTAGTTAGCGAACGCATCTTGTCTAGGGCCTTATCTGTCATTGTGACATTTAAATTCGACAGACAAGGACAAAGCATTGGCTTAGCTACTCCACGTTTATTAATAAGGCCATTAAATGTTAGGTGGGTACGTAAAAAGTTGCGTGGACTAAAAAAGATAGGTGCTATATGTTTTCATGTTGGTCTTGACATTGGTAGTGCGTAATGTAAGTATGGCAAAATGGTGAGCTAGAACTGAATCAAGTAATGTATTTATTATAATAAGAGATTTAATGGCATTGACTATTTATTTATTTCATGCAATTTCTATATCTTTAAATATGTACGAGTAAATGTAATATTGACATTGATTTTAATTTGTAAATTAGATAGGGACAATCTAAATGTTATAATTTTATTTTTATTGTGTTTAATAGTGTACATTGTGTGTTTTTATCAGTGCTATAATTTTACCTAATTAATATATGTAAGTGTTTTGGTTGCAAACTGTAAACTTGGATGTGTTTGAGAATAAATACATTAATGACCTTGAGGGCATTAAGCCTTCCTTGAGCCATAAATAAAAAGTATATATAATTAGTGATGAAAAATTAACTGATATATCTAGGCCCATCCCAATCTGCTGACCATTGACTAACTTTAAGAGGATTGTGAAGCGATGCTTAAATCGCGCAGCTGTCAAAAATACTAAATACTAATTTAGCTCCGGGCGATAACTTTTCATACCCCCTGAGTCTAATCCGATTTCCACAATTTTTAAATATTTTGTAATTCATGAAAAAATAGGCCTGTACGTTTTCGTTTTTGTTTTTTACTGTCCAACAAATATTTTTTTGGAAAGGAAAACGTACAGACCTAGTTTTTCATAATATCTACAACATATTAAAAAATCGTAAGAATCGGACAACGTTATCGCATTTTATAAGGAATTGTTTTGCTTCACAGTCCTCTTAAGAGAGATTTCTCGAAATGTAATCCCTAAACGGGAAAAGGTTGATAGTAAAGATCAACCACGCACGCGGTAAAAATCACGCGAGTTTGAGATCAATATATGAAATGATTACTTCTCACATACATCTTAGTTTTCTTATTCCTTCAATTGCCTCGATATACTTCGTGACTTTCGAAATTATCACCGATCACCCAATCGACGTCACAGACTCGTAATGGCACTTTTTCATCTACAAAATAAACGCTACAACACCAATCAATCGGGTTCACACGCTGCGACCGTGTGATCAATCAGCGCTATCGTCGCTTCACACGACGCGACGGGAATGCGACACCCTTCAGTTTGGAATTTTTGTTACGCCGCAAGGCGATTCTGACTGGTTTTAATCGAAAGTCACAGGAAATAATTTGAAATTTGAACTAGGAATATAGTTTATTTTTCTGTTTAGTTTGTTTTTTTTTTTTACATATGATGTTTGAAGTGTATTTTTGTATATAGCCATATACAAAAAAAAAACACTTCAAACATCATATGTAAAAAAAAAAAACAAACTAAACAGAAAAATAAACTATATTCCTAGTTCAAATTTCAAATTATTTCCTGTGACTTTCGATTAAAACCAGTCAGAATTCCCGGCGGGATAGCCATCCCGCCTTGCTTATAACATGCGTGAGTACCGGTCTATTTGAAGAAACTAGAGTCACGTTGGGAAGACGTTTGTTTTATTACAACAAATTTAAATTTGGAGGACCAAACGAAGTCTAAATGTTTTTTTAATGATTGATTATTATAATATTCTGCCGAATGAGCGTTGTTATCAGCCTTTGTCTGTGTGTCAATTTTAAGTTGTGATGTTGGTACCCGGCTGATAATGGGTATGTATCATAATAATAATATATACATACATACATCATCACGCCTTCATTCCCAGAGTCGGGTAGGCAGAGCTATAGAAATACCAACAACTTTAAAGACTTACTGATATTTCTGTAACCACATTTTGCACTAACAGGTTTACTAGTGTATTAGTGACAGGTTGCAAGCCCATCGCCTAACAGTCTACAAGCCCTTATTCCCTTAGTCGCCTCTTACGACATCCACGGGAAGACATGGAGTGGCACTATTCTAACCCGGCAAGCACAGGTCAATAATATAATATATGTATAAAGTTAAAAACACATAATGGCTCATAAACTCATAATACATAATGGTCATAATATATAATGATTTTATTTCTGAAATCGCAAAGTTTTCAGGATTGTTATAAATTAAACCTAACCTAAAGTGGGTACTATAATTGACCTTTTAAAAAAATCCTGAAATGGTTACGGTTTCAGAAATAAAACCATTATATATTATGACCATAATGTATTTTGAACTTTATACATTATGATAGGATCCCTTGGTTAATTTATATTTCGTTTTACAATTTAACATTTTAAATATACTTTTGTTCATCTCCTTTTTGATATCCTGTAGAGAAAACAAAACCCATCGGATCAAAGTATTTGATATAGAAGTTCGCAATAAGTAGAGTAACGACGTGCCAGATACCCTCTGGCTGTATCGAAAGAGGGTAGAACAACATTTGTATTCCATATTTATTCACGCTCGCGCTTATTGGATTCTGAAACGCTGAGTTCAGTTTCATTATAATGTGGCTCTTCGGCTCAGCGATATATCTACCCGAAGTAAACGGAATCATAAGTTAGAATGGTATAACAGTATGGATTTGCGTTCATACCGCCATTTTTAAACTTGTCACACAGGACATAGCTATGCTTGACACATTGGGCACAGATCAAATCAGTGTAATGGCTTCCACTTCCAGTTCAGCTGTTTGAAGTTTGTTTTTTTTTCGTAAAGTATCCCAAACCATATTTATTTACGGATATAAAGGGCTAATGGAACATATGAAATGTTATCAGTTTATAGTGAACCATGTGCCGCCCTTTAGCTGATCGCAGCTAAGTTCTGGTTATCATTCAAACATGGCATCTGCCATAGTTTTCTTGGCTCTCAACTAAACATTGTATACTATCCGGTAAGAGATTATTAACTTCGATCAAAAATTGTTGCGCTGACGCCGTTTATACACCCTTGAAACCTCACCTAAAAATTATTAAAAGCGCTGAGAAGCTTATTCCCTCTTCCTAAATTTTCTTCTCATGAGTTACTAATTTTCTTAAGTCACATATAAAATTATTTATTTTGGTGCTAACGATTCCACTTATCTGAATTACGATAAGTAGCCACTTAGGACGTCTAAATTCAAGAAGAACTGAAGCTTAAGGTGCTATGGCCATTTTTTGAGTAATGATTCCTCGTCATGTACAGACGTCTTATTCTATTACACGATATTAGAGTAAGGCAGCTACCTATTGTTGCGGGCTATGAAATGCCGTTAAAACTTGCCGGTGTTTTTAATTTCCTTTTAATTAACTCGTTCCCTCTTTAATTTGAATCGAGAACGTAACCTTTGCGTAATTATTTTTTAACAATGGCAACACATAAAAAAGGTTGGACGTAACGCGCCACGGGTCGGCTCACAATGAGTGGGAACTGGCCGCGAAATTATGACGAAAATCGCACTTCACTTTCTTTCCCAACATCGTAATAACAATAACTAGTGCCTTTACCCAAAACTTGATTTTATTTTTATCAAGTTTAGGTTGTCATTTACATTCATGTTAAATCGAAATACGATTGTTGCATTATCTGTGAAACGTAATTTAGTGTTGTAATGGAGGAAATGTTTATATTTGTGTAAAAGTTCAAATTTTCTCGTAATTTTGACTTAACAATAAAACTGCGACGGCTCTTCGATATAATTTTGTGCTCAAACTTCGTGAGATTTTAGAACGCAGTCACTTGTAGTAATTTCAAACCTTTTGAAGTCTGGAACTCTGCATTATATAAGCGAGCTGGAACTGCGATGGGACATAGCATTAACTATTGCGTCGCAGATTTTGTAACAAGCATCTCATGAAAAACAATTAACGTACAGTTCTCGTACAGTTGGCATCTCTTACTTTGATATAAATAAAGAAAGAGACTTCACCTTAAAATATTCCTCGAATTCCAATGTGGCCTCAGCGTTAGTGTCAGAATCTACGAGTATAGATCTATTATTCAAAGTCGCATAATACAGACTCATATTATGTAAATGCTTGTTTTTGTCTCTACGAGGTAAGTTGATGGAATGCAACATTAAGAATGTTGAATATTCATAAAATAACGAATATGGTCATATAAAAGTTATAAAACTAGTTTTTACCTCTAAGTACTTCTCCAAGGACGGAATGCATGCAATCTGCGATCTCATTAATTATAATTAGAAGTTGTACCTAAGATTATTACAGAGTAGCATTAAGTGCCTCGTAAATATCGTACATCGCAGTGCCTTCGGCAAACTATCTCATTTTCCTGGTAACACAATAAGTAAGTATTTACTCAATATCAATCTTGAGCCATATTAAACACCTGATCTTGAGTTAGTTAACTGTCTCAAGACAATTGTCCAAAGTCATAGTCTTGCGACCCATACGCCGTATTTTTTTTTTAACATGGGTCCTAGACACCCGGCCAAAAAAGAACCATGGCCCATTTAGAAGACACTAAATAGGCTTAGGTCACAAGTTGGCCGTTGCAAGCAAAACTTGGTCAGATGCCGATTGGGGAGCACCGCAAACTATGGGGCACCTGCTATCGTGCCCCTCATGCCTGGACTCCCCGGAGCAGGAGGAGAGAGATGCAACACCGCTGCGTACGTCATCATGCATTTGAGGAACTACTGAAGAAGGCTACAGTTAACGATTATCGTTAATTGACAAAATGTATAGAATTGACATAAGCGCTCGATGCGACCATCGGCTTACGTCAATTCTATATACTCGTACATTTTCGATAACGATAACATCCGTAGATTGCATCTTGTCTTGGGCCACATGGCTGAGATGCCCGACGGCTCAGCTCAGCGTCAGCTTTCAGAGGCCCTAGCCAAGATGCGTTCGTTAACTAGCGATTCGATTTGTTTAGTTTTTAAACCAATCGCTGCACTAGTTGATCACGTGACTTTTCGTATGACGTGATCTACCAGTGGCGCGATTGGTTTCAAAACTAAACGAATCGCTAGTTAGCGAACGCATCTTGGCTAGGGCCTCTGGTCTGTATTAATCGACTGATGACGCTCGTCTCAAGATACGTCAAAGTAAGACGTCAACTGTTATTTCTCATGTGTTGAGATGGGCAACTCCGCCAGGATCAGTTAATACGGTTCTCTAACTATCCTGGACCTTTTTTCCAAGTAGTTACATTAATAATGCAGGGTTTAATGTAACTACTTGGAAAAAAAATCCAGGTAGTTTCAATACGGAAACCATCTTCGTTGAATGTAACTACTAGGAGAAAAAGTCCATCTAGTTCCATCAATGGAATTAATAATGTCGGAATAGACCAAACTATCTCAATACCAAATTTCATCAATCGGGTCAGTGGTCTATCCGCGAAAGCGTAAGAAACAGATGTGAAACAGGCATTCCATCTTAGTCCTCAGGGTTGGCAACGCATTTGAGGTCAAAGGATTGTAGTCTTGAGAATTCAAATGTCTATATGGGTCTCAGATTCCACTTATCATCAGGTATGGCCTGAGTGCTCGTGTGTCTTCTCCTTAGCATAAAAAAAAATGTTTAGCTATAGCATTGTTGAAATTCATGATCCAGACCATCGGCAAAAAATGATTATGTATGAGGAATATCTTACAGGATAGCAACATGAATACCGATATTTTAACATATCCCTTACGTAAGGCTTTCCGATGCTTTGTTTTGAAACATGGCTGAGCCGTGAGGGTCTTGATAATCATGAAGGTATTGAAAGTCTATAAGTTAGAAGTTGGTCTCGGGTCGTTTTCTATTATCATATTATTATTATAGATAAAAGGCTTGGGGCAAAATTGGGCTAGTTTTAGAAACTTGAAATCCTGTGGCTTCGGGTGACAGTTCGAAATAACTTTGATGTTTGTGTGACTACACTGGCGTTAGTCATATCGGGCTACTTTCAAACATGACACCTTTTTTGCATGTTTTTTGCTCGAATCGTCGAAACCCTACGATCTTTAATAATGATTCTAGATTCAATAGTTGCATGCTTATCACTTATTGATCCTGGTAATCCATTTTTTTATAAATGTTGTGGGTTTAAAGCACACAGCAATTATTTGAATTTGACGCTGCAATCAACGCGAAAACTATCTCCATCTCAAGTTCCTCGCGCGGAAGCACATAAAGCCATCCCTTTTGATTCTTATAAGGGCGTACTAGCATATGTTTTCTCTTTAGTAGGTACGCAAAGCAATAAGTACTTAATTTAGCATCACATTTTTCCTGTCTAGCCATTCATGATGCACACTTCTCCCTACCCCGTAATTATTTTGCATTGCATATCTAATTAATTATTTGTATTCATCAGTCAATAATAATAAAGCGTAAATAATTAATTTCCACAATAAATTGAACGTGTCCTCGACAAATGATACGTTGCAGTATAAAGTGCGATTGCAAATTTATACCAAAATGGCGCTTGACGTGTAAAACTCAATTATCTGAACAGCGAATGGTGTTTTTATTGCGTTAACGATTTCAGTTAAAACCATTGAGGCTTTTGGAATTAAAACTTCATCGAGATGCGTTAACGGTACCATATTAATACTCGTAAAGTTTATGTGCATTGTTAGCCCTTGAACATAATTGAACCTAGCATTTGCATATGTTTGTCGTGTTAATCACGTAAGTACAAACATATAATGTAGTTAAAAATAAATGTTTTAAAAAACAAAAAGCCGTCTTCAAAAACGCTGACAATAACTTCTTATAAAATTGTAGATACCTACCTAATAGGTTAGCCCACCTGAAGTCGGCTTTTTTATTGAAAATATTGTGGTCACCGACTTCAGTTAGACTAACCTATTAGGTTGGTGTACCTACAATTTTATAAGAAGTTATATTATGCGTTTTTGAAGACGGTTTTCGAGGTTTACAGTTTACAGGAGGTCTACAATTTTAAAAGAAGTTATTTTATTTGGCGACACGTTGGCCTAGTTGGGAGTGACCCTGCCTCCGAAGCCAGCTTTCCTGGGTTCAAATCCTGGTAAGGGCAGATATTTGTGTGATGAGCGCGAATATTTGTTCCTGAGTCTTGGATGTTTTCCATATATTTAAGTATGTATTTCTCTATTAAAGTAGTTATGTTTATAGTTGTCTAGTACCCATAGTACAAGCTTAGAGCTTAGTTTGGGACTAGGTCACTTTGTGTGAGATTGTCCCCTGATATTTATTTGTTTTATTTATTTATTGAGGAGTTCCGGTGGCTACTTGTTGTCTTCATCATCAGTTCCACTTCACCAAGTAATACTTTCTAAATGCAAATACTAGGCTTGTTCCTAAAAAACCTAAAATCGCTATATGTTTGCCTACAATATTTGAGGTGTTCCCTCAATTCCTTAATGATTTCCTCATAAGATTCAGTTTTGGTGACAATAGGACCACCTCGGAAGTACTCTATAAACCAAAGGAGTAATCGGTGAACATATTATCGCACCTTCGGTAGGACAAGGGCACAATTTCCCCTTTAGTCACTTTGTACATTGTGCCTTTGTTCTACCGAAGGTACGATGTATAAAAAAAGATACATACAATGGAACGTATAACCTCCACCTTTTTTGAAGTCGGTTAAAAAGGGGAATCTTCGCGTAAAAACATTATTTTTCATATTACCTTGAAATTTGGATAGTATTCCAACGATCGCGGTTCAAAAAGACTGGAGGACATCAATGTCTGCGGGTGGTGCGAGTTTTAGGACTACCCACACTTCTTGTTATGTTTATTCGAATCAGCACAACAATACTCACGACATCTCTCATATTCGTTCGTTAGATATGTTTCAGCTTCGCGTTGCGGGAAAATACGATTGAGAATGTTTCCACTTTACAACTAGACGATTCCCGTTGAGCTTTCATCAATATATCGTTACCTAGCAGTAACCTACATGTCGTGCTTTGACTAGCCCCGCTTACGTTCAATTTTTAACCGGGGATTTAACGTACGATATTTCGCTGGCTGATATTTATTAACGTATTTCGCTATCCAATATGTTTGCTGGTTGAATGCGATGTCCAAAAACGATTATGTCCAATATTTTACCTAAAAATATGACATAAATTGACGCTTGTTGCGGCTTTTGAATAAATTCGCCGCCAAAACGGTTGAGGAATGTCGCTGTGAAATTTTTGGCGCCATTACCCGCTAGTGTTGTGAAAAATTGATAGCGTAGTCGATCGATTATGCTATTTTAGTCGAGCGCGCTGGTCGCGGTATAACTTTATCGTTCAATAAATAATGAAAAACTGACTGGTGTATTGAGTGTAAGTTCGTGGCATGCATGTCTGATGATTTTTAACTTTATCGTCTGTTAGTTTTTATTTTGTATTTGCTAGTCGGGCTGTCGTACGATATTAAGATTCATCATGATTATTCGATAATCACGTTCTTTTAAAAATCAAGTGAGGTCTTTGCAATGATATTACAGAGTATAGATATGTTACGAGAGAATAGATAAACTACAACATGTTCAATTGTTTTACTAATGAATGATGAACAGATTCGGAAAACACGAGAGTAAGAGAGATATTTGACTCAATTGATGTAAACGGAGCGAGAGTGGTTAATTGGGTCTTTTATGAATCTTCGATTTGGGCGCGGCAGTAACATAATTATCTACTACCTGTTCATATGTAATATCATTAGGTCTTTGCAATGATTTATACACAAGGTCCTTGTTTTCATGTTAAGTTTAAGATGAAATAATTATTAATTATACGTTATCTATATAATAAAAATGAATCGCTGAATGTGTTGGTAAGCGCAAATCTCGAGAGCAGATGAACTGATTTCGCTAATTATTTTTTTATTGTGTTTGTTACTGTCAGGAGAAGGTGGAAGAAAAAAAATAAAAACCCACCGGGAAAGTCAGAAATTTGCAGCGGGGCGAAGCCGCTGGCGCGCCGCTAGTTTTCAATAAAAACAGGCTTGGTGAATATTTGAGGTTGTGTGTCAAACGGTGTTAGTTTGTTTACATCTTTGCCAACTTCAATTGACACGGACTTTACGTGAGTAAACCGTTTAGTGTTCGTTTTGTGTATAATAATGACCACACTAGTAAATATCAATAATGTTATTTTATTCCGAATAAGTGAGCGTAACAACACTAATCAGATACAAATAAACGCGTAAACGATGCAAGTACGTAATGTCACTAAAACATTTTGTAAATTCCGTTCAAGCAAAGATCTTTTACGTAATAAAAACGTTGAAACCGCCTTCGCATTCAAATACAGAACCCATCAAAAAGAGCTTCGACCATAATGCTCCTGTAATAACACGAAACAAGGAACGGACCCATTTCCGGAGGTCTAACGACAACCTACGACAGCCCGTTTTTAAATATAGAACACATTACATTTTTCTTTTACGCTTTGTATGCCAGTTACACTGTGAAATTGGTCATTAATATCCTTCAGCGCAAGCAAATTTAGACCCTGCTCGTTCAAGACAAAGTTTATCATCTTATGTACGATAATGGATATGGGGTTACACCCTGCGTTACGCGGAAGTTGTAACAGATACAAAGATTCTTTTATGAAGTTACGTAGCAAGTTGTTTGTTTTTAAAATGTCAGTTGTAGACGGACTTTGAAATATATTTGTCAGTTTCCTTTGATAAGTGAGACTGAAACTCGATTTCCAGAAATGCAGTCTGAAATTGAACGACTACGTATGGCGTTAGATATTTTCGAAAACTGTCAAAATGTATGGATTGACGTAAGCTAACGATCAAACGCGTAAGCCGCTTATGTCGACTCCGTACTATTTTTAGGTTCAGAAAATTGCTAACGTAAGCATTTGTCGTGTCCACAATTCTGATTTTTCAATAATTAACTGGTTCGACATAGCATAGTTTATATTCTTGTTAGGTAGATTACAATTTAATCGAGTACCACTTCTATCATCGCCAAACATTAAGTCCATTTACTTTTTATTGAGCTAATGGCTGGTAAAAGCGGTCAGTTAAATAATTGATATTGCTAACCCCAATGTCCAAGATATAATGCTTCTACTCGTATAGTACCTAATCATTTTACCAGTTGTCTTACCACCACTGCTACTTGTCGGCAAGATGGTGGTAGCGACCCTGAACAAGGTCTAACAAGCTAAGACCGTAAACGATAAAATATAAATTGTTCAAGTTTAAGTAAACCGTAATTTCTATTGTTATTACTCAAGGAGAAATTACTTTCCCTCGCTTTATGATAATCTAAAAGCAAAGACAATAAATTTTTATATCCTCACGAAATTGGCCAGTAAAAATCTTATTTGATTACAAAATTAATGTTCTTAGGCATTGTGCTTTTAGGGGTTACCCTTATCTTGCATAATATCAATTATCGCAGAAATATTTTTAGCACTTTCGAGGGGGCACTAGCTATTGAAGAGTTCTGTTCCTTTGGCCACCTTCCGTCTGCAGCGTACCTACCAGACCAGGCTACTGGCACCATATTTGTATTGTGTTCACAGGCGACTTCGAGCGACTCTGCTCCAGACTGAATTTGCGTAGAAAACCCTGGGATGGCGGTTCAGGTCTATTAGGGGCTGATACCCCTCGCTGCTCTTCCTTCCGCTCAAATAAGGAACACTGATAAAGTTACCTTTTACTGTCGAATCTTGCTTTAATTTTGACTAAGCATTACATTAAATCGCATGTACTTGTAGTTTACACAATTAACTAAAGCACCGAGTTCCAATTGGAATCCGAGTTGGAATTGCACAGGATGTTGATTAACAGATAAATGTTTTGACCTGGATATAACGTTAGCGCTTTAATATATTCGATATCTTTGTCAATTCCACCTAGAGGATTTCACTCGTAGTTGTCTTCATTAGATAGTCAGCACATATTGTCAGCTGTCTGCTCAACTCACTCTTTGTCTTTCGATCCAAATTTAGAAGAAATAGCGTTTTTTCTAAAGTCTAAAATACAGCTAAAAGTACTAAAAACTTGCCTAAAGCACTTTATGACCAATGAATTAATAATGGATCTGCGATACGTTATTAACTTATCAGCTTTATCATCGTCGTCATATCAACCTGGACAAAGGCCTTCCCAAGGATCTCCTCGTCGGCATGCATTTTAAGCTGGTCGTACGTCTTAATTTGTCCTAAAAAGGGTTTAATTTATTAATTCATTACAGTTTTTGACAAAAGACAATCCGCTACTGGTTTTAACTTTACAAAATTATGTTAGTTAGGTTAGGTTTATTGTAGGAACTAATACAATACAAGAAAGTTGGCACCTTAATTTTGCCTGTGTTTCATCAATCTTCAACATTTATAAACTAACTAGGTATGTAACAGCTGTAATTAACCGTAACTTTTATTACTTCTCTTTAGCATATTGTCTGAATTCTGTATATTGTCTATATCTGTTTTTATTCTCCAATAAATAAAATAAAATAACTGTCTGTTGTTAGTATACATTTGATTTACTACTAAACTTACTATTTTTAAAACCATTCAGTTCACACTGTACATCCCGCCAAGATCCCTTCTTGAGTTTATTTCTGTGCAACGATCCACAACCCTTCAAACATAATAAAACAATCCTTAAAAAGTTCTCCCATTACACCGTTATCAAAGAATATTGTCGCAGCAAGAATCCCAAGACCGAGTTGTATTCAAGAATTACAAGTTCCTTGACAACTTTACGGAATGCCCGTTATTAATTTTCGCGCGTTTATGTTCTGCGGTGTTGCCAACTTTTCGCTTAGTTTGGAATCCGTTAGGAAAATTTCATTATCGCGTATTTTTATTTATGGATCTGTCTTTACAATAAAAAGAGGTTTTTACAGGGTGGTTTATAGAACATGGGTGTGAAATGTGGGCGTAAAGTAATGATTATGTTCGCAAATGGCACTTTTTAAAAAAAAATCTGATCGGACAGTTCTTACTTACGTCTAACACAAGTCCGCAGGGCTGGGATTCTACACCGATATCGTCTTTGATGTGTTTACGTATTGTCAACGTTATGTTAACTCTTATGTCATTTACAATAATGGCGACCGAGTCATAAACGATTCTAAAACACGTCAAACGCGATATCGTTGTAACGCAGTATAATAGAGGCCCTGAAGAAGTGAAGATTGAATAGTGCCAGTCGGGCCTGGTTGTTAGGTCAGAGCTAGTCTTCCGCAGGACCCATTTGGTGACACCACGGCAGGTCACACAACCAGCAGAGCTCAAAAACTAAAAAGAAGTATTTTAAGCACCTAAGTTACGTTCTAACAGCAATATCAGACGTGAAACTAATTGAAATGCTTCGCAATGCAAATTTAACGTTCGAGTAAACTTGAAAACACAATGGCGTGTCTGCACTAAACGTTGTTAAAGACCAGACTCTTAACACTCATCGAGTCGAGTAAGCAATCGGAACATCAAAGTCGATTGCACTTTCAAATACCCTACAGATACCCGGCGAGTTATTTCAGCTTATAAAGTGCAACAAAACTATTTTCAAACAGACAAAGACAAGTGTAAAAATAACACTTATTTTCTATGGTTGTAAAACAGTTTGCCTTAAGTTCCAAATTGCGGTCGCCGGTATTGACTAAATCCATTTAGTGAGTGAAACTGGTTTGTAAGTTGGCAGTTTGGATAAAAATAGGTGACACTTAACCTTATAATAAAACAAAGCTAGCTTAATAAAACGTCTTGAAACATTTCCGGGTTCCAACCAAACTGGGAGTGTGAAATTTTTATCCCTCGTCGAGCGACGATATAAATACCTGCCCCCGATTCGGAACGACCCATAGAGCAAGCTGTTCGTTTTTTGTCTGCAGGATTTCCTACATTTATTTGAGTTGAACTGGCTGGCAATACACGAGACGCGAGATTTTTGATATTTACTGGCCATGGCCAGTGCTCTAGCCAATTCTCTTTTTAAAAATATAAACGCATTTATAAAGAAAATAAAAGAGGGAAATATAACGAACAGGAAAACTTCGTTTTTCTTTTACGCGCCGTTGCGTACTTACCTATGTCATTTTGGACTAAAATAATATTTCATTATTTCATTTCCAAACAATGTTTATAAATAGCCTTGTTTTGGATGTCAATCACTCCAATATAACCTCGGCCAGAATGTTGGGGAAGATGAAATTCCAGATATATTTTCGTAAATGTATATTTAACGTCATTAATAACAAGGCAAAGTTCAAGTACTATATAATCTCTCCTGAGGTTTAATCAGCCAATAACAAGGTGAAGTTAAAGGCTACTTTACCACAGCGAAAATTACAATACAATACAATACAAATATTCTTTATTGAACACTACATACAAATGCAGCATGAAAAGTAAAATACAAATAAAATGTTACTAATTGAGACAATAGGCGGTCTTATCGCTAAGTAGCAGTACCTAAAATAGATTTTTGTCTGTGATCTATCACTATTCAAGCAGGTTTAGTTTTGAAATATTTTGACTTATTTAAACTTATTAGGGTTTGGATCTGCGTCATCTACATAGATGTACGTATCCGAATTGAAATCTCCGTATAATTCTGTCAGTCTTTCTCGGCGTTCTGTTCTTAAACCCGGCGGGCCGTTGACAGATTAGTGGGCTTTACACTTAGCTTGATTGCTTTTTGGGCGCCTTATTTATTTTATGAAGCGCTGTATCGCTGGATTCCACTATTAACTGCTGTAAATACTGGCTGGTTTGATTTTTATACGGCTACAAAAAAATGCCGATGAACTCGTTCTGTATGTACAAAATCATATTGTAGGGCTTCATCTCGCTTAAAATAATCTGTCTTTAACTAGCATAGAGCTCTAGGCATGTAATATGTGGTGCCCATTGGGTCTTTGGGTACTAGACAACTTCATACATACATAAATACATAGCAAACACCCAAACCTTTTGGAATTAAGAAAATTTGAACTAAGACCTAAATGTCAATGCTTAAAAAAATAATTTTAAACATGTCATTTCTGTAATAACAGCATGTGGTGTCTATTTTAAAACTAACATAGACAAAAAATTACAATTTAATAGTACTATTATTTTTCCTCTCAACCCGTCACTGTAATGCAGAATGAGACAGCACCAAGGTTGTTTTTCGGGTTAGAAGATTACAAATAGTCCAACGAAGACTGAGGTGGTAGAGGTTGTTTGCCCAGCCCAGCCTGCCCAGCCCTCCACCGGCTCCACCGCGCACTCTCACGTCAAGGGCAACATCATCAAATGGCAGCATGACACCACCACTGGCTGTGTGTGGTTTTCCAAGGTTTTTCATAAGGAAATTAAAAAGAAAGAAAGAATATAGAGATTCAATTGTGTCTTTAGTCTGTAGGGATTAAATGCATCACTTTAGTCGCCCTATACAAGGCTATTATGAGTCATTTTAGAGCGAGAAAAGTGTAAAATACCTTCCTACTATTCCTTTGCTAATTCGACGTTTCACTTATGCGGAAAAACAATTAGAATATGAGAGACGCAAGACGCAAAAAAAATCTAAGATATACGAAGTATCACCTACTCAGTGAGGCGAGTATGGGAAGATTGATGAAGATATAGCACTGGATTATTGCGTTCGAATTGTATAAGTAAACGTGGTTCTCTCTCACGAAGATAAAAATCATTAGGTACGTTAGCCTTTGACACCCGTTTTATGCCATTGTGAAGTTTTGAGGTTAGTTGCGCATAACCTCACTCTCCGGGCGCCCAAGACTCAGGCCCAGCCTAGTATTGGGGTCCGCCGAATACTGCTTTTAAGAATATTGTACCTTTTGTTAATAAAACATTCATTTACTTTTTTTTACTTACGTTAAAATTAATTGGTTTTCGTGTATTTAGGTGTTTCATATCGGTACGTACTACAATCCACGTGTCACTATATTGTCTTTGGTATTGTTTTTTTTTTATGTAGACTTTACCGTGACTAATCGCTTACCGCTTCATTGTTTTTAATTGGTGATGCGAGAAACTGAGGAATGGACATAATAAATGTTGCAACCTTTTTGTATATTGAGAAGTGTATTTATTATACACATCGCTGATGTCAAGTGGTGTCAGAATAAATCGTACTTAAAAAAGTTTTGAAATGGTTAGAAGTGAAATGTCAGTGTCAAATATTTAATGTTTTAACTAAAGTGCTTTAGTTTTACGCATCTGACGGAATGTATTAGTGAGCTCTGTTTGCAAGATGTTTTTTTAATGCTAATAAATTAGTTGGTAAGTACAGTTCATCGCTGTTCCCCAAGAAAGAGGGCACAATTTAAAATAAGTATTTGTTTTCGCATTACTTTACAGTGGTCAAAACTCTACCACAGGTATTTAAAATCAATATGCACGGAAGTTATAAAACTACCTAAGTACATCAAATAAAATGTGTTTTCTCGTTACAAAAAAAAACCAAAATCAAGTACTTAAGTATTGGCTACCTAATAAATCCACTATATTAACTCAATTATTAAAAGCCCCCTCAACTCATTTTATCGATAGTCAAACAAGCTAGCAACTGCTCGTGCCCTGTCTCGCAATCTCGGGCTTTTCAAGTGTAGGGACCAGAGACAAACTTCCATTCCGAATTTAAATAATCTCTACCACAGAGAAGCGAACTATCGGATGCTATTCAATCCCAATGCTGCCAATATCAGCATTCAGCACGCTGAGCGGAGTTCTTTTGTGCGATTGTAATTACAGTTGAGTTGGATTGTAATAATCTTTAGTGAAGAAAGTATTACACCACTTTTTGAAAGCAGATTTAATGATTTAAAAGAGTAATTTGTTGGAGTATTTGAATTCTAGTGGTATATCCAAAGTTTTGTTGGTGAAATCAACGCAAAAATAATCACCCATGTCATGTGAGTTGTGTTGCGATAATCTACAAATTTGAACATGGAAACCTCATCCAAGCACCAAATGTAATGTTACTCAAACTAGACTATGTTTGGTCTACTAAACTAAGTACGATAATTATTTGTGGACTTGTCTGCGTGTCGTCGGCGGTCGGCGTCGTCGAGCGTACGAAAAGAATACGCCTACATGTCTCCATTTGTGGCGTCAAATTTGGCGCGTCAGCTATATAAAACTATTATTCTATGTGACAGTTGAATGCTTATACTTACAAATCACAAGGATGAAGCGATTTAGAATCACCCACCTTCAAGTTCGCCCCGGAGTACGTTAATCGAGAAGAGTTACTTAACAATTTATTATTTGGCATATTTGATGCGTTTATAAAATTATTTATAATCTATTCTAATAATGATTAAAGATGAGGAATAAAGATTAGCCTACTCAAATTACATTCTACGGACCACAATACACTTTACATTTTATTTTTATGATTTATACTGTATAACTACACTAAATAAAACATATTTTTGTTCTTTGTTACAGGTATCAATTGGCTTCCTATTCCTAGAAATGAGTGCTTCGGTACTGGTATAGTATGATTTTGCAAAACTACATTGTCTTTAGGTATTAATTATCGTAGAGTAGCTATACGCTATGCTTTGTCGTTACCCTGTCGAATTCAAATGTCACAACGATTAATAAGGACAATGCACGGCTTAGCTACTGCAACGTTTACTCCACTTTTATTAATAAGGGCGCAAGCGTTTGATATACAGCAGGTAAGCATACATGATTTGGTCACACCTTTTCACATAAACAGATAACGCTTCGTCTTGTCTATTGTGTTCACAGACAACCTATATTTTTCTCTGTGAATGTGTTAAAATATTTACAGTAATTTCATACATGTAGCGCCACCTGTCGAGCAAAAAAACACTTCGCCCCAAGTTTTGAGTGTAAAAGGAAACAACAAATCTCAACGTTACGACGCCATGACAGTTTCCCGGACCTTTTCCTTTTTCAAACAGAGGCTTTGATTTATTTGTTCACGGACAGCGAGCGAATATTAGGAGCAACAGATGTTTAGATTGATTTGTGGCTGTTTTGGACTGACGGCCGACAATTTTGCATTTACTACAGATATTGTGTAAAGGGTTTATGATGGAGGTGAAGAATTACGCGCCTTTTGTGTTCAGAATGATTTGTGTTGGCAGTTCAAAAATGCTCCAATTTAGGCAATTATAATTCAAGAAAAAAAGTGTATTTCGAAATAAATCACAAGGGGATAATGTTAACAATTCGTGATATAAATTAGCCAATATGGAAGGAGTTTTATTTCACCTACCGATAAAATTCATTTCATGTGATTGAGCGGAACGGCGAATAAAGTCAGTGCAGCTTTGTGCCCCGCGCGTGCTTTATGGCAAACGAGGTGTCGAGAGTCGATGTTGTAACGCACTAGCCGGCAACAGTTACGTCAACGCTGATTGATCGATATAAAAACGAAACTGTTACAAAATATTGTTGATCTATGATCTTAATGCGTCTGTCAGTTTTTATCTTAACGCGTATTGCGAATTATGTATGCTTAAATAGTAATGGTTTATCATTGAGGCCAGTATTTTGTTGGTATTAATACAAGCTGTTTATGAATTATTATTTCCTAATGGTTTTGCAGGACTTTCATTTCCTGGAAGGGCCAATTGTTTTTAGAAAACAACAGGGTATTCAATTGGTGTGGAAATAATACCTTGATCAAGTCGTTCCGTTCAAGGTGCGAAGGAACGGTCCTCACTCAACTCGAACAATAAACTGCTCATAGAGCGAATTGTAAGGTGAGCGAGGGAAAGTACAATACAGCCAACATTCCAACGTTACTTTTTAGGAGTAAAGTTGAAAGTTGCACGGACGGCTCTGTGATACCTGTGACCTTTAATACCGTACCATAGACAACTGACAGCTTCCGTCAGTAATCAGGTCACGTTCCTTTTTTGAAATGCGCGCGGTTGTGTCGCGTTCGAATGAGGCGTATAGAAATTCTTTAGTTGAATAGGGCCAGCGTAGCGTAGCGTATCCACTAGATATCGACTTAGAAAATTTTAAATTTAATTTGGAAAGGGTTTTTCGGTAAAGGAAAAATATACTTAGTTCAGAAGTGGAACTAATGACGACTGGCTGTGACCGGGATAAGTTAGTGGAGTATTTTTGCCGCTAACTTATCCAAGAGCTTATTCTAAGCCAAATCTCTAGCTTTTTTGAGAGGCTTAAAAAACTTGTGTTGCGTACCTTGGGCGCCATTTTCCGCCCGAGCGCGTCCATCTTGCGGTGACAAAGAACGATTATAGATACAAAGGCTCTTCAGACTCGCGCTGTCAATAGCGAACGTAGAATTTGCCCGCCTTTTACCAAAATGGTGGCGAATATTTTGTTAAAATGAAAATAGAATTTGCTTGGATTCAGTGCGCTTAGCTTTTGATATTTTTGCGGTTGGAATGAGATATTGCTTCATTATATTTCATATTTGAACTTGTCTCGTTGCTTCTGAGGCTTACCTCACCACTTATTAGGGTTATTGGTTAGTTGACTTATTCCTTGTATTGGATATTAGAGCTCATTTGCAATTCAAAAAGTCTCAAAATGAAAATTATCTCAGAACTTGCACATTTATTTCTTATAATAACTGATTGTAATTAAACACGTGTAAAAAATTTCAACAATGTTTCACTGAAAAAATATAAAATATATAGTAGTTTGGTGTGTACATGACCTTTTTTGCTGCAAAGGGGCATTAATGGATCCCCCTAAATTGAATAGGTAGAATAAAAAAAAAACTGTAAATGATATGTAGCAGCGGGAAACACACCCGACTTATCTCTGTTACATATTACCTCGATTTCGCTGTTTCCCTAAAACTTGAAACAGTCGTTCCTCATCAAAATGGTCGCAAAAACTTGTAATGTACACCCATTAGTGAAATATCATAACTTCTAGTCGCATAACTCTTAAGGATGGGTACTGTCCTTTGGGGCCAAACGACAGTCCGTCATTCTCGTGGTAACAAATTGCATCTATCCCTTTTGTTCTTAGCTGTCAAGATAGAGATGGCTTAACTCTTGCGGGGCCGGTGACACTTTTGGTGTATTGAAATTACACGTTTTTGCCTGTTTTGGGCAGCCATGAGTAGGTCAGCAGGCGGTGGATGGTATGAAATCACACTTGAAAATGGCTAACGGAAGTCGGTTTCACTTCCAGTTTATATGCCTGGAGCTCTTGTGGTATATTTAAAACCGCAGCAATCCGGGGAAGTTTCTGAACTATCTTAGTTGCGAAGTGTTGATAACATATTATGGTTTAAGCACATTTCCTCGTAGTCAGCTTAGTCTTGTATTAAGTTAGAACCGCAGCGAGTAATTAGCTCGAGTAAATTGGTGTTATGGAGTTTGAGTAAGTCAGTCTTTTGTTCTCGATATTTTAAACATGAAATTCCTTTTACTAATCTATTTTTAAATCAAAGACAACCCAAGAGATGTTAGACTTTTAATTGAATATTAGCTGTTTCCTGCGATTCCGGCCACGTATAACTCGTTTATCGCGACTCCTCTGGAACTGTCCAATTTTTGGGGTATTTCCATACCAAAATTTCATCAAAGTTGGTTCTGCGATTTTTCCGTGAAATCGTAATAAACAGACACACTTTTTACTTTCACATTTATAAAATTAGTATAGATATTCTACGGGTATATTCGGCGTTGAGCAAGTACCTTGTGTATCCAAACGTTTTGTAGTGACAGTGACGTCTTGCTATAGTTTAGTCTTCTATCTACCTAGAACAATGTCGTAATCCTATACATGACTTATCGATCATCATAATAACACAGTGCTCTATTTTTATGAAATTTACTAAGTCGATATTCGACTTCTGTTACTTATATTTGTCGCTTCTATATTCGGTAGTGTAAATAACTTGAATCTTCCCTGAGCAACTCCAAGTGGTTCTTTGACTTAAACTGTTTCTAACACCGAGGAATCCTTACCAATAATCGAACAAGCATATCAATTACTCAGACAAAGCTCTCCACTTCCGACTCGGTTCGACTAGCGAGTCCTGCGACCCGGGATTTCGCACGTCTACCAGACAGAGACGGCGACAAGAAACTTAATATTTTACACGAGCATGAACGAGACGGCGTAAGACACGCGATATTTCGCCGCCGTCTCAAATTCCCGCCGAAGCCGCTGACCGCAATGTTGGCAGTATTGTTTTGCAAAATCGACACAGATTAAAAACAAAGTGGGGTGATCTATGGTCTTGAAAGAGGCGGGAACTTGTCTGGTTTATTGTTACTAAAGTGTTCAAGTTGGCAGATTTTATTTGTTGTGTTGTTGTTTACTGAAATGTTTTAATTGAGTCTCGCACAAGCAAAGGTTCTCCTTTTATTATATTTCATCTGCTGCCTGGTGTGACAATATAAGTTATACATACATATTGTAGCTAACTCGCTTGTGTCTTGCGCATGCATAATATGAGTGTTATAACAGCTTTGCAAACATGTGTAAAAAGGCAAAGAAGCTTGAAATAAAACGCGAGTGAATTGCGAGTCGGACTCAAGCACCGAGGGCTCCGTACAAATGTATAAGAATTTAAAATTGTATTGAGGGAAAAACTTGCGGTTAGTTTAGTTGGCTGGCCGTACAAATAGCAATCAATGTCAAAACGATTAATTAGGTACGAATTCAGCCTAATCTATAATCTTGTTAAGGCTCAAGAAGCTAACGAGTATATGACACTGGAGATTGCACGGCGAACAACGAATTGAAGCCAAGAAAAGTGACCTTGGATGACATCGCTTATGTTTTTTGTCCCTTTCTTTTCATCCTAAAGAAAGGGACAATAAACATAAGCGACGTCATTCAAAGTCACTTTTCTTGGCTTCAAGGCGTTGTTCACCGTGCAATCTCCAGTGTCATATATAAACTTCTTGAGCCTTAACTAGATTATATGTTAGGCTGACGTCGTAATGAATCGTATTGACATTGATTGTATCTCGTACGGCCAGCCACATAAAGAGTCATATATTGCAGAGTACCCTGTTGCTCAAACACTTTTAATTTGTGTAACAGTTCGATCTAGGTAGGTATTAAAGACTTATAGCAAACTATAAAAAACCCCTTTATGTTTTCATTTCCCGTTCACACACATGTTTACTTTAATATTATAACTTAAGGAAGTTGCCAAACATTTTAATTAGGTCAATGTTCTCATAAAATAACGAATGGAGCTCAACAGAAACATATTACAATGCTTTAAACCTTTAAACAAAGTTTGGTATTGACTATTGACGTAACGTAAATTCGCCCCCGGCCATTTGCCTCGCGAAACAATACTGTAAAAATACACGGAACCCGCTGATCCCGGATTAGGGTTCGAGTTTGGTTGCGTAACAAATAACAAGCATTCAAAAGTAGGGTAGGCGGTCGGAGATTACTAATGCTCTTTAATTAAAGTTGTAAAGTATGGAAGTACTAGTATAAATCAGTTCCCGAGGGAATAGCGATATGAAAGGTAATCTATGTGTTAATCCAAGGTATTAGCTGTTTTCATTCCAAATTTCACCTAAATCCGTCCAGTAGTTTTTGCGTGAAAGAGTAACAAACATCCATACTGAAAAACTTTCGCGTTTATAATATTAGTAGGATTTGGTGAGGTTTGTATTAAATAGAAAGATATTTGATTGGTGGGTTGACGCCTATGTCTAAACGGATGAACCGATTTCAATACAGCTTCTTTCACCTTTTGAACGCCACGGTCGGCTGCAACATTACAATACACTACAATACAAACAATCTTTATTGAACACCAAAAAAAAAACAGAACACGGAACAGTACATTTAAATCAAAGCCTAACAATATTTAGAAAAAAAAAAAAAAACGGCCCTAGCCAAGATGCAAACGCTCCTAACGTTTTTCTTTTCTATCGCTCAAAATGTATGGGGTGACAGTCGACCACGTGGTTTATCGAAACGCAGGAGAATGTCACCCGGTCACCCCATACATTTTGAGCGATAGAAAAGAAAAACGTTAGGAGCGTTTGCCTCTTGGCTAGGGCCCCA
This sequence comes from Acleris holmiana, assembly GCA_949316455.1. Lineage (NCBI taxonomy): Eukaryota > Metazoa > Arthropoda > Insecta > Lepidoptera > Tortricidae > Acleris > Acleris holmiana. The sequence continues at coordinate 19,040,693 of OX438774.1, forward strand.
GTACTTAGATACCTAATTAATATCGTTTAGTCAGACTAATTTGTTGCGTTCTATTGTTACTTTTGTGCTATTCCGATAAAAAAAATAGATATTAACAAACAAGCATTAAGCAAGCAAATAACTGTTGATTGCATAATTTAAAACTTTTTCTTTTCATGTTTCTCATAATAGTGCTTTATTCTCTTAAATTCTCTATAAAAATGTTTAATCATAAAAAAGTTGAAATTGTATCACCCAGAACCGGCGTAACCGGTTCTCCCGGTTCTATATGCATCCTAGAACCGGGTATCAAAAATATGGAACTGGGACCGGTTCTGCATGCCCTAACAACAGGCGGTCTTACCTTAACCTGGGATAAAGAAATAGCTAAGGACACAAATTCATAGCAGGCGGAGTAAACTAATTCCCTTAGAACTTAAACTAAACACTACAAGAAACACTTAAGGTATTTCATTTTTTAAATATATAGCTTTACGTGCCCCAGACGCCAACGACGTCATATGCCGCAACCGCGCTGATAGAAAATGTATCGAGCCTAATGAGCGCTCGGCGTCGCTCGCACGAAAATGCGAGAACGTGATTTGCCGGCTTTGGCGGTTATAGGGTTAATCCCCAACGCAAAAAGAAAGGCGTTATAAGTTTGACGTGTGTATCTATGATTCTATTTGTGGCTCCTAAACGGATAGACCGATTTTTATTTAGTTTTTCTTGTTAGAAAGGCGACTTGATTACAAGTGTTGTGAACTTTGTTTGATGAAAATCCGTTAAGCCGTTTAAAAGTTATGAGTACTTGTGAGTCTCTCGATTTTGTCGGGAATATTATAAAACTTGAAATCAGTGACGAAGTCCCTCCAGAGATAATTAATGTACGTGCCCGGAGACCGTTGAAGATTTAGCTCATTGCTCAGAGGTTTTTATAGGCGCTCATTAAACGAATAGTGCCGCTACATGTCATGTCTTCCCGTGGATGTCGTAAGAGGCGACTAAGGGAATAAAGGCTTGTAGTAACTGTTAGGCGGTGGGCTTGCAACCTGTCACTAATACACTGGTAAACATCTTAGCCACAAGTATTTTAGAATTGTTGGTAATTCTGTATAATTACCTAGCTGGGAAAATCTGTTGGGCTTTTAGAGATATTAGCTCTGTAAGAAGGAATTGCCTTCATATCAGCGGTTTTTATCGCTCCTGCGTGGGCGCAACTATCAGCGATACGGTGACGCCCTGACCCTTTGCCGCGCAGGGCCCGTGTTATGCTCGCGTTTATCGCTGTGGATAAGGCATCCATCACTCTCGCACTGTACATGTCAGAATGTGACGGATGTTTTATCCACGTTTAGTCACGCGATGAACATGACCATAAAAAGCCTTCTGATTACTTAGATTCAATTTATTAATTTATTTCATATAAAACACTAGCGACCCGCCCTCGCTTCGCTCCGGGTTAAAGTACTATACATATAAACCTTCCTCTTGAATCACTCTGTCTATTAAAAAACTGCATCAAAATCCGTGGCGAAGTTTTAAAGATCTAAGCATACCTACATAGGGACAGACAGACAGCGGGAAGCGACTTTGTATACTATGTAGTGATGATTGACAATTGATTCTTGCTATTAACCGTGGCTGATTTTTGTTGGTGGCGTTATGCTAAGTCTAGTGTGGCAATCAATGTATTTTCTGTAAAATACAGGATGGGAACGAGTAACCCGCCAAATTTTAACCATCGATTCTAGAGCCTATTTGGAGTATATAATGTGGTATAACATGAAGTCCAATAAAGCATAATTTCCGAGATTTTTATTATTTAAAAAACAATCCCATAGTTAAGTTAATTTGAACTCTGTCACCTTAACCTAAAGCATTATTTACTAAGAAATTGATTAAATTAATTTATGTTGTACGTTGATGATATTGCTATTTACAACATGAATATTTCTAGTAAATAATGCTTTAGGTTAAGGTGACAGACTTCAAATTAGATTAACTATGGAATTAAATTTTAAATAATAAAAATCTCGGAAATTATGCTTTATTGGACTTCATGTTATACCACATTATATACTCCAAATAGGCTCTAGAATCGATGGTTAAAATTAGGCGGGTTACTCGTTCCCCCCTGTATAATAAATAAATCTATATTCTGGCGTATGCTCGGGCAGTATTAAGAAATGCGAAAGTTCATGATGATTTAAGATTGTGTCGTAAAACTCGTGGTAATCCAGTAAAAGTCAAGTCATAATATATTGTAGAAAAGCAGAAGCTGCGATTAAAATCTCCTGGCCAGCATGTTTTACATTTCATAGAGTAATATAAATTTCACATTTGTGGCAGACTTCGCTAACGCCATTATTCTTTATGATGCAAATGTCTAAGTTCTAGACGATAGGAAAATATTTACAGGTTGCATAAATTGACCAATATGATAGCTGATTTTCAATGATTATTAATTTTCCAAAGATAACTAACTTTCCTCTCTAATCATGTCAAACACTGTTAATATCGTCATTCATCACCTTTTTTTTTTGTTGCGTATTCATACGAACCTACCAACTAATTTTATTACAAAATTCATGTAAAGTTGCAAAATATGAAAAATGGAACCACCCTACATACTCGTACATAACACCACGCCTTTATTCCCAGAGTGGGGTAGGCAGAGCCACAGAAATACCAACAACTTTAAAATTACTTCTTTATAATTCTGTCCACATTTTGCACAATCAGGTCAAGAAGTTTACCACTGTATTAGTGACAGGTTGCAAGCCCATCGCCTAACAGCACTACAAGCCCTTATTCCCTTAGTCACCTCTTACGACATCCACGGGAAGACATGGAGTGGCACTATTCTAACCCGGCAACCACACGGGCTAATGAAACACCCTACTCCTGGTATTTCCCACATTTCCACTTCATTATTCATGTCTACTAACTTTGATTTTGGAACAGGCCGGGCGACCGCTCTCCGGAGTCCGGGGTAATCAACCGATCCGGGTAAAAATACCCGGCCGCGTAATCCGGGCTTAACTTGTACTTCCCGGGAACTGCCTGTTTTCTTCCAATAACTAAGTTCTGGCAGTTGGATTAGCGAGGAGCTGCGGCGTTAGCGGCAGCGGGAAGCGGGTTACGTTTTAAATAGCTTCCCTCTGATTTACAACACGTCCTTAGCAATATCCGACTAGTGGCCCTAGACAAGATGCATTTCGAGATCGTTATCGATATCGAAAATTTATATAGTATTAACTACCGGACGGTCGCGTTAAGTGCATGTCAATTCCATACATTTTAACAGTTTTCGAAAATCGTTTTCGACAGCGTTAAGCATGTTGTATAGGGCCTCAATCGTTTCGAATTATCGAAGTCGTTTCGCCACCTTCGCCACCTCCACCACGGTGCCGGGAACCGTCCTGTGGGGGTCCATATTGGCTCACATAAAATTCTTTTTCCTATTTTATTCATAATAATGACTTCATATTTGTTTATTTTCATATTTTTTTTTGTTCATATTTCGTTATTCATATCATCACAAAATAAATAAATAAATATCAGGGGACAATCTCACACAAATTGACCTAGTCCCAAACTAAGCTCTAGGCTTGTACTATGGGTACTAGACAACGATAAACATACTTACTCGTATATAGAGAAATACATACTTGAATACATAGAAAACATCCAAGACTCAGGAACAAATATTCACGCTCATCACACAAATATCTGCCCTTACCGGGATTTGAACCCGGGACCGCTGGATTCGGAGGCAGGGTCACTCCCAACTAGGCCAGGGTCACTCCCAACGTGTCGTCAAACAACTCCTAAGTATTTTTTACTGAAACCGTTCTGATTTTAGGACGTTTATTAAACAAACCTAACCTAACCTAACCTTATTTACCAGTTGGATATTTTTTAAATCCTGAAAATAAACAGGTGTTTTATTTATATTTATTATGATATGAAATGGTATGAGAAACATTTTCGGAGTTCTAATAGTATAATTTGCCATTTTATATGTACTTTGGCGCTCCAGTCCTGTGGCACCCATTTAGATACTACAGGTAAATAAATAAGTTGATTCCGTTTTCTGTGACCGCATCTACCGATTGACATGGAATTTAGTAAAACGTTTCATTTATAGCCCGGAGACGACAAAGGTTACTCTTTATTACTCAAAATTGGACAGGTCTCGAGGGAATAGCGATAATCGACTTCTATACCACAGACGTCGAGGGCAAAAGTTAGTCCTAGTAATAATAAATGAGAAAGTTTGGATGGATGGATGGAGGATGGATGAATGTTTGTTACTCAATCATGTCACAAGTGCTGAACGGATTTGGATGAAATTTGTCACAGAGATAGTTTGAGTCCCGAGGAAGAGTATTGGGTACTTTTTATCCTGAAAAATAGGACGGTTCCTGAGGGAATAGCGATAAACGATTAAGCGGGAAACAACTAGTATAACATAAGAACTTAATTATATTACGACATGTCACGTCATTCCGCGGAGAAATAAGAATTCCCAATTAGATAAAATCCTGAAGATAATGAGTATAAAACTAGTTAAGAATATTATTGGTCAATTTATACGAAAGATAAAATTTTAAAAGTTTATCTTCATCTCACTGGGGTCATAATAGTGTAAACGAGTAATTTTTAATGTGAATTGCGTAACAGTTAAGTAATGTAATATTAAACTTTAAAATGGAACAAGCGTGTTAAACAGTTTAAAAGCGTTTACGCTTATTTAATTGCTTAAAGTTCATTAAAAGGTCTATTTAAATACTATAGTATTATTAATGTGTGGGAAAACTTAGCGGGAAGGTATTTAAATATAATCTTTTTACGATGTTTAATGTTAGTTTTTAGGCAAATAGGTCTTTTTAGGGTTCCATAGTCAAACTAGGAACCGTTATAGTTTCGCCATGTCTGTCCGTCCGTCCGTCCGCAGCCTAGCGCAGAGACTTTTAGTGCAAGAAAGCTGTAATTTGGCATGAATATGCATATTAGTCACGCCAACAAAGTGGTACAATAAAATGTAAAAAAAACATTTTTTTAGGGTACCTCCCCTACACGTAACGTGGGGATGTATTTTTTTTCTTGTATACCCTATAGTGTGGGGTGTCGTTGGATAGGTCTTTCAAAAATATTATGGGTTTATAAGCACAGTTTTTCGATTAAGAAATCCGTTTATGAAATATTAAGCTTTAAAGCGCTAATTTTTGTTAGACTCAAGTGTCCCCCCCCCCCCCTTGGCCCTACAGCCTTGGCTGTAGGGCCAAAACTAAAAATACAAAAAATCTGAAAAAAATCTTAAATGAAAGCGCATATAACGAATTTTAAAAGAAAACTATCACGACTAAGTAGACATCATTGGTTCTTGAGATACATGCGATTAAAGTGTTTATACTCAAATCATTTACGACGGCACCAATTGACTTTAAATAGAAAATTAGTTATTACGTACTTGTTGATTTTTATGTTTGTAGTACTTAACGGCTTCGGAACCCTACACTGAGAATGGTCCGACATGCTCTTGCCCGATTTTTCATACTAATAACGCAAATAATAATAAAACATTGTATCACTTCTTCGGAGTAGTTGAGAAAAGAACTATGTCTGCCTCGGCAGAAACTGCAATTTTTGGACTCGTACACTATACTTGTATATAAATGGCATACTTTGTGCCCTTAGCAATAATATGTTGCCCACAAAACATGTTAAAAGTGTGTTGAATCTCTGTTTCGCTTAAATATATATAAGTAACCGTATCGGGAAAGAACCATTTTTCCCCTCTCCCTCTTCCTCTCCATTCGAGACAATATGGAAGGACAAGGACAGAGTACTTTGAAAATTCAATTTTGTATTGGTGGGACGAGAACTTAATCAAAAGTCGAGAGGTGCTTACGGATGCAAATGAGACACTCCTGGTTAATTCAATTGGGTCTCGGATTGGTTTCTGCTGATTGTTAGGAAGAGAAATAAGAGTGGAAAGTCAAATGGCAAATAATAATTCTATAAGCTTATAAATTCCAGAGACAGTTAACTCGTTTTTTTTCAAACTTGTGGATGTAAAATTATTACTAAGAAACAATTGACGATAGGCGCACATACAATGCAGCGTAGCGCTGATAATTTTTCACTGCCAAAGCATCATCGTCTTTGGATGTGTTGAAATAAGATCGAAATTAATTAACACCAGATAATCGGCCCTTTCGACATTAACTGAGTGTGGTATATACTTTTGAGATAAAGAAATTTGTTATTTATTAATAAACAAAGGTAACTAATCTTTTTTTAACCACTTCATTGTGATTTGTTTGTGATGTGAGATATCTCACCATATGGTACCAAAACCTCGTGCACAAGTTTGACTTCCACTCAATCGAATTATACCCTCTGCAATATTGCCGACATTAACAGTTTGTAGCATTTAATAAAATTGGTGAGTCCAAGAACAAATCTTTACTGACATGAATCAATCTGACCAATTCTACGAGTGCGTATTTATTCAGATTCCGCTGTCTACTAGCTCCCGCCTTACCTTTATAGGAGCTTTTCTTGTTAAATTGACAGGTGCAGCTTTAGGAATGTCATTCCGAACAGATTCCCCGATAATACAAGATGGCGGCCTATTGTTGCCAGATGTAACTCGTGATTTATTTTATTAGTGTTAGGGTAATAACTGAATCGTTTATCCCGCTAACGATTTGTAATAAGCACTCAATTATTTCGAAGGTCTGAAACGATGCCTTTTGATATTTGACCGGACTTAAACAATATATAAATAAATATCACGGGACAATGTCACACAAATTGACCTAGTCCCAAACTAAGCTCTAGGCTTGTATAATGGGTTCTGGACAACGATAAACTACCTATAAAGAGAAATATATTCTTAAATACTCGTGATCATCACACAAATATCTGCCCTTACCGAGATTAGAACCCAGGACCTCTAGCTTCGTAGGCAGGGTCACTACCAACGAGGCCAACGTGTCGTCTTAATTATATTATTACGTGGCTGGTGACCAAATAAACTTAGTTTTTGTCATTGCTACTTGATGTTCGTTCAGGGCCTCTATTAAACACGGCAAAACAATATTGCATTTGAAATGTTTCCGCATCGTCAACGTTTTGATAGCTTTTGTCACTTTAAAAACAATACATAACACTATGATATGATTTAGTCTCATAAGTTGCTGCACAATTTAATGCTTTGTCACTGTAACCTCATATTTCAATGCTGCACTAATCTATCAAATGAAGTGTACAGCGACTTATAGGGCCGACTGTACTTAATAGTTGAGTATTGAACCCCCAATTAGACACAACGAGTTTTCCGCTGAACATTATCCAAATAAGTGTGTCTATTAATGAATCCTTAGAAATATCTCGTTTAATATGTAAACGTATTCACTAAACTCATAGAAGTTATGAACTTCATTGATATGCTTCATACGCCAACGTATGCATATTTCTCTCGCGCCTTACATACTAAACGGCCCTCTGAGAGGTTCACTGCGTGCTTGCTCGAGCATAGCCTAACGACATGTTGGGAGTCGTTTTAACATGATATTACGTGGGGGTGAAGAAACTGCTCTTTAATAGACTACAGACGTTTTAATTAGCGACGAAATTAGCTTTAGTGTTGTGTCACGGTTTGAGGACGCCAGTGTTGTGTTATGAACAGTGATCGGAAATTCGATATTTGGACAACGTGAAAGACGTGCCCAATTCAATTTCCCGGGATTTCTAAATTTAGTAACTAGTCCTCCACAATGCATATTTAAGTATTTTTGTATTTTATTTTTCACGCGGAAGTATTGAACAACATTACCAACTTATGTTCAATCAATCAAACAATCGGTTCACTAATGTTTCACCAAAAAAACGTTTCACAAACAGATTAATTTCACAAACATATCATTGGGCAAACTGCATTTTTTTCAGAGACTAAATATTTCATGATTTTTATAAAACTAACCTAAGTTAACCTATTGGGTTCTTCACGATGGTCCTAAAATAAAATCTGAAACACAGTTTGCCAAATGATATGTTTGTGAAATGAATCAGTTTGTGAAACGTTTTTCGGTGAAATGACAGGATATTTACGCAATCAATCAATATTTATTATTTTGAATTAAGAAAGCTTTACAATATGTTTTTGTTATGTACACAATAATAAATAATAAATATTTGAGAATACTAGTTAATTATGTATTTCTTATACAATGACAGTGAAGTTAGAAAAACAACCGTTGCTATGGTAGTGATAATCCGTGGCCATAGACATTCGTCAAGGAGACGGTATATAACACTCCTCCGCCGTGATTCCTAGAAATCGACGGAGCAGGGCAGTAACTGATCCCGGTGCCGTATCCAGAGCAATCCGCCCTCTGTCCGTACCTCGTAGTGCACCTTGCCGAGACGCCGGACTACTCTCCCAAATGCCCACTTCTTGCCTGACACCGAGTACCTAGTCCCGGGCTTGGATCTTGTTCCCAGGGGCAAACTTGTAGTGTCATGCGGCTGATCGAGTTGTGGGCTGGTCTTCGGCGGTGCTCGTATTTTCGCCACCAATTCCGTGGCCATAGACATTCGTCAAGGAGACGGTATATAACACTTTTGATGAAATGTTTATATTAAAGTATATCTCTTAATTCTGCGTGCCTCATGGCAAAGGCCTCCTCTAACGATTTCCACTGCTGTCTATATGTAACTTAATAAATGAATATCGGGGGACAATCTCACACAGCCCACCTAGTCCCAAACTAAGCTCTAGGCTTGTACTATGGGTACTAGACAACGATAAACATATTTATATAGACAAATACATAGATAAACATCCAAGACTCGGGAGCAAATATTCGCCCTTATCACACAAGTATTTACCCTTACCGGGATTTGAAACCAGGACCGCTGGCTACGGAGGGGTCACTCCCAACTAGGCCAACGTATCGTCTAAACATAAGCTAAACATATCGTCACTACTTTGAAAAAACCTCGTATCTCAATTTTCGTGATGTACGATTTTAAACTTAAACATGACAAGAAGTAGGTTTAAAATTGTACATAACGAAATATGCGATACGAGGTTTTTCTCAAAGTAGTGACGATATTTGTGTATTTTTACCTTCTTTCTCGTTTTATGCAATTAATTTAAATAGAAGCTTCATATTTGCCTAACTTTTGCCGGTTTTTGACAACTTTAGGTAAATATCGTGCGGATCCGCGCCAGCTTCCAACTCTATCATCAAACCAGTTCGTTGGTGCAATATTATTGTATTGTCATCGAGGTTACGCGTAGGTATACCAGATTTCAGCTCAATCGGTCTGCGGGAAGCTGTTCAAATGTTCTTTGCAAGATTCCACCCGGACAATCATACATTGCAAGTTAATATAAAGCTTATAAAAAAAATGCGAATGAACTACGACGTACTCTAGTGATACACCCTGTATTACTATAGTCTCTGACCTTGGGGCTTTAAACGTAGGTATCGATTTAGGGGTCTTTGAGGCATACCATCTTAGTCCTCAGGGTTGGCAACGCATTTGAGGTCTTAGGATTATAGTCTTGAGAATTCAAATGCCTATGGGTCTCAGATTCCACTTACCATCAGGTGGCCTGAGTGCCTTCCCCTTAACATAAAAAAACATCGATTCTGCTCATCAAATGCTACATTTTTTCTTCTACGACTTTGAAAATAACTTCATTTACAGTAAGTTATACGTGATCAAAATTTCAAACTTTACTAGTAAAAACATACATACATACACAACATCACGCCTTCATTCCCAGAGTGGGGTAGGCAGAGCTACAGAAATACCAACAACTCTAAAAAGACTTGTTGATAATTCTGTAACCATATTTTGCACAATCAGGCCAAGAAGATTACTAATGTTTTAGTGACAGGTTGCAAGCCCATCGCCTAACAATACTACAAGCCCTTATTCCCTGAGTCGCCTCTCACGACATCCACGGGAAGACATGGAGTGGCACTATTCTAACCCGGTAACCACACGGGCTAAGCTAGTAAAAACAGGGAACTAATTTATTTGAAAAAGATTGACGAAAGAAATTTACAGTGCTAAAGTGTGTGGAAGGGTCGGAAGGGGGCGCCCTAGGCGTACTTTTTTTAATCAAATCGGGGAAATACTGGTAAAGGGCCGAATCTTAAGTACCCGAAACCGACGTGCATGCATGACTCGATGTATGAATGTGGAAGAAGCGAAAGAGCTTTGTCAGGATCGTAGCAGGTGGAAAGAAGTGGTCTCTGCCTACCCCTCTGGGAAACAGGCGTGATTTATGTATGTATGTAATTTATTTGTATGAAAAATAAAAAACAAAAATTACCTCATTTTTTAAAGTCGTGGAACAAAAGGAGTTTCATTTGAGGACAAGAATCGACCCTTACATTTAAAGCCCCATGGTCAGAGACACCTTGTATATTCAATTCGATTCAATAATTTATTAATAAAATATTCAATTTTACATGTCAAATTATGTTTCAATTACACTTAATGCTATGCGTAATCACAGTTTCTAACATGTGTGCATGTTTGTGAGGCAAGGCTGAGCCAGAGAAACCAGACTCATTTATATCTTTATATCTACGTCTTTTGTTTAACATCGATGGAACATTATCAATCCAGTCACTTTTTCACCTTCGTCTTTAATTTTGAAGTCCTTCCGTCCCTACATTACAATTCAGCCGACGTAGGGCCGCCGCTTCCGTCCCCTTCATTATGTGAAGGGCTTATTACTGCCCTACCCTGCCTTGATTTATGCTGCAGATCACCGTTAATCAACGCTTTAGGATGCAAGGTGTCTTGCAAGAAAGGTGACAAAGGGTTTCCTATTACGACGGACTGTGAAGGTTGAAGACCTCCACGTCACCTCTATGACCGTATATTTAAATTAGGAACACGGTGTGTTCCTATAGAAATGGCAGTTCGTGATCAAAAACCAGACTTGGACAGAGCCTCAAAGATTTACAATGAAAATGTGTTTTGTATATATTTCAAACATAATGAAATGATTTTAAAATAAAACGGACATGCCGACATGCCTAGCGGGTTGCTATCAATCTTTAGATTGCAGTATTAAGGCCCGTTTTTATAAACACACCTTGGCCGAGATACGTCAAAGTAAACTTCAAGTCATAAAACTGTATTTTTTTACGTATCTCGAGACGTGCATTACAGCCGAGATAGTTTATCTAATTAATACGGCTCTTCAGTATATTTTTAGGGTTCAGTAACTCAAAAGGAAAAAAACAGAACCCTTATAGGATCACTTTGTTGTCCGTCCGTCCGTCTGTCTGTCAAGACCCTTTATCTCGGGAATCATATACTCAGGTCTACAGTACCTACTAAACTTCTAAAATAACATAAAAAAGATACGGCCACTATTTCGCAAAAAAAGCAAATGTCGACACTCAAGTGAATCAAAATTTATAGGGTACTTCCCATAGTCCTAAAATCCTAAAATTTGGCAAAAAAAGGTCTTACAGCACCAGAAAGAAAAAAAACGAAAATCGTTAATTTGTTGAATTCGTGTCCTCAGTTATTTCTCTTACAAGGTTGTCTGGAAGAGATCGCTATTTAGCGGTAAGACCGCCTGTTGTATACCTATGATTTAAATGTAGGTACTGTTCCGTGTTCTGTTTTTTTTTTTTTTGTGTTCAATAAACAGTATTAATATTGTTTGTATTGTATTGTTATTCCATCACAAAAAAAAATAAGTATTGCGATTGCAATCTTATTAAATTTGTAGTTGGTAGACTAATCGCGACCTAGGAAGTATGGAGACAAAACTAATAAACGGGAAAATCAAACTTGTCCCTCAATACAATTTTACATTCTTATGAGGTTCTACGGAACCCTCGGTGCGCGAGTCCGATGCGCACTTGACCGGCTTTGATTAAAATAAAATCAGTATTCAACTTGGTAATTAAAATGAAACAGGTATCAAAATCTCGTAAACGTACCTACTTCATGTACTTTGTCGACTGTATTCACTGAATGATTTATTACCCCATTTAAATTAAATTAATACATATATTCCAAAATTATAACCACATTAATCAACCGGTACAATACGAATAAACCCGTGACTTCCTGTCAGTTGTATCCAAAACAACAAATAAATAACAAACCAACAAAATGACAACACTTGATTACGCTATTAATCCCTAGGGAAGTAATTTCAAAGACTCTTTGTTTCATACGGAGGGTCCCACCTCATTAAAAGAGGGCGGTAATGAAAAGAAGGATCACACAATAGATAATGGACTTAGAAAAGGGTTTGGATTTAGGAAAAAGTTAGGTTAGGTTAGGTTAGGGCGGATTTCTCGAGGATCTACTCGTAAATGAAAAACCGGCCAGACAAGTTTTAAATTTAACTTATTTTTACTACCCATTTGTTGTAATAACTGCAATAGAAATACACATTACGAAATTTCAACTGTCTACCCGTTACGAATCATGAGATACAGCCCGCTGACAGACATACAGACGAACGGACGGACAATAGAATATGCGTAGTTATATCCTGGAAAAGAGGTTAACGCAGTGAAACATGAATTAGAAAGACAGAAAGAAAAAGATATTTTTTTTTTTACTACACACATAATACAAGAACGTAAACACAGAAAACAGCTATAAAGAGTAGTGAGTGTGTCTTCGCGGCTGTGAATCGGCCACTGGCTCAGCATAATGCTGAGGTGTTCAACACCTACAGCGCTGAATTACAATATTATCTAGTGCTAACGCGTTAAGTATAATATTTTGGCAAACTATTGGATCTTATTACCATTTTCATTCCGAAAAGCGTTCTAATTTTTAGGGTTCGGTACCCAAATGGTATGGCGTCCACGGACCGGGAGACGAGCTGTTGGTAGGCCTCCAACAAGATGGAGCGACCTCGTAAGTATCGCGGGATCGCGATGGATGCGGAAGGCACAACCGGACCGGTCTAAGTGGAGAGCCTTGGGGGAGGCCTATGTCCAGCAGTGGACGTCTTTCGGCTAATATGATGATGACCCAAATGGTGCCATTGAAAACCTAAGCCTCCGCAGTCCGTCCGTTGGTTTGTCTTTCAGCGGTAATTACATTGAGTCGTCCGTGATATGATGCATACGGCGGTCGCACCAGTGGAAGAACAAGGTAGTCAGCTGCATTCGGCGAGTCACGACGCAAGGTCCGCTTAGTTAGGTGACCGAAGGAGGCGGACAGACTAATTTGAAGACAACAATAGTTTGAAACTATTTCGGTGACCGCATTACGTGACCGTAGTAGTTTAATTGCCGCTAACCGTAATGGGTAGAGTTGAAATTTTCACAGAGTGTGTAAAAATCGCGTTAAATAATTTGGATTTTTTTGGGTAAAAGTACGACTTGCACTTGGCTGGGTTTTCTAAAAAAAAGGAATCTATAGGGACTACCAGCAGTTGAATTTCTAGTTGCTGATATCAAGTCTACTTACTTGTCTATGACAAATCTACACTTGATATAAAACTAATCTAAAACTCAGCTTAGCCAACATTACAGCGGAAAGAAAAGTTCCAAATGAATCATTTTCAATTTTCTTCGGGCGAGAAAACCCTATAATTATATTTTCTTAATAAACTTGAAGAAAGTTGAGCAAATAGGCTCTTAGAAATATGGCCGGACTTAAAGATCGGGGAAAAAAGCTCGCCTTTTGCAGTAGAAATTAAATTAGTGTTTCGCGACTACGTTTTAGTACGATTTAGTTTTTAAAGGACTTCAGGGTTGCCACGGATTTTGTTGTTTAATCTGATCAGCGATATTTCGGCGAAGTATCACAAAAAAAGGGGTGGAAGACAATGTTCTAATCTTACACTTCGACTAAAAATATTTTTCACAAAAGTGCATTTACACTTTGTTAAAAAAGGAACTAAAACATTAAAGTGGCAACCACCAATCTCGTGAGGCTCATACAGGGAGATTTTTTCAAGTGGGAATTTGAAATAAAGTTCAGTTATCTTTGCTCTTAAATGTCATTTTCAAATTTGAAACTACTTAGAATGAACTTTATGGTCATTCACATATAGTTGAAAACTGAATTGTCTTGATTATTTACCTCCCATGGCGCTCCGGGTCTCACGAGGTTAAGCAGTAGCTTTTATGGTACTGTTGAGTTTGCGCGCGCCTTGATGACAGCGTGAAATTCAAATAATTGTTGTTTATTTTAAAACCACAACATTTATTAAAAAAATGTTTACAAGGATTAAGAAGTTATAAAGACTCAACTATTTAATCAATTATCCTCGTGAAAGCAGTATTTTGAGGATTCACTTGCGAAAAAGGTGTCATATTTTAAAAATAAAACTACAAAGAAATTTGTTTCCCATCGTGTTTTCAAGTTTAACAGTCTCAAGAAAATATGACCAAGTTATTATATCCAAAAAACAGACATATAGGTGTTTAAGTTATTAAGATCCAAATCGCGGAGTAGTTACTGACATGTGGCCTCCAAGCCAAGTAAATATTATCGTTAAATACAGTTCAGTGTTATTTCAACACCTAAACCCTTGATTAAAATGTAACTTCATTTATTCCCGTCTATATTTCCCCAGTCACATGTAAATATTTTAAATGGTAACGTAACCCTGAGGGTAGGCGGCCGGTCGCGCTCACCGAGCCGTAACTAACGCCCTCTATCGGTCGGGTCACGCAATTTTCAACCTTTTTCTCGTTCGCAGGCACGCAATTAGAGGTCGGGATTGAAAAAGTTGAAGTTTCTTAATTTTTGACCTTAACGATGTACACTTTTTTTGAAAACCGCCCAAGAAGCAATGGTGGTAGGACCCTGTGCAGGGTCCGTCCGGAACGCTACCACCATCTTATCCATTAACCACCCGCCAAGCAACAGTGTTCGCATTGTTGTGTTCCGGTGTGGGGATAAGACAACCGGTGAAATTACTAGCATAGAGGCATTTCATCTTAGTCCTTAGGGTTGGCAACGCATTTGAGGTCTTAGGATTATAGTCTTGAGAATTCAAATGTCTATGGGTCTCAGATTTCACTTACCATAAGGTGGCCTGAGTGCTCGTGTGCTTTCTCCTTAACATAAAAAAAGCAAACAAACACATAAAATTATAAGCATTAAGTAACCTAATGTTAAGCAGCTGCACACTGTAGTACCTTGTCGCTTTAACGCCTTTTGCAGATTAGTGCAGCAGTGCTAACATGACCTCAAATTCACAAAGCACTAATGTACATAACATCACGCCTTCATTCCCGGAGTGGGGTAGGCAGAGCTCCAGAAATACCAACAACTCTAAAAAGACTCCTTGATAATTCTGAAACCACATTTTGCATAAGCAGGCTAAGTTTTACCAGTGTATTAGTGACAGGTTGCAAGCCCATCGCCTAACAATACTACAAGCCTTTATTCCCTTAGTCGCCTCTTACGACATCCACGGGAAGACATGGAGTGGCACTATTCTATCCCGGCAAAGCACTAATGTGTGCTACTTAAAGGCCTATCGTACTATAAATAAACGAATTCATGCGACGAATTTAATCGGGCAGCTATAATAATACGTGTTTAGACTTTGTTAGTACCTTACGAGTGTAGCTTCGAATACCGAGCTATGCTATTCAGCGTACATACCTAATCATCAGGGATCGGGGAAAACGGTGCAAAACTTTAACAAAACTTGTAAAGCTGACATAAAGGAGAATACATTTGGCAGATTAGTGTTCAATTGTGTTGAATTGACGGTGGCCTAGTTGGGAGTTACCCTGCCTCCGAAGCCAGCGGTCCTGGGTTCAAATCCCGGTAAGGGCAGATATTTGTGTGATGAGCGCGAATATTTGTTCCCGAGTCTTGGATGTTTTCTATGTATTTAAGTATTTATTTCTCTATATAAGTATGTTTTGTTTATCGTTGTCTAGTACCCATAGTACAAGCCTAGAGCTTAATTTGGGACTAGGTCAATTTGTGTGAAATTGTCCCCTGATATTTATATTTATTTATATTTATTTATAATTTAACTAGACCCCGGATCTTTGTGGCAATGACGTCACAATAGGGTAGTTTGGGGAGTAAATGGAACGGTGCTAATTAATACGGCAACCTAGTCTATTGGTGTTCTACGGAATAATATTTTAGTATGAGGCATCAACGATATAAATTACCTATAAGTAAATTGTCAATTGATTAATCAATCGACGATGTTATTTCGTTCTGACTCTCCGTAACAGATTAAATGTTGTTCTAAATGACTTGCGGTAATAGTAATATTTTTGTCGTGAATACCTAGTTAGTAAAAAATATTCAGTTAAAAAAGGTATTAATTGAAATATTTAATTAATTAACACCGTTCCATTTACTCTCCAAACTGCCTTATTGTGACGTCATTGGCACAAAAATCCGGGGTCTAAATTTAAATCTATTTCAAAGTATCGGATTTGGTATAAGGATATACAATACAATACAATACAATACAAATACCTACTCTTTATTGAACACCAAAAATTAAAAAATAAAACAGAACATGGAACAGTACATTTAAATCATAGGTATACAACAGGCGGTCTTACCGCTAAGTAGCGATCTCTTCCAGACAACCTTGTAAAAGAAATAACTGAGGACACAAATTCATGGCAGGCGGTGTAAACTAATTCGTTTAGAACTCAAACTAAATAACTACAAAAAACAATTAAATTATTTCAATTTTGAAATTAGAACTATTTATAAATAGACTAAATATAAATACATAAAGTGAATAATTTAATAAATACATACTAAATACTTATAATTATACATCTACATAATATATACATACATACATCCTCCAAAACAGCCAAACAATGACAACACACGAAGCATGAGATAGAACAAAGAAAAAAGTAAAGGAAATAATAGAAAAACTACGGAGGTGATAGAAAATGATCCTTTGGCTTGCTTTTAAAAATGACAACAGACTTAGCACGACTTAGACTTAATTGTTTTCATGGCTGTAATGTAAGTTTTGTTAAAGTTTTGCACCGTTTTCCTCGATCACTGAGTCATAAATGGTTCTGCCATGAAAGGTCTCTGTATAAACACTCTGTTGGTTCGACTGCAAATTGGTTTTGCACGTCAATGGCTGACGATCTATACGAGGTGTTATTATGCAGAAGGATATGTTCGTTTAAACTAACCTCACTTGATCTCTGCACGCGTTAGTATTGCTCGCATATCCATATCTTTGATCTTGGCAAAGTCGATGCAAAGTTGTAGAGACACAAAGGTCAATTTGGGTGTCATTCGCAATCCATAATAATGTTTGTCCTAACGCGCCACGATTCCGAATTATCATTTGTCCTTAACAGATCTTTAGCTGAGTTTGTCAACTTTTTAAATTTTATAAAAATACTTTTGGTTAGGTTAGGGTTCTATTGTGTTATTTAAAAAGTTTTTAAATCAAGCGTGAATAGATGAGTAAAGTTATGATAAATGAATATTCGGACTAACGATACATTAGGAAAAATGATTAGAGACTATCGTTAAACTTCAAAAACAGATCAGCCGAGTCAAAAAAATATTTAAGTTTTCCAAAAATACCAATAGCGGTTATGTTAGGTTAGGGTTGTATTGTGTACTCGTGTAAATAACAGCACTAGAGTTAGTTATATAGTTCAGGCGGGAACAGCTTTTGCGCACACCACAAACAAACCAACATGCTTATAGAGATATATTGTAATAAATCTGCAGTGTGTAGTGTAAGAATTAAGTAAGTTTTTTTTATAAGAATGAGAAGGCACACGAGCACGTAAGCGATTAATGGACGAGTCATATAGAGGGCCGAAACGTAGTTGAAGACCTATAGTGTACGAGTCCAATAATTAAACGAAATAGCTCTTTGCTCAACTACTAAGAGCATTTTTTTTTAAATTAATCAATTCCGTAATCGACCAGTCATAAAAGTTATGTTTTCTGAACCCAAAAGCAGAACAAAAATGTTCATATTTCCGAGAAGTGTCGAGGAAACTGCTATAGACATTTTGTTGTAGAACTTTCTTACGAAATTGGTAAAAATTAGTGGAGTCACTATAGTTAGTTATTTTATCATCGTTTTGGTTAGTTTGCACTTCTTCAACTAAATCTATTATTTTTCTTCGTATCTTTGTTCAGGCAATTTCGTACATTTCTCCTCAAGAATGTTACATCGAGTTACTAAAAGCATCTTAAAGCTACTTAACACCCCTTAAGGCGAGACACGTGGCGTAAATCCTGATACAAGGTGTTTAAGTTTTAAGCTCCCTTTAAGCTTCCTTGTTGGTTTTATTGTAGCTCTTGAAAGGGTATTAGTACACAAACATTACAACAGGGTGGATCAACTTTTCGTTGTTGTTATTCTGTCCCGTAAGCCAGGAGACAACAGTGATAGAGTTCCTTAGAAAAATGGTTATAATATACACTACTAATACGCTTGGAAGAAAACCCATAAAAGAATGGGCTTGTAATTGCCACAAAAGCCGACGTTTGCTGGATTTATATACTTTAAAATCGTGGTTTTAAAGAGTGACCCAGGAGACGTCACCATGGCAACGAGCTACAAAGAAAAGTTGATTGACCCAACAAAAATAGCCTATTTATTGTTACAATTTTCCGTTTGATGGTAGCAAACTAGAAATAAAATACTTGCAAGTTTTTTAATAGTATAGACAGGATGCATTTTTTTTTTATGTAAATGTACTATCGTTTTAATTTTTGAATGTTTCATTTGATAAAAAATTAAACTGTTCTTAAATAAGTTTCTGTAAAAAAAATGCTGACTGTACTTTTTTGTTTTCGTTTTTAATTTGTACAACCAGGCGTTTATGGTAAGAAATTAAGTTAATAGCCGACTAAATTATGTTAAATAGACATGATGATACTTCATTTTCCAAACCCTTTTTCGTAGTCCGATTCTAATCAGAATACGGGATCATTATGACATAGCTATGCAGTGGGGCTAGACAAATTGCATTCGACAATCGTTAGCGATTATGTTTCTATAGACAAATTTATGGAAATGTTGTAAGCCACCGAGATAGTCCCGTGTTATCTCGGTGGCTTACGTCAATTCCATAGATTTTTCAATCGAAACATAATCGCTAACGATTGTCGAATGCAACTGATCTAGTCCAACCAGTTCATTTTACGGTGAGCGTAAAGGATAGAGCTGGTTTACTAATGTTTGGTTAAACAACGTTCCCAAACTGAGTCATTTCCCAAACATATCATTTGGGCAAGCGCTAATTTTTCCAAAACTGTAAGCGTTTCAGGATTTTTATAAAACTAACCTAACCTATAGGGCTCTACACGAAATAAATCCTGAAATATATACAGTTTCGGAAAAAAATAGCGTTTGCCCAAACGATGTTTTTGGGAAATTAATCAGTTTGGAAAACGTTTTTGTGCGAAACGACAGTGTACCGATAGAGCTATATAACTGCCATAGCTCTGTCCTTACGATCGCCGTAAAATGAATTCCAAAGCTATGCCACAACAACCCTCCAGGGACTTTATATAACTCGGTAATAAACATACTGTCTTTGACGTGTTTTAGCATTGTTTATAACTCGGCGGCTTTAGAGTAGAACTACTATAATCATCTAACAAGGCACCAAATGACTTCAAATAGAAAATTAGTTGTTACTTGTTGATTTTTATATTTGTAGTACTTAACGGCTTCGGAGCCCTACACTAAGCATGGTCCGACCTGCTCTTGCCCGGTTTTAAATGATTGATTATTGTAATTCATTGCCGGGTTAGAATAGTGCCACTCCATGTCTTCCCGTGGATATCGTAAGAGGCGACTAAGGGAATAAAGGCTTGTAGTACTGTTAGGCGATGGGCTTGCAACCTGTCACTAATACACTAGTAAAATTCTTGGCCTGATTGTGCAAAATGTGGTTACAGAATCAATCAACAAGTCTTTTTAGAGTTGTTGGTATTGGTAGCTCTGCCCACCCCACTCTGGGAATGAAGGCGTGAAAGCACCTTATGTCCACCCGGGAAAAATCTCCATACCAAATATAATCAAAATCGATTCAGCGGTTTCGATTCAACCGTAAAAGCGTTTCAAACAGAGCTACTTTCACATTTATAGTATAAGTACAGATTTAAACAACATAGGTTTTGTTTTGCGATTTTAGATCTAATTTCCATGACTACACGTTGTTTTTCGGCGGCAATTCCGCTGGCCGCTGATCCCAATTACCTCCTGACCTGACCACTTGACGCCTGCAAGGCTTCCCGTAATACCCGCGCTGCATCGCGTGATTGCCGTTCTACTAATAATCTTTGCAAGTTCCAGCCAGCGAGAGGGATTATAGCAGTTATATAACCTTGTCCATCACTACATATTATAAAACAAAGTCGCTTTTTCTGTCCCTATATCCCTATGTATGCTTAAATCTTTAAAACTACGCAACGGATTTTGATGCGGTTTTTTTTAATAGATCTCTATCTATTAAAAAAAAACCGCATCAAAATCCGTGAATTGTTGATTGAAGAGGAAGGTTAATATGTATAATACTTTAATCCGGAGCGAAGCGAGGGCGGGTCGCTAGTTTTAAATAAATAAATAATAAATATCAGGGGACAATCTCACACAAATTGACCTAGTCCCAAACTAAGCTCTAGGCTTGTAAGTACTATGGGAACTAGACAACGATAAACATACTTAGATAGAGAAATAAATACTTAAATAAATAGAAAACATCCAAGACTCAGGAACAAATAAAATAAATAAATATCACGGGACAATGTCACACAAATTGACCTAGTCCCAAACTAAGCTCTAGGCTTGTACTATGGGTACACTGAGAGAACACTACATGTTAATTTAACGAAAGTGATCTCGGTTGGTTTTTGTTCGGTTAAATATACTAGAAATTGGTTAATTTTACAAAACCACTACAAAACCATTTTGTTTCAAGTAACAAATGCAACTTTGTTATGCCAACCAAAACTATTAAGTACGAATAAATAAAAAACCTTGTTCAAATAACAAGAGTGTCTTGATAAATTTATGTTTAATTCATTTAACCGTTAGTTTGGTTGTTAGATACAAAGCAGTATATTGTAACTCGGTTAAAATTACAAATTTTGTTTTGTAGAGAGCAGTTATTAATTTTAACCGAAAATTCCATCAAAATTACTTACTAATATGGTTACGGCTCAGTGTTTTCAACAAAATAAATCAGTTATTCATAGATCGGTTGTCGTTAATGTCAGTTGTGGTAATTAATACAAAACTGTGGTGTTTAAAGTAACAAATTTGCTGTATTAAAATTATACCACATTTTTTTCTTAGAATAATCAATAAAGTGGTTTTAACTAATCATGTCGTACAGTAGAAGCTAAGAAATATTTAATTTAAATTACATGTTGCAACAACAACTCTTTTTTTGTTCAATTTAGTAAATCTGCTGATTAAATTTACAAACAAGCTTCTGTAATAATAAACAATACTTTAATGTTGGACTAAATCTTAGCAATTTAATTTTATCAACATTAAATTTTGTTTAAATTAACAATTTTTTTTCTTAAACACAACAATGCACTTTTGATAAAATAACCGAATCTTTTTGGTAGAATTGACTTAGAAATTAGATGTTGAAGTAACAATAAATAAGTGAAATCTGTCTTTGTTAAATATATTACATTTACTGTTTAATATGACAAGACACATTGATAAAAATAAACAATACTTCAAAGTTAGCTAAACCGTAGCAATTTAGTATTATCAACACTTTAATTTTGTTTAAATTAACAATTTTAATCTATAAATGTTTTGTTAATCAGATCAATTTACTGTTAATAAAAATAACTGAATCTTTTTGATAGAATTGACTTAGAAAATATATGTTGAAGTAACAATAAATAAGTTAAATCTGTCTTTGTTAAATATATTAGATTTACTGTTTAATATGACAAGACACATTGATAAAAATAAACAATACTTCAAAGTTAGCTAAACCGTAGCAATTTAGTATTATCAACACTTTAATTTTGTTTAAATTATCAATTTTAATCAATAAATGTTTTGTTAATGAGATCAATTTACTATTGATAAAAATAACTGAATCTTTTTGGTAGAATTGACTTAGAAATTATATGTTGAAGTAACAATAAATAAGTTAAATCGGTCTTTGTTAAATATATTAGATTTACTGTTTAATATGACAAGACACATTGATACAAATAAACCATACTTCAAAGTTAGCTAAACCGTAGCAATTTAGTATTATCAACACTTAAATTTTGTTTAAATTAACAATTTTAATCAATAAATGTTTTATTAAATTAGATTAATTTATGTTTGATAAAAATAACCGAATCTTTTTGGTAAAATTGACTTAGAAATTATATGTTGAAGTAACAATCGATAAAATAAATGTGTCTTTGTTAAGTTTATAAGATATACTGATTAATATTACAATCATACATCGATAAAAATAAACAATACTTTAATGTTGGACTAAATCTTAGCAATTTAGTTTTATCAACATTAAATTTTGTTTAAATTCACGATTTGATTCAGTAATGTTTTGCTAAACACAACAATGCATTTTTGAAAAAATAACCGAATCTTTTTGGTAGAATTGACTTAGAAATTAGATGTTGAAGTAACAATAAATAAGTTAAATCTGTCTTTGTTAAATATATTACATTTACTGTTTAATATGACAAGACACATTGATAAAAATAAACAATACTTCAAAGTTAGCTAAACCGTAGCAATTTAGTATTATCAACACTTTAATTTTGTTTAAATTAACAATTTTAATCAATAAATGTTTTGTTAATCAGATCAATTTACTATTGAGAAAAACAACCGAATCTTTTTGATAGAATTGACTTAGAAAATATATGTTGAAGTAACAATAAATAAGTTAAATCGGTCTTTGTTAAATATATTAGATTTACTGTTTAATATGACAAGACACATTGATAAAAATAAACAATACTTCAAAGTTAGCTAAACCGTAGCAATTTAGTATTATCAACACTTTAATTTTGTTTAAATTATCAATAAATGTTTTGTTAATGAGATCAATTTACTATTGATAAAAATAACCGAATCTTTTTGGTAGAATTGACTTAGAAATTATATGTTGAAGAACAATAAATAAGTTAAATCGGTCTTTGTTAAATATATTAGATTTACTGTTTAATATGACAAGACACATTGATACAAATAAACAATACTTCAAAGTTAGCTAAACCATAGCAATTTAGTATTATCAACACTTTAGTTTTGTTTAAATTAACAATTTTAATCAATAAATGTTTTGTTAATCAGATCAATTTACTATTGATAAAAATATCCGAATCTTTTTGATAGAATTGACTTACAAATTATATGTTGAAGTAACAATTAATAAATTAAATTTGTCTTTGTTTAATTTATGAGATATACTGATTTTTATTACAATCATACTTCGATAAAAAGAAATAATACTTTAATTTTGGACTAAATCTTAGCAATTTAGTTTTATCAACATTATTTAGTTAATATTTTGCTAAACACAACAATGCACTTTTGATAAAATAACCGAATCTTTTTGGTAGAATTGACTTAGAAATAAGATGTTGAAGTAACAATAAATAAGTCAAATCTATCTTTGTTAAATATATTACATATACAGTATAATATGACAAACACATCGATAAAAATAAACAATACTTCAAACTTAGCTAAACCGTAGCAATTTGATATTATCAACACTTTAATTTTGTTTAAATCTTACTCAGTAAATGTTTTTTTAATCAAATCAATTTATGTTTGATAAAAATAAATGATTATTTTTGGTAGAATTGACTTTGAAATTATATGTTGAAGTAACAATTATGAAATTAAATTTGTCTTTGTTAATTTTATGAGATATACTGGTTAATATTACAATCATACGTCGATAAAAATAAACAATGGGATCCCCTTGAAATATCGAAACTCATTTCACCGAAATCGTATTTTCGTGTCGTTTTTGTGTTCCTAAAATATATTAATCAGTTGTAGGTCAATGAATTTATTTCTATTACTTGAAAAATCACACACACACACACACACACACACACACACACACACACACACACACACACACACACACACACACACACACACACACACACCCACACCCACACCCCCAATGGCCCCAATGAATTTATCCTTATTCTTACATTATTTATATTACCTACTCAATGGACCAAATATCGGATGGATATTTACCTAAAGTTTAGTGGCGTTGTTGTTGTTCATTGTTATTTTAGTGGACTTTATATTTTAATTCATATAAAGCGATCTTTATAAATGGACTACTACGATTAGTAGTCCATTTCTCGTGCCTACCATGCATCTAAGAAATAAAGTTATAATTACATTAATTAAAGCTCTATATTACTGGATCGTTATGAACTTTGTAAAGTACAAATGTAGCCGAGAGGAAGGACTTTAATCTTTACAAAGCAAAGTTTATTTTACACAATCAGGAAATCAGGCAATCAATGATGATCATAAAATCAATTATATTATTACAGAGTATAGATATGTTACATTCCTAGTAAATCCCTTTATTTATTTTTATTTATGGTTACCTAGTTAGAGTGCCCTCATTATGATAGATCGCCCTATTTCTTACTCTATCTACCTATCATCCTAAGTCCACACCTACATAAATGTATGAGAAGGTACAAATGGTACCTAGCTGGCCTTGTACAATTGTTTTATCATGCGATATAATTATGAAATAAAAACTTTACAGCTTACCAGTTAAGCAATGCACTTTTGACAAAAATAACCGATTTTTTAGGAGAGTTGACTTAAACTACATGTAAACAAAACTAATACGTTTAATTTATCTGATCTACTGATTAATATTACAAACATACCTACATCGATACGAATGAACAACTATAAAGTAATTAAGACTAAACAATAGGTATCGATTTAGTATTATCAACATTGTTCTTTATTTATAATTACCTAACAATTTTACTAGTACATTTTTAGAGTTCCGTACCCAAAGGGTAAAAACGGGACCCTATTACTAAGACCCCGCTGTCCGTCTGTTTGTCTGTCACCAGGCTGTATCACATGAACCGTGATAGATAGGTAGACTGTTGAAATTTTCACAGATGATGTATTTCTGTTGCCGCTATAACAAATAGGTATAGTGTGTAATGTTGTATAGATAATGGTACGGAACCCTTCGTACGCGAGTCCAACTCTCAACTCTCTCTCTCTTGGCCGGTTTTTAATTAACGCAATAATGTAGTTTTTATAAAAATAACCGAATCTTTTTGGTAGACACAATTTAGTAGTTAACTTAAGAAACGAGTGATCCGTTTATTTGACTATGAATTTCATTTTTAATAAGTTTTTATTGCTGATTGTACTCCTTTTTGTCAAGGACATCCATACATGTACCAAATTTCAAGTCGATGGTATTAACCGTTGAAATGCTGGTTGGACCACCAGAATTTCGCTACCTACCAGATTTTCACCGGACTTAATAGGTTCCTACGCCAAATTCCAGCTCAATTGGATACCAACAAGTGGTCGAAAAATGGCCTGCAAGATTTTACCCGAACATATTATGTATACCTACCCACTAGGAAATATGATTAGGCCGTCGTGTTATCTACTTTTCATTCCTTTGTTCTGCGTTAATAGGTATAATATCCACAATGTGACTCAAGTATCAAAACCTTTGAACCTGTTATACCTAAACTTAACCTGGTTTTAGTTTGATCTTAACAAAAGATCTTCAAGAACATAGACGGCCAATTCATACTATTTCCTGAACTTTTTATAAGTACATATCTACATACAAACATTGCTAGAGAAAACGTAGGGAGGTGAGGAGGGCATATTAAAGTGGTTAAAATTGTCTTATGTACATAAAGAACAGCCCCTTAAATACCTAACTAGCGACGTCGCGACCATTTGTGCTTAGGTATTAGATAATTTTTGAACAATTCCTTAGAAATAGATAACGATTTTTTTTCAAATCCAAGTAGCTAAATATCAGATTCGAAACGAACCAAATATTTCTGTTAGAAGAACAGAAATATTTGGTTAGCCATTCCCGTTGGGCGACCGCCGACCATTACATAATGTAATGACGTCAGTGGTAGGTACAATTAATCGAATGAGGTACAAACTAGGTACTAGAGCCGGGAGGTAACGGCCATCTTGAGGCGAACTAGCGAACGGCTACAGTGTTGCCAGCTGTTGATGATTTCTTTTCTGGGGTTATTAAAGATAGGGTTTCTGATTTCTAGACTTTATTTTTCCTGAAGCTCGAGAATTCTCGACTAACGGGCAAACCCTATATTCAAACCGCGGACAGATAGCCTTATTTCGGATTAAAATTTGTCACATTTTGTATGAACAAATGTCAAATTTCAACCCGAAGTAAGCCTTATCTATCCGCGGTTTGAATATAGGGTTCGGCCGTAAGAGTTCCCGAATTTTCGAATATTCGAGAAATATATAGACTAAAAACGAACACGAAATTATTAATTAAATTCAAAACAAAACTACCGCTTAGTATGTTATCATCAATATTTTAGTATTAATTCTCTGTTGTCAATAGATTTATTACTACTGCCAAACACAATTGACAAAATGTTTTGATATATCCAGTTTTTTTTTAACTATTTTTTTTAGCATACCCCACCAAAAACGCCGTTTTCCTGAGAAAAACATTGTGTTTTATTTTTAATTATAGTAGGTCTCACGAGTTATTGTATACCAGATTTATTTTGTCTAAGTAGCTTTCAATTGGTACCTACGGACAACGTTAAATACTTTTTTTCGTGATTCACTAACTTCAGTACTTATATCAGGTACCTATTTTATTTAAAATTCCATAATCTGTGCAATTTCCTAAATATGAATCAACAATTGGAATTTTATGTGATTATTAATTTAATGGAAGTATGAAAGTTTATTATAAAGACTCTTTTCAGGAATTTAATGCGCGTTTTTTAAACACTGCATCCGAATTTATTCGCCACGTGGCAACACTTTGACGCCACCCGCCCCGCCCGCTCGGCGTCCGCGCACTTAGCACACGCAGCGTTCATCATTCATTTCATTTCCGTCGGAGCCATCGAACTCGAAGGAGCGATTTGTTCAAGAACGTTTCGTATTGTTGGTTGCGGCTTAATTACTCCGATTTTATTGAAGTGTTTGGTTTGTGCAATAGTGGTGTAAATGGATGAATTGTCAGAATCGTGGGTCGTGTCTCAAGCCACAATGAAAGTATTTCTTGGTAAGTACCTACTACCTATGGTTTTTTACTATGTTGTAGTTCGATCGGGTAAAAAGGCACAGAATTCTGTTATGATGCCTGGTACTATTATTTTAAATGCGACGGCGAACACTCGACGGTACGATAAGTACCTATAGGTATTCACATTTGAATATTTTGTTGATTTTACTATTCGATTTGGTTACAATTACCAAACCTATTATTTGCGCGGTCTGTGCTCGTAATTTAACGTAAAACCAAGTTTAGACTTTCAAAATACTGTTAGGTATATAACATTGCGGCATCAACCACTTCAGGCGCGTCGCTACCACCAAGCAAGAGTCGAGGCGCGGGCGGGCGCTGCGGCGGCGCTTGCATGTATAGGAGTGTGAGTGAGTGAGCTGTACTCTTATCTCACTTCTGTACATGCAAGCGCCGCCGCGCCGCCTTAGCCGCAGCGCCTGCGTCTCGACTTGCGACGCCGACGCGCCATCTCGGTCGCTTCACGGCCACGCGATGTAATGCAATTTACACAATTTTCTTTCAAATGTTAATATACCTATAGCAGTTCCTGACTTTATTATCACACATAATTATATCGCATGTTACTTTGATCTTGGCTGGGACCATGAATTTATAATAATTATCAGTTTCTTTTTCAGAAAACAAATTAGACATATCATGTCTTGATGGAGACGGGCTTTTGGAGATGAGGAATTAAGGCTCCTGATACCAGACAACAGACTAAGGGACCGAATCAAATTCAAGCAAGGCCTAAAAAAGTACAAGGATGAAATCGATACAGTACATTCTGTAAGTAACTATTTGATGATACCTACGAGGCCCTAAAGCCCGCGGCCTGCTGCCCCGGCCTGACGGCGCGCCGTCGCTGACATTGTAACATTTGTAACACTAACGGCCGAACCCTTTATTCGAACCGCGGACAGGGCCTCTATTCAACTGCGTTATAACGATATCGTTTTTGACCTGTTTCCGTATTGTCAACGTTTTGATAACTCTTATATCATTTACAATAATGACGACTGTGACATAAACGATTCTTAAACGTGTCAAACACGATATCGTTTTAACGCACCTGAATAGGGGCCCAGGTACTATTATGATATAATAATATATACACATACCTAACATCACACCTTCATTCCCAGACTGGAGTAGGCAGAGCTACAGAAATACCAACAACTCTAAAAAGACTTCTTTACCACATTTTGCATAATCAGGCCAAGAATTTACTAGTGTATTAGTGACAGGTTGCAAGCCCATCGCCTAACAGTACTACAAGCCTTTATTCCCTTAGTTGCTTCTGTCGACATCCACGGGAAGTCATGGAGTGGAACTATTTTAACCCGGCACCCGCAAGGGAATATATATTTGGTTAAAAAGAGCATATATGAATAATATGGTTAATTTACAGGCACTCATCAACAGTGGTTAAAAGTCAACCGCGACCCCTGGACGTTGATTGAAGAAAAATGGACAAACTCATGTGCGTACCGCAAAAAGAAAACTTATAATAGTGACGCTGCTACACTAGTAACAATAATGAATGAATGGCCATCAACAATCAATGGACATTGACTCGTAAGTGTTTTCGTTATTTTTAAATAAACATAATTATCCATTTTATAATGGTATTATGGATGGATGTAAAGTTACCTAAAGTCGGATTTCTAATCCGGTAAAGTCAATCAGCTGTCAAGCTGTCTGGCATACATGAGTATTATTCATTTTAATAATTGCAGTTTTAATTGTAAAACAAATATGTTATCACGTGTAATTAATTATATGGGATCCTAGAGAAATCGAAGGAACTCTTCGAATATTATGGGCACACCGCGCATATCGCGATTCGGGATTTTTTTATAGTAATTCGTGCGTTTGCTCTTGGAGAGCACCATCAGGTGATGATGGAGATCACCTGATGAGGCCACATATGGCGTTAATTAATTTATATCACTAAAAATAATATAGGTATGTAAAAAGAATAAAGAAAATCCACCAATAAAAACAATCCGTTTTAGGTATGTACCAATTAAATCATAAAACCCAATGTATTAATACAATAGCAGTATGTATATGAAATTGAACATACAATTTCTTAAATTATAATCAACTTTAGAAGTTGGTGCATAACAATTAAAACTGTTCAGGTACTTATAGAATATAATAAAATAAAAAAAGTTTACGTAAGTTTAGGCAACAACTTCCAAGTGATATCATTTAAGAAATTGTATGTTTGTGTGTTAAACTTTGTATAAATAATGAAATTGTATGAATACATTTGCTTTTAAGATTCAATTGGTACATGGAACGGATTATTTTTAGATTTTAGTGTTTTATTATTGTTTTTTTGAGGTGTAACTTTATATTCCCTTACCAATTTAGCTGTTTGTCACTTTAGCCAATTTCAATGTCTTCTGTCATTCATTAAGGGAACTTACTTGTGAAAGATTTTAGGTGGGATATCTCTGATTGGCAGCACAATACTAGGCTAATAACATTGATTAATATTATACGCTAATAATGCTGAACCTTTAATAATAAATTGTTTTTATTTTGTTTCAGATACTCGTGATTTTGCGCTGTGCAGTTTATTGGCATTTAAAATGAAACCAACTTTAAAAATAGTGAAAAGCGAAAAGAAACAATTTTATAAAGTGTCAATTGCGGAATCCAGTCAAGCCTTTGTAATGATTGTCAAGTAAGCATGAACCTAAATAAAAGGCACGTAACGTTACGCTAACAAGATGTGAAGCATGCAATGTTTGAACTAATAAGGTGCAAGTCCTACAACAGAAAAGGACTCGCATGCCAACCCATCATTGTCTGTGATGGGCTGTTGTGCATCTCGTTTCATCCCTATTCTTTGGTGCACCTTATCCAGGGACACACTTAAGTTATCTTTAATTCTCCAACCAAACGGTTGCTAGTTTTATATTTAGAAATACCTACATACTTCACACGACATCTGACGATGTACATTGATTGTGTATAAATTACTTTTATTGGGTTTACGCCCTTTTATTTGACACAACTGTGGTACACTATAATTACTGTAGATTGATGTATTCGTTTTTACATACTAATGCTAAAGTCATTTAAGACTATGTAACTTAAACCGTAAAAATAATAATAAAAGCATATCTTGTTGCTCATACTCAGTTTAAAAATCAAGATATTATGGAAATATTAAAATAATTATTTTTTAAGTAACGCAAAATATACCACGAATTCGAAGTAATAAAGGTGTCAAATAAAAAAGTGTGAACTACTGAGAAACATTCTCCGCAGTTCGCAGTGCGAACAGATCGAAAATCCCAGTAGTTCGGAACCCAGTAAAACAAGTTTATTTTTAAGAGCTTTAGACATTAACTGAAATAATAACTATAGTGAAGCCTAAGAATTCCGTTCTGTTATTTCCGTGCGAAAGATTGTTTCACGGGCATGTCATTAAATGACGTAGGGTTAGCGTTAGCAATTAAATTGTATATTCAATACCAATGCCAAATTTTGTATGGGAGGCTGTGCTGACGTTGATTATTTTCAATTATTTTGTATTTAATTTAAAAAGAAATAAAAAACATAAAAAACTTATTTTTTATAATTTAAACTTCTCTGACTACCCAACAATATTTTCTTATTTAACTTAGCATAAACGATATTGTTAACTTAGGGGCTGTGGCAAGGTTGGGTACTAAAGTTTCATGCAATAGTATGTATATACAAATAAGCGAATGCATAAATTAAATATAGTCTTACGTTTGGATTATGGTTAGAATACTCGATTGACACTGTAGATAAGTATCTACTTATCTATTTAACCAAAAAACACTAGTTTATGTAAACACTATTGCATTTTTTTCTGTTCAGCCAGGTACACTTACACTAAATGATTTACTTAAACATACAATATTGGTTAACCAAAAATAATAATAGTAGCCAATATTGTCTGGTTAAGTACATAATAATATTAATAATAGATGTTGGTAGGTGGTATAACACAACATTCGTTGGATTTAACATTGTTTTGTTTGATAGAAGCAATCGTATTTATATTGGTTTATATTGGTTGTATTGGTTATAATTTAATAATACTCGCATAGGTGTATAGAATAACCAATATTGTCTGTTGAAGTTACCTAATGTAATAATAACTATTGGTAGGGTATACTAGCATTTGTTGGTTTTATCAAGGTGTTTTAGTAAATGTGAACCAAATGTTGCTGATGGTTACTATTGAGGGTGTTTAGAACCAATAGCTAATATTACTTCAACAGACCATTGGTTACTCTAAACACCTACAATAGTATTATCTAGCTATAACCAACAGCGAAATATGGTTGCTTCTACTTGAGCACCTCGATAAATCCAACAAATGCATTGGTTTACCCTAACGACAGCTATTATTACTGCAACAGACAATATTAGTCATTCTGAACGCCTATACTAGTATTACCAACAGTTATTTTTAGTTGCATTAACTAAAACTCGTTGATAAATCCAACAAATGCTTCAGTATACCCTACCAACAGCTATTATTACTGCAACAGACAATACCGGTTATTCTGAACGCGTGTACTAGTATTACCGACAATTATATTTGGTTGATTTTAGTAAAACCCCTTAATAAATCCAACAAATGTTTTCGTATACCCTACCAACAGCTATTGTTTCTGCAACAGAAAATATTGGTTTTTCTAAACGCCTATACTAGTATTACCAACAGTTATTTTTAGTTGCATTTACTAAAACTCTTTGATAAATCCAACAAATGCTTTAGTATACCCTACCAACAGCTATTATTACTGCAACAAACAATATCGGTTATTCTGAATGCGTATACTAGTATTACCGACAATTACATTTGGTTGATTTTACTAAAACCCCTTAATAAATCCAACAAATGTTTTTGTATACCCTACTAACAGCTATTGTTACTGCAATAGACAATATTAGTTATTCTGAACGCCTATAATAGTATTACTGACAGTTATTTTTAGTTGCATTTACTAAAACTCTTTGATAAATCCAACAAATGCTTTAGTATACCCTACCAACAGCTATTATTACTGCAACAAACAATATCGGTTATTCTGAACGCGTATACTAGTATTACCGACAATTACATTTGGTTGATTTTACTAAAACCCCTTAATAAATCCATCAAATGTTTTTGTATACCCTACTAACAGCTATTGTTACTGCAATAGACAATATTAGTTATTCTGAACGCCTATACTAGTATTACTGACAGTTATTTTTAGTTGCATTTACTAAAACTCTTTGATAAATCCAACAAATGCTTTAGTATACCCTACCAACAGCTGTTATTACTGCAACAAACAATATCGGTTATTCTGAACGCGTATACTAGTATTACCGACAATTACATTTGGTTGATTTTACTAAAACCCCTTAATAAATCCATCAAATGTTTTTGTATACCCTACTAACAGCTATTGTTACTGCAATAGACAATATTAGTTATTCTGAACGCCTATACTAGTATTACTGACAGTTATTTTTAGTTGCATTTACTAAAACTCTTTGATAAATCCAACAAATGCTTTAGTTTACCCTACCAACAGCTATTATTACTGCAACAAACAATATCGGTTATTATGAACGCGTATACTAGTATTACCGACAATTACATTTGGTTGATTTTACTAAAACCCCTTAATAAATCCATCAAATGTTTTTGTATACCCTACTAACAGCTATTGTTACTGCAATAGACAATATTAGTTATTCTGAACGCCTATACTAGTATTACTGACAGTTATTTTTAGTTGCATTTACTAAAACTCTTTGATAAATCCAACAAATGCTTTAGTATACCCTACCAACAGCTATTATTACTGCAACAGACAATATCGGTTATTCTGAACGCGTATACTAGTATTACCGACAATTACATTTGGTTGCTTTTACTAAAACCCCTTAATAAATCCAACAAATGTTTTTGTATATCCTACCAACAGCTATTGTTTCCGCAACAGAAAATATTGGTTATTCTGAACGCCTATACTAGTATTACCGACAGTAACATTATGATTGCATTTACTAAAACATCTTGATATATCCAACAAATATATTGGTATACCCTACAAATAGCTATTATTACTGCAACAGACCATATTGGTTATTCTAAACACCTACACTCGTATAACCAACAGTTACATTTCGATGGTTCTACTAAAGTACCTTGATAAAACCAATAAATGTATTGGTATACCCTACAATAGCTATTACTACTGCAACAGACCGTATTGATTATTTTAAACACCTTTAATAGTATAACCAACAGCAACATTTGGTTGTATTTACTAAAACGCCTTGATAAATTCAACAAATGATTTAGTATACCCTACCAACTGATATTATGACTTCAACAGACAGTATTGGTTATGCTAAACACCTAGACTAGCATTACCAACAGTTATATTTGGTTGCTGTTACTAAAACCCCAAAATAAATCCAACTAATGTTTTGGTACACCCGACAAATACATTTTGTTAATTCAACAAGCAATATTTGTTACTGCAACAGCCTAATGTAGTAGTTGGAACAAACAATTCGCTATAGATTACAAATAGTTTCGGTTTAACTTAACCCTAACAATCGTTACTTTAATTGACTTTCTTGTTAACATAACTATACAAAATACAAACTTGCATAATAATTATAATCAGTAATATTGTTAAATACGACGTAAAAAAATTGTAAAAAAGCCTCGGTTAATACAACCAATGTGTGTTTTGTTATACCAACCAATTGTAATTGGTAGATAAATTTAACTAAATTAAAGTTGGTTGTCGCAACAAATGTGGATTAGTTGTCATTACCGATAATATTTGTTACGGTAACAAAAAAACAGTTAAATTAAACAATTTATTGGTTAAGGTTACGATTTTTATTTGTAACAGTAACGAATTCAAATTAGTTGCATGAACAAAATTCCCTGTTGGCGCTATTTCTACATGTAACTTCGGTAGGTTTTCGGTTGGTCCAACCGAAAATTTCTCTCAGTGTACTAGACAACGATAAACATACTTAGATACTCGTGCTGATCACACAAATATCTGTTCTTACCGGGATTTGAACCCGGGACCGCTGGCTTCGGAGGCAGGGTCACTCCCAACTAGCCCAACGTGTCGTCAAAATAATAAACCTGACCATTAAATCACAATCGAAAAATGTTTTTACTACGATTGGACGTTTCTTGATGAAAATCAATCTGTAATAATGATAATTATAAAAGAAATTGATTTACCAACAACATAACTACATAAGCCATGCATGCATAACGACACGCTAGCCTAGTTGGGAGTGACCCTGCCTTCGAAGCTAGGAGTCCTGGGTTCAAATCCCGGTAAGGGCAGATATTTGTGTGATGAGCACGAGTATTTGTTCCTGAGTCTTAGATTTTTTCTATGTATTTAAGTATGTATTTCTCTATATGAGTATGTTTATCGTTGTCTAGTACCCATAGTACAAGCCTAGAGCTTAGTTTGGGACTAGGTCAATTTGTGTGACATTTTCTGTGATTATTTATTTATTTATAAGCATACCCAGTTCCATAAAGATCTGTATTACTACAATGTTCTGGCAATAAATGTCTTTGTATTTGTGTAACTAGAGTTAATATCTATGTTGATGGAACAAATCCAACAGAAATATAAAAGTGAATCCCTTATCAGCGCGGGAGCTGGGTTTAGTCGAGATCTCAGTTTGATGGGAATATTCTGAATATTGAACATTTTCCAAGATTGCTTTGGTAGCTTCAGCGGTTTTGGTCGTAAACACGCGGTAAAATCAGCAGTGTGATTGGAAACACCTTTCATCGAATATATCATCTCATCGAATTTAATTTAATTGAAAGCTATTTACTGCTGAAAACACATTTTCAGGGTAGGTTCTCAACTCTACGCATTCATTTCCTCAACTTTTCTTAATACATCTAGATTGTTCCAATCCCCGTGTACCAACAACCAACCCAACGTGCAATTTCTGCGATTACGCAAAACCTAGGCATTTCCTTTAATACCTTAGAAGTTTAGCTAGTTGCCATTTAACCGCAGGCTTATTGCGGTTATCCATCTTGCGCAGGAGTGGACACGCCGCTTTCCTCGACAGAACCGCTTTCTAAATCTGCGCAAAGGCAACTGCACATTCAATCTCCTTATTTCCATCCTAAATTGTCCCGTTGTTCAGAAATTTCTTATTAGCAAGTGACTGTTAAGTTCCATAAGTTTTCTACAGTACTCCGAGCACGAACTTTAACCTTTTATCGAGTACTAGCGACCCGCCCTCGCTTCGCTCCGGGTATTAAGTTATGAGCCTGTAACGAGGTTGTTACTACCTCCTTTTTGCGTTCCTGGCCTTTAACATTTGTGCACTTTAACATTTCGTTTAAATAAGTACTATCCAAATTAAAAATTGTTCATGATGTATTTGATGCGATCGATTAATTCATTCTCTAAAAAAAATGGGTCCCGTGTCTTTGTATCTCATTTTATTATATTTTATTATTTATTTATTTATCGTTCTTGCAATCTTTTTATTACCAAAAGTATTAAACACATACCCCCTTACTTATGAACGTGGAATAAGCTTGGAATAGTTTATGCCATGCTTTGTCTTTATCTGTAATTGTGACATTTGCATCTGACAGAAAGTGACAAAGCATGGCATAAACTATTCCAAGCTTATTTCACGTTCATAAGTAAGGGGGATAATATTTAAAGAAAGCGATTTATTGGCTTGCAACCTGTCACTAATACACTAGTAAACTTCTTGGCCTGATTGTGCAAAATGTGGTTACAGAATTATCAACAAGTCCTTTTAGAGTTGTTGGTATTTCTGTAGCTCTGATTATCGGAACAAATAATTTTATTGGGTCATACTAATATCCTTTGTCCAGCAGAGGACGTTTTGTGGCTGATGATGATGATATCTCGGAGACTCACGGTATTATTACTCAGGAAACTGTAGTTGGTATTAAATAAATCGCTTTACATACATACATAACATCACGCCTTCATTCCCAGAGTGGGGTAGGCAGAGCTACAGAATACCAACAACTCTAAACTTGTTAATAATTCTGTAACCATAATTTGCTCAATCAGGCTAAGATGTTTACCAGTGTAATAGTGACAGTTGCAAGCAAATCGCCTATCAGCACTACAAGCCTTTATTCCCGTAGTCGACATCCACGGGAAGACATGAAGTGGCACTATTCTAACCACCACCGGAGTGTCTAACTTTACTAACAATTTCGTTTTAAAATTTATTTTGATCTATTTACGAGTATGCTACGATATTTGACCTAGTCCCAAACTAAGCTGTAGGTAAGTACTATGGGTACTAGACACTGATATAAATACTTATACAGAGAAATAAATACTTAAATATGTAGAAAACATCCGAGAAACAAACAAATACGCGTGCTCATCATATATATATTTGCACATACCGGTAATCGAACCCCGGACGCTACCTTTGTAGGCATCTCTATCAACTATGTATGCCAACGCGTCGTCGTAAATTTTATAACTGCCAGTGTTGTCTTTCATCGCTGTATATATGGCTGTATATGTATAGCTACGGCCACAGACTATACAAGTGACTACGTTCACAGCCAAACCCGGCAGATGTTGGGTTACATCACTGACTTGTCGACCTTCGCCCACGCGCTGACTCATACATTTGCATATACAAAACAAACAGAGTGGAAAACGCGTACAAGCTTTAAGCAACGTATTCGTTATAGATTAAACTGTACGTCAAGTCGTCTCATTTGGAACACATTTCAATTTAATTTAAAAAGATGAAACGATGGCTTTTGTCTTTAAGAATAAGTGTATGAATTTATTGTTTTGTCTTTTCATGATTATTTTTCCTTGTTTGTGAGCGTATTTGTATAGAGAACATGCATGAACAAAGCGTTTTTGTATAGAAAAAATACATATAAAACGCAATAAGTTTTGACCCGTTTTATATAGAAACAAAACTTATTAAAATTTTATACCTTATTTTAATGATAGATTGTTTTTTTCGGCATCCTCATTTTATTTACGTAATTTTAGTTTAGTGATATTGGCTTAAACGTAATAATTTACGAAAGAAATGCAAATTTCTTTATAAGGTTCTTATATTTTAAACATGGAAGAACAGCTGTGACGTCATTCCTGTCGTCAATTTTGTTTAGAGTGTTTTTGCAGGGGGTTTGTACTTTGACTTTTTATAGTTATTCCTCTCATTCATAGCACTTTCCAGAGAGCCTAGGAAAAAAAATGCATGTTCCCTATTGTATAAGGAGAACTGCCAATGTCAGGGTTTGAGACTAGTGATCGATG
Source organism: Acleris holmiana (assembly GCA_949316455.1). Taxonomy (NCBI): domain Eukaryota; kingdom Metazoa; phylum Arthropoda; class Insecta; order Lepidoptera; family Tortricidae; genus Acleris; species Acleris holmiana. Next base: position 19,078,335 of record OX438774.1, read on the forward strand.
TTTAATACCCCGTACATAATGACAAACGCAGCACCCTAATAAAAAAAAAACAAGAACTATTAAATGACAGCAGGAACGGACATAAAGCGGACAAGAATACAATTGATACTCGTATTGAATTCGCTAGTACATTTTGTTGATAAGGCAGACGGAAGGATACATTAACAATTTATAGTTTACGTTTCATAATAAATTAATGTTAGTTTAGATGTTTAATTGAAATAAAATGAACGCGATTGATTTATATTCTGACAAGCATAAGTCACCTAACTGGCGGACATTGGAGTTGAAAGATGTATTGGAAATGTATGTCGCAATGACTGGAATTATGTCTACGTTTACCTTATGGAATAAAACTGTAAAGGAGTTTCTCTTACGATCACCATAATTAATGTCAGCCAAGAAAAAAGTTCGAAAACGACCCTCAGATCGTCAGTCCACCTTGACGATGACGTATCAAAGAGTAAGTCAGTCGGACACTTTAACCGCTTCAAGATTATGTGCTCCTAGTACAAGTTGGTAATGAGTGTTACGTTAGCGATTATTTTAACGTGTGAATTTGTCGAAATTGTTTTGTGAAAAGCAAAATGATAAATATAGCTCTATTCAAGGTAAAACCACATTGCTTTTGACATGTTGAATTATATTTTCTAAACTTTATGTGGCTACGGAACAAAATCATACGACAGCTGACAAGTAAATACATAACAACAACCTAACAACAGCCTTTTAATAATTAAAATTCAACCTTCTCAAACATTTACGATTTAAATGATTACCCAAAATGTTGAACTCTTAGTCTGATGTATAAACGGGTAGCATTTGACCTTTAAGCCTTAATAGCTATTTAAATATTCTGTTTCGGGAAACTGTACCGAGTTACTGACCTGAAGTTTTAGGTCAATCCTATTTGAAACTTAAACCATTGTATCAAAATATAAGTAAGTAAAAATCAGATGAAAGATGCCGTTTTATAATAAACGGCAGATAAAAAGTCAATCTTGGCAAGGCAACACCGGTGATAGCATTATAATTTATAACCAATTCTTGGGTTTGAGTTAATGAATTATACTGACAGAGGTCTCAGGAGTTGTAGTGGTCAAGCCAACATTACATTCGAGAACAACACTGACGTCATGGTCCTTGTGTGAGATTTAATGTCAGATGCGATTGTCATTTATTTCTGCATGAAGCTATGTTAGAAATCTTTTTGCATTAATGGTATTCGTCAATTCGTTTTTAGCTAAAGTGGCTATATTCTACTTGGTAAACCTATATTGCTTTTGACATGCTATAGTATTGTCAACGTTATGATAGCTCTTATTTAGTTGACAGTAATGAAATAGGGCCCTTAAACACAAATAAACATGAAACATACATACGAGTACACTAACATTACCCTCCTTTTTCAGGAGTCGGGTAAATTGTTATCTCCGTGGCCGTTTGATTCTCATACGAGTAAATGTTACACCTCAGAAATCGTTTTAAACCCACCCCTAAAATAAATCGCACCTCTTTTCACTTAATTCATAAATTCCTCAATTTTCCTTTACAAACTTTGACGTCATAAGGCCCCTTAACTTTATTAAAGAACACGCCAGACGAAAATTGTTACTTCACGCGGTCATCGACCCATTAGCTAAGCTGCTCTAACTTGCTAATCTGTTATTACCCGTCCCACTCACTCGCGTGTTACTGGCAGGCATTGTTTAATGGCTATGAATTATTGTTTTCCAACAACGGGTAGCGAGTTGCTCTGTGTCCCTCGATCAGACGAGTGTGTCGAAATGTGTGCGGTTTCCAGCCAGGATTTTGTTGGGTGATGGCTTGGAAAATTTGAAAGGCCTACAGGTAAAACAATGTCAGAAAATTCATATTTGGAATACATTTTATGTTTGAAATTGTTTATTGATTTAAAGGATCATCAAAGAAACCGTTGATGTGTTTTATACTCCTTCGTTATTCTTTTTCTATCCCCGTTTGTCGGGTTGACTGACATTCATAAGTTGACCCGTACAAACATGAAGTTGACACGCACTGACAGGTGAAGTTCGCTGATGACCTTGCTGATGAAGGTTAAAGAAACTGACTACTTTTTTAAATCGCAGTAGGCATAGAAGTGTAGAAACAAAGCATGACTTGCAAAAACTTCAAATGAAACTCAAACTGAATTAAGCCCTCAATGGTTTTAATTTCAGCTCGTTTGAAGCGCTGTGTATAACACAAATTTAATGTAATCACTGTATCTCGTAATTGATAGCGAGATATAAGGTTAGTTATTAAGTTCACGGTCATTGACATGCGCGGGTGCGTGTTGTTAAATATTTAAGGGCCCATTTGTCACGGTCATATTCGTACAACTATGTCCCAAAAGTTTAGAAGTTTGTCTATGACTGAGTTTTGAAGGTTATGGGCCCAGAGCAAAATAATTTGAAACATCGATCAAGTCTCAATTAGACTCGCCTGAGGCTACAATTCGTTCAAAATAGCACTTTAACTAATCACACAGTCGAAAAATTATTTGTTTGTTTCTTAAATGTATCTATTGTTTTCTGTCTTATTCACAGGATATGGATAAATTTAATAATTATGTGATTCTGCGATGCGATCAAATAAAAAACTTGTTTAACAACAACAGTGCCATTATTAATTATTACAATCTACAAGTTACAAGTATATCCTTAAATGAAAGATATTCACAAATTTTGCCAAGTGTTGCCATATTACACTATTCTAATGCAGTATTACCACAAGTTTCTTTTGAATTCAGAACTAGAATATGCATTTTGCACGAAATCAATACCAGTATAAAAATAAAGTCGTTTAGTCCGGGGTTTCCTTAAGCAATTACATTTCCATTGCGTGTACACGACACGATGCCATTGATTAGTGAAACCGTAGCTACGGTGACCTGAATTGAAAAATAATTCGTTCCTAATTCAATTTTTAGTTGGTCACGTCCCGTTTAGTAAAAGGCGTAGGCAGCTATAATCATTATGCCAAGCGAGACGTTTAATTTACGTATATAAATAGTACATTGTTGCCGAAGGTAGGAAGCGCGCGATTTATGGCCGAGTCATATGGTAGTACATAACGTAGTTGAAGCCCTCTAGTGTACGAGTCCATTAATTGTCCTTTTCTCAACTACTGTAGAGATTTTTTTTTTATAGTTATGCGAAATAGGCCAATATATTTTTTTTCTGTATGAAAATAGCCCATCATACAAATCAGCAGTGTTGAGAAAACGAACATTTTACAGTACAGCAAAAAAAAATACAAAAGGTGGTGGTCTTTGCAACTAAATTTTTTTTTAGTAGCATTGAGTTACTTTCACTAATTAATACTAAAATCTAGTAGTTTTTAATACTTATTTAGATACTGTGGCCAATGATGATTTACTGGTGCTGGTTTTACTGTTACATATAATAAGATTAAAATTTATGAACGAAATTTGATAAAAACAATGCTGGTAAGGTTTTTTAATTTTGTGCATGTAGTGCAGAACGTGTTCAATGAAATGTAACGATACCAGAGTGATAAATAGCGTCACTAGGGACATAATAAATTTCATAGAGGTCAAGCTTTGACAGAGCGATCGATTCTCATTTTATAAACTAAATAAAGGATACCTTATAAAACTAGAAAAGGGCCGAATCTTAAGTACCCGAAACCGACGTGCATGCATGACTCGATGTATGAATGTGGAAGAAGCGAAAGGGTATTGTCAGGATCGTAGCAAGTGGAAAGAAGTGGTCTCTGCCTACCCCTCTGGGAAACAGGCGTGATTTATGTATGTATGTATGTATTATAAAACTTGACATCAGACGCAACTACTTAGAACAAAATATTGCCTAGAAGCCATAAATATTAAAGATATCAAAACAAATAATCCATGTTTGCATTCCTTAACTAACTCGAAGAAGAAAAATCCCAAACGACTAACAATGTACAATCTCATTAAGTACTTATAGTTTTTTGATAACTTTTTTCCTTGTATCATTTGAGTGCCAGGGCTCCTTATATTTCCTGAGGATTACATGCATATATATCCGTGAAGGCATAACCTGTGCCTACCTTTTCTTATGACTAATGTGATTGGTTTCACTTTTGGTACAATCAACTATTGAAATATCACGAGTCGTCTTAAAAAAGATTAGAATCGTTGGAACTTTCTTAAACAAGAAGAAGAAATACATTTATTCACAAACCCTACGACCCTACTTAATTACTTAAACATGAAATAAATCGTTACCGTAGTTTTGTAACAACACCTCAATAAATGCAATTAATTTATTGTTATTGTTAATTTCTAGCTACCTACATACATACATACATAACATCACACCCCCATTCCCAGAGTGGGGTAGGCAGAGCTACAGAAATACCAACCACTCTAAAAAGACTTGTTGATAATTCTGTAACCACATTTTGCACAATCAGGCCAAGAAGTTTACTAGTGTATTAGTGACAGGTTGCAAGCCCATCGCCTAACAATACTACAAGCCCTTATTCCCTGAGTCGCCTCTTACGACATCCACGGGAAGACATGGAGTGGCACTATTCTAACCCGGCAACCACACGGGCTCAACCCCAATACCACAACCTAGCTACCTACAATTAATAAATACCAAATTGCCAAATACAGACCCTAACATCCTGTACACAGATTTTAAATTACAATTACACGTCATACACAGGGCAGGGCTTTAATTATTTAACATATTTTACATGTAATTATCTATAACTCTTTATAACAAATGTACATTATAACATATCATAAAATACAAATATTAACTAAAATAAAAATAAATTAAAACAAATCGAACCCCTCCAACGAACTCACTTGTGGCATCGAGCCTAAGACACTCGCAGCGTTTCCTCTCTGCACCGCTAGACTCAGCCTTTGGGCAAAAAAGGAACCGGCCCGAGGATCGCCACAGACATGCACCAGTTTTTCCGACACCTCCTTGACGAATTTTTTCAAGTCAGAAGACCACGGACCAAAAGTTTCGATGGCGAGGGCCGCAAATACGTAAAATGAAATTAAAAAGGCGTATTTGCGGCGTTTAAGAATTTGGGCATTGTCTTTAACTCGTTGCCTAGCACTAGGATTTTAATCTTATCTTATCTTATCTTACAGATGGTCTTTCGGATACACTTCGACCCCTTTAGGATCTTTTGTGCAATTACCCTCTTACACACTTAGCTGTTCGAATATGCAGGTTTCCTCACGATGTTTTTCCTTCACCGTAAGAGCATCGGGTAATATACTTAAGTTAGAAAAACTCATTGGTACGTGGTGTCCCTAAGCTATTAGGCCAACGGCGCTCTCACTAGGATTTGCATAATAAATTGACTCTATATCGTGTAATTAGTAGTGAATATATCCTGATTTCTCATATATTTTGTACAAAAGTATTAAATTATTCACCGGTTTTTGGTGTGCTTAGGTCAAATTAATAATGTCACGCTGACCGTAATGATTTCAAAGCTCCGCTTAATATATTGTTGTCACGTGAACTACTTGTTCAGGTTGGGGTGCAGTTGATGAATTAACTCTGAGCAGGATTAAACGTTGTACACCGACGCGTCATTTGCAGGTTTAGGGGCTGGATTACAACAAAAAGATAGGTGCTATTTTGTATCATATTATATATTATCTCAAAGGTCTTCAAAACCCATTATTTTATGTTTAGGGGTAAATGTTTTACAAAAGTGTTCACCGAGTTTATTTGATGTGTATTTAGTGTCATTGGATGTGTGTCTTATTGTCTTATTTTGAATTGTTAAGGTTTTTTAACATTTGTGAAACATCAAGCGCCTCAGTTTTTAAAAGCACGACCTGACAATGAGTTGACCTAAAAGTAAACAATGGATGGACTTAACCTTGCCATTAAGATGGAGCCAAATCCAAGACAAAAGAACTCTAATTTACAAAAAGCACAATTGAAACTTGTGCAGTGTACACATTTGTGGAAAAATGTACCCTTCATTTGATAAAGCTTGAGTTATTGACAAAACAGCCCCAAGCGAGTGAGCATAAGCACCCCATTACTCCCCTGTTTCAATCGCCTTATCGTCCAAATATTGACAAATTGTACACTAGCATCGAATCGACTCGTATAGCTGACCCACTTTGACGACGCACCTTTCTGTGTAGTGGTGTTGAAGTTGTTGAACACAACAATTATTGAAAACCATTTTGATACACTCACAATTTCGGTACTTGTTCAAGACGGATTGATATTCGTACATGCTAACTTACACATAGAAATGCCTTTGTGAAGTGATCTAGCTATAATGTAAGATACTCGCAGCATCACTTAGTAAAACAGGCCTCTTCTTTAAACAATTCTTAGAGAAATCCCTTCTAAGTATTTCGTCGACGATTTGGACCACTGAATGACTAAATTCCCTCAATATTTCATATGGCTTAAACATTTTCTTTCTTTCTGCACATTCCCGAGACAAAATAAAAACGCGTGCTCCATTTAAAGATTCCTCAATCCTGTCGCAAGAATACTTTCCCTAATCCCGGTTTTATCGAATAGCCAACGAAAACGGAGCGAATAAACAGAACGCCATCACGGAAATGCCATTCTCATTCATATTTCGAAGCGTTCCAGCGATTACGGTTGGCGGCTTTTTTCCCCGGCAATTTGGCGTTGCCAGTGGACTTTTTGTGGCCAGCTTTAATCGGTGTTGCCATTTCAAAAAGAGCTCGTTTCGTTGCCTTTTTGGTTTTTTTTGCAGCCGTCTGTCGTGTGCAGTTTGGCCGTTTCGTGAATTTGACACATGTATTTATCCTCGCTAAATAAAGGTTGCCAGTGGTATCCTATAACATTGGTATGTTTATTGGATTGGAAAATATCAAAGTTCTCAGATATACCTATCGATGTAGAAAAAAAATTAGGCCCGAATTAATAAACTCATCTTGAGCGAGATGCCCGTCACGAGATATGTCAAAGTAAACGTTATGCCATAGACATCTGTCATTTTTGACGCTTCTTGAGACGACCATTAAGTTCGAAATCGGTTTATATCGGGCCTTAGTGTTTCAGGATCTTATACAGTCGTAATTCGGTGTGGAGGGATGAAAGCAAGTCAAATAAGTAAAATAAGTCAGTCCTTAAGGGCTCGTTCGCTTCATGCCTTCCAATCAAAAAACAAAAATTGTGAATTATTACATGCCATTCAATTTTAACAGCTTATCAAAGTGTCTTCTCCTTGTTCCAGATCGCACTAACCCCAAAGATGGCGCGATGACCTGAATGATGCTGCTGCAGCAGGCGTCCCCGTCGCCTGGTCCCAGCGGCACGGCCAGTCCCAAGCTCCCCCCTTCCCCCCGCCCTAACCTAAGCCCCAGCATTAGCTCCAGAAGCCCTATCCTAAGCGATGGAACCTCTAGCTCCAACAGTCCCCGTTTGGGCGCCAATAGCCCCATGTTGGGTGCCAGTCCAAAGCTTGGGGCCAGCCCTAAGTTCGGGAGCCCAAGGTTTGGGAGTCCGAGGGTTGTCAGGACGGCGGTGGAGGATGAGGCGGCACTGGAGAGGATGCAAGCTGAGGTGAAAGAGGGATGGACCGTCCACACGGGGAGAGACGGGAGACTGTATTATTGCAAGTAAGTGTCTAATTCCATTTACCGAGTATCTAATAATATGTGTTATATAGACACTGGTTGTCTAATTAAGTATACCAGCGCGTTTAACACTGGTAAATTCTTGTGCAAAACAGAACATTTATTATTTTGGTGATAATTTAATATTACTTAGCACTAAATACAAACATAAAAAAAACTTATTCTAAATAACTATGATATGTACAAATGTCGCCAAAACCACTGCCATGTGCCCAGCGTTAATTAAATGTTTGGTCTATGAGATTGTAGATGTTTATTAAAGGAAAACCAATCAGGCTCAAATCTAGAATTATATCAAAATAGCGACCCGCCCTCGCTTCGCTTCGATCATGTGAGTTTTCTGTAACACCCGTACATTCTGGAATGTGTTATACATAAAAACCTTTTGTGAAAAAATATACAGACAGGCAAAAAGACAGATAGTCACGGAAAGCGACATTGTTTTATACTATGTAAAAGATAATACATCTAAAGCTGTTCAAAATTAGACCAATCTTAAAGTTACAATTGTAACATTAAAACCTAAGTTATTCCAGTTCAAAGGCAAAGGTAATAAAGTAATAAAACTACAATGCAATTTGCTCCAGTCTAGACTGAGTCTAGGTAAGTCAATGAATCCATTTAGTGGCTGTAAACATACTGGACTCAAGTCAGGATTTCAAGGCATTTCAAAATTGAGGACCGTAGTTTTTATAGGGCAATACTTTGTCTTTTATAACACGGTAAACTCGCCCTCTCTAAACATCTCCCGGGTTGTTATGTTGGAATGCTGCTTATTGATTAGTGGTTGCCAAGCTTCCCTTGCCGATCTGTGTATTGCTGAATGCAAGCCGAATGCTTTGAAGTATTGTGGGACATGTAGGGGGGCGTGTTCCAAAAAAAGTGTACATCGTTAACGACAAAAGTTAAGAAAATTTAACTTTTCCATTTCATCACGAAAATTAGCGTATGTAAATGTATGGCTAATTTTCGTGACGAATTGGAAAAAGTTAAATTTTCTTAACTTTTGTCCTTAACGATGTACACTTTTTTTGGAAAACGCCCCGGGACTTCGGGAGCCCAGGTGCAATGAATAGTCTGATGTCCCATAATAACCCCTTTTGAATTACTTACATGCTATTTTTTTTGTTCCATTGGGTGTACTTTCTAGTTGGTTCCATTTCCAGCACGTCAAGATTTGATGATGGGATCTTGGAAAAATCGATGGAACTCCTCAAATATTATAGTAATATATGTACATGGACGACAAAACAGTATTATTATGATCACTCAAAGGTATGAAATAAAATAAATGTTTAAAAAGCTAAAAATCATCTTCAAAAGCAAGCAATAACTTCTTTTAAAATCGGCGATCGCACTATATTTTCATCCCACATCAAAGCCGAATTCAGTTAGACCATTTTAAAAGTAATTATCTCTTGCTTTTTGTAGACGGTTTTTATGTTTTATAACTTCAGGTCAACGCTGACATAGTTAACATGCGATAGTGTTACAGTAAACCAAGATACATACATACTTTTACATACATACAAGATACATACATTTTAATTTTGTGCATGTAGTGCAGAACGTGTTCAATGAAATGTAACGATACCAGAGTGATAAATAGCGTCACTAGGGACATAATAAATTTCATAGAGGTCAAGCTTTGACAGAGCGATCGATTCTCATTTTATAAACTAAATAAAGGATACCTTATAAAACTTGACATCAGACGCAACTACTTAGAACAAAATATTGCCTAGAAGCCATAAATATTAAAGATATCAAAACAAATAATCCATGTTTGCATTCCTTAACTAACTCGAAGAAGAAAAATCCCAAACGACTAACAATGTACAATCTCATTAAGTACTTATAGTTTTTTGATAACTTTTTTCCTTGTATCATTTGAGTGCCAGGGCTCCTTATATTTCCTGAGGATTACATGCATATATATCCGTGAAGGCATAACCTGTGCCTACCTTTTCTTATGACTAATGTGATTGGTTTCACTTTTGGTACAATCAACTATTGAAATATCACGAGTCGTCTTAAAAAAGATTAGAATCGTTGGAACTTTCTTAAACAAGAAGAAGAAATACATTTATTCACAAACCCTACGACCCTACTTAATTACTTAAACATGAAATAAATCGTTACCGTAGTTTTGTAACAACACCTCAATAAATGCAATTAATTTATTGTTATTGTTAATTTCTAGCTACCTACATACATACATACATAACATCACGCCTCCACTCCCACAGTGGGGTAGGCAGAGATACAGAAATATCAACAACTCTAAAAAGACTTGTTGATAATTCTGTAACCACATTTTGCACAATCAGGCCAAGAAGTTTACTAGTGTATTAGTGACAGATTGCAAGCCCATCGCCTAACAGTACTACAAGCCCTTTTTCCCTTAGTCGCCTCTCACGACATCCACGGGAAGACATGGAGTGGCACTATTCTAACCCGGCAACCACACGGGGCACCAACCAAGATATATACACATATATACCTCACGCCGGTCTCCCAGGGGGTAGGCAGAGACGCCGGTCTAAATATACAACTTTGGCTTTCTCTACATTCATCAATCTCTTCATGCACGTAAGTCGAATTCGGGTGCTTTTGATTTAATCCTTACCAAGATATTACTGTTGCATATGCCAAAGTAGCCAAATGCTACAGCTTCTCAACTTGAGAAACATTATTGTAAAGAGGTTAGCTACATTATAGTGCTTACAAACCAGAAGTTGCGCCTTGCTTATTAATTTTACATATATTGACTTAACCATTCAACGTTAATATGGGTGAAGGGGTGCGCTTACGTGAATTGAAAATACAAGTACTACTTCTGAACTGTCCGAATAACTAGTTATAAATAAAAATACTGGTACTGGACTGGTAGATGCTATTAGGCAATAAGTACCGCCATTTGTGCGTTTTACTTTATTTAACTACCTATTTACTTAATGTTTAGTAAATAGGCAGTTAAATAAAGTTCAGGTTTGAAATGTTCATTGAATTACCTTTTACTTCGTAGTCAAAGTTCTAACGATATAACCACGGGACTCGGCTTCGTGTATTTTAAAACAATAAACGAGATTTAAAACGGAGTCCTAAACTGTTTTTTTGCAGCTTAACTACATTTTAACTCGGGGCTAGGACTGTTCTGGATTAATTAAAAGTCTACTGTGTTGTGATACTTACTCCGTTGCTCTTGCTTTTGGCCTTTATTGTGTCAATTTTATCGATACGAGACGTTTTTTTGTGTAAGACTTGAGTGGAACAATGGCTTGATTTGAATCTTTAATACCTTTAACTGCCAGTCTGAGGTATTTTCAACAACGTTTTGTCTAGACCTTATTTTGCTAAGAAATGGGAAGAAATAAACAGATACAGGGGGTATCTGACAGACGTCAAAGATAATTATTTTGCAACACTATTCATATTTAATTAAAACGCCCTATTACTTTTTCATGTTTTTATATCTTTACGATATTTAAACAAATATTTATAACGAATAAAACTGTTATATATGGTTTCATCGAAATTAGGCCATATTCTCTGTGACTAACACCAGCATTTATAGACAACAAAAGTAATTACTTGAGTTATAGTAATGTCAAAAGTCATACTAAAATCGTTTCTTAAGTAATTACTTTTTGTGTCTATATACGGGTGTTAATACGCCGCTTATTGAGGGCTAAGCAATCGCGTTTGGTTTGAAAGTTATACCTTTTTATGAATAAAAAAGTTTCATATGGTTATCAGTAATTGAAAATGCAGCGTTGTTTTTTGTATTTATAGTTGATAGCCCAAGAGACGTAAAATAGAAGGAAATGCGTTCACACATTTACCTGTTGAAGCGAGATTCCTGTGGGAGCTCTGGTCGGTGGAATATCAAATACTAGCTTCTCCAAGCAATAAGGATGCATCAGTTATAGAAGATGTAGTGAAAATGCAACTTTATATGTTGCTATAGAGGGTTTATTGTGCTTCGCGTTTTAAATTGCTGCCTTTTGAAGGGTAGAATAGTTGAAATACGCTGCCTTTGCGTTATGGTTTCCTGGTACCCTGAGGCGTTGTTTGCATTGCGGATAGGTGTTGATTTTAGGATTCGTATTGGAAAAGTCGAGCTGATTTTTAATTTACTTGTTAAAAAGATAAATTGACGTGGTGATGTGCTTCCCAAAACCACCACATTTAACAGCAGTCAAAATTTGATCACGTAACTTCGAGCAGGGCTGGAATTCTACACGGTAACAACGATATCGTCTTTGACGTGTTTCCGTATTGTCAAAATTTTGATAACTCTTATGTCATTTACAATAATGGCGACTGTGACATCAATGATTCTAAAACACGTCAAACGCGATATCGTTATAACGCAGCATAGAGGCCCAGGACCCAGCATTTTTACGATATATATTTCAATCTATGAAAACTCACCCCACTTATTAACTGTATACAATGTGTTACCGGCATGAGGGCTTTAAATGTAGGTATCGATTCTACTCCTCAAATGGAACTCCTTTTGTTGTACGACTTTGTAGAACATTCGAAATGAGGTAATTTTATTTTTTTATTTTTCATACAAATAAATTAATTAACCGATTTTACTAGTAAAGTTTGAAAGTTTGATCACCTATAACTTACTGTAAATTAAGTTATTTTCTAAGTCGTAGAACAAAAGATGTAGCATTTGAGGAGTAGAATCGATACCTACATTTAAAGCCCTCATGCCGGTAACACACTGTATATATTCCTACGTAATAGCGAAAAGCATATTAAGACTTCACCGAGCGCCCAGTGGCGCCCTTATCACTATTACTGTGTTTGCAATAAACTAAAGTATTATCTTGAAACCAAAGAGCGGTGTTTTGTTGTACACATGAATAAGAAATTTACCATTAACAACCTATGAATGAGTAACTCAACGGAAAAAAGGGTCACCTATTTCCGATAAGTTCACTACACGCAGGTTATTAAACTATGCCATATACTTTTGCTGTATATTTTGTATTCATTTGTATAACAAAAAACCGGTAACTCATCACTTCATCGAATTTCACTTCATCGAAAGTATCATTTCATCGAACGCAATTTTCTGCTGAAGCCAAAATGTTTTCAGGGTATCTTAAACATTAATTACGTAGGTTAGGTTAGGTTAGATGTTTTAGATACCCTGAAAACATTATGGTTTCAGCAGAAAATTGCGTTCGATGAAATTAAATTCAATGAAATGATTCATTCGATGAACTGATTGACACGCAGCTATTTTACTATTATATCTACTTCTAAAACCCACAGAAACTATTAATTACTAATGAGAAGGGTTCCCTCATTACTAGCTAAACTAAGGGCTAAAGATCATCGTGAAATATTAACGAGACATATTGACTGATATCTCAAACTAAAATCTTACTCGAAGCTGTAAAACGATCTTAAAGATATCAGATTAAAGTGCAAATTTCATCGTGTAAGCTTGGGAAAGTAAGTGGTTGATATCGTTTCTACTATCGGCTTTTACTCGAACGAAGCCATCTTGTATTTGAGAAGCTAGCACATTATGTATTATTTCTCTTGTCGCTGTGTCTCTATCGATCGAAACTAAAAAGAAAGAGATATCCAAGCGACAAACAGTCGCGGACAACTTGGGTTAGCCGTATCTGGCGCAGTCATATTTAAATCCTACCGCTTCTTGAACATGTAAGGATGGGAACTTTAAGTGCGGAATTTAAAGTTTTAATATAGATTATTCCTGGGCCTCTATTCTACTGCGTTATAACGATATCGCGTTCGATGTGTTTTAGAATCGTTTATGACTCGGCCGCTATTATTATCAATGACATAAGAGTTATCAAAACGTTGATAATATGGAAACACTTCAAAGGCGATACCTATCGTTAATACCGTGTAGAATCTCGGCGCTGCTATCCTTAATGTCTCTATCCTAACTAATAAACGCCTAAGTGCGTTTATTTGTTCCTCCTATACGATGCAACAGCGCCTAAAACGATCGACGTGACATTCAGTACCCAGATTGTTTATAAACAGTACTTTAATTTACGACATGGTTGACGAATCCGGTCGTGAGTACACCGTGACAGATACCCTTGTACCCAACAGGGTTGTCAATCAAAAACACACCAATGCTACACTCTGTTCCTATGCCCATCTACTAAATGAAATGAAAGAAGTTCAGGAGGGCTTGCTAATGTTGTTCGTGACTTGTTAGTCGCTCGGATCTCCCTTTGTATCTGGTCTGTAACGATAGAGACGCACTGAGCGACAAGCGAGATAACATAACTTGTGCTACCCGTACAGAGGGAACTAGCGATGTACTTGGATGGAATTACGGAATAAACCAAATAGCAAATGTCAGCTCATAGTTAAGCTCAATTCGGGGTAAAGACACGATGGTCACATTTATACGGCCCAGGGTTAGATTCTAATTCAACAAATCATTTTTCTCTTCGTCGACAAGGTTTTTACTGGGGGGTAATTCTCTCAACACAGCGCTGCGTCGATCTTAAAGGTGAAGTTTTATCTGGCAAGTTTAAGAAGCCCCGTCGGAGCGTACAAAACACGTTTTAGAGCGTGCCTTCTCAATTCGGCAGCTTTATACGACACTGAACTTTGAGAAGGCACACGCTAAAATATGTTTTGTACGCTCCGACGGGACTTCTTAAACTTGCCAGATAAAACTTCACCTTTAAGATCGACTCAGCGCTGTGTTGAGAGAATCTGGCAAACAAAAGTTGTCTTGGCCGAGCTGATTCGTGGACAAATTGAGAAGTTAGCTGTTTAAGAACAGTGTGAATTGGAGACGCAATACAATCCACTGAATTATGTCGAAAGCAACAGCTTCTCATCTCTCGGCGTATTTATCAAAAAATCTACTCGTAACAAAGTATTATTATATTATACAAATGAACGGAAGATATCACATCGTGGGAATTTACACTACTATACAGTGATATCTGTAACTATTAAATCTGTTGCGCATGTTCAACCCAATTCCGTTTCCGCATTCCAATTTCAAAAGCAAACGGCAACCCTGTTCGAAAGCAATATGGTGCCGCTTCCGGCTTCATTAGACAGATTGGATTGAGACAATACGCGCATCCAGTCCCTTTGTCATGACTTATTGTAAATGCGAGTGCATCATGCATTTTGTATTTATATTTGGTAAATAGCTTTTTCATGTCTCATACTCTGAAAGTAGGCCATTGTTTATTTTAGAAGCAGGTTGAAAATTATGCATGTCAACCCTAGACAACCCTGTGTAGTTGCACCAAATGCATGTTTTGGTTTATTTCATTATGATAATGTCGACTTTATTTGGCAAATATTTGTGTGATGAGCACGAGTATTTGTTCCTGAGTCTTGGATTTTTTCTATGTATTTAAGTATTTATTTCTCTATATGAGTATGTTTATCGTTGTCTAGTACCTATTACCTATATTATTATTATTATTATTTATTCTCCCCCCGTGTGGTTGCCGGGTTAGAATGGTGCCACTCCATGTCTTCCCGTGGATGTCGTAAGAGGCGACTAAGGGAATAATGGCTTGTAGTACTGTTAGGCGATGGGCTTGCAACCTGTCACTAATACACTAGTAAACCTCTTAGCCTGTTAGTGCAAAATGTGGTTACAGAAATATCAGCAAGTCTTTAGAGTTGTTGGTATTTTTGAAGCTCTGCCTACCCCACTCTGGGAATGAAGGCGTGATGTTATGTATGTATTATTATTTATATTTTCCGCCTGAACATGACTTTATATGGAAGTTTCGGTTTCGGCCGAAACTTAAACAAAACAGGTTTCGGTCGGACACTAACCGAGCCGTTATAGATCATAATGTGTAATGTGTATAGCGCGAATATTATTTATTGACAGCAATATAACTAAACCACAGTGTTATTCCGAACCAACAGAAACAATTGAGTAAGTAATGAGTATGGTTTACAGCATAAGAGCCGCTTTGTGCCGCACAGGGCTCTTTGTTCCGGTAATACGTCGCAGGATTACATTCACTGGATGTGGCGCTGACTAATAAAAGATTTTGTAATATTTTTTTTGCAAAGTCATTCACTGCTTATTAAGGTTAACCTACTGAACACGGTTGGTCGAATTTAATTGTAGCGCAGATCCTGTCAACACCTTCCGACTCCATGATCAGATCAGCTCGATGATGCCATATTACTATACTGGGTGATTTTGGGGTCATGATCCGGAATGGCCAAAAGTGAATAAGATGGTCATACTGAACAACTTTTCCGGTGGGACCAACCACGAAATCACCAAAAAAAAAACAGCTGTTCCATACATTAACGGTGAATTAATTGAGAGTTCAGTATGACCATCTTATTCACTTTTGGCCATTCCGGATCTTGACCCCAAAATCACCCAGTATTGTCATCGAAGTTGCGTAGTTATACCAAATTTCAGCTCAATCACTCCCCGGGAAGGTTCAAATGCTCCTTGCAAAATTTGACCCGTAAATACATACATACTAACATTGCAAGTCAATAAAAAGGCAGTAACACGAACTGTCGCGAACTAAACAATGTTCCGGATAAGCATCTGTTCAGCAGTTTAAGCGTGAAGAGGTAACAGACAGATAGACAAACTTCCGCATTTATAATATTAGTATGGATAAAGTCTTTAGCTATTTTAAGGTAAGACATCACCATGTGTTCTTTTGACACTATTCAAATAGCTAAACAAAATTCATGCAACGTTTAAACCCGTTATAATATAATGAAACGTTTTGCCGCGATACCAGAAACCCATTAAATTTACAATTACCGTGTAACGCGTAAAATTGGAGTTTTATTACGCGTAAAGTTATTTATCCTTTGTATAGAAACGAGGAGATGTGATGTGCGGGGAAATTCCTAAAACATGTTTAAATACTCACTTTATACACTGAAAAAAAACTTGGTCGCTTATTACAAGATTGTGATAGTTGTGCGTAAGCGTCTTAATTCCACACGAGCCTGACAAGACGCTAGACACATCAACTAAGATGTTAGTTGAATCGCTAAACCACTTGCTGCTGGTACTATCGGCTTTGGTTGGTATAACTAATATCATGACTATTGCATTCATTTTATGTCAACTAAGAGAAAGTCTCTCTTGGTAGGCTCTAATTTTACTGCGCTCTGCAACTGGCATAGCTGATGTTGGTGGAAAAACCGCCAGGTTGAAGTGGGTTTGGGTCGGTCACGTTTGCCGTATGCACCCAGGCAGGCACAGATAGTTTCTGAGTGGGTGCCACAGGACGGCTACCGGCGCCGTGGTAGACCAAGGAGGTGGCGAGACGTTTTAGATGCATTTCGAAGCGATTGGTCAAAGATTGTTATGGCTAGACCGGGATGGAAATCCGAGGGAGAGACCTTTGCCCAGCAGTGGGTCACTAATCCAGACTTAAAAAACCGGGCAAGAGCATGTCGGACCATGCTCAGTGTAGGGTTCCGAAGCCGTTAAGTACTACAAACATAAAAATCAAGTAATAACTAATTTTCTATTTAAAGTCAATTGGTGCCGTCTTAGAAGATTTTAGAAGGTATAAACAGTTTATTCGCCTGTATCGTATCTCAAGAACCAATTGATGATGTCTACTTAACCGTGATAGTTTTCCTGTAAAATTCGTTATATGCTCTTTTTAAGATTTGTTTCAGATTTTTAGTATTTGTAGTTTTGGCTGTAGAGGGGGGGACACTTGAGTCTAACAAAAATTGGCGCTTTAACTCTTAATATTTCATAAACGGATTACTTAATCGAAAATCTGTTTTTACAAACGACGACGATCCAACGACACTCCACACTATAGGGTAGACGAGAAAAAAAATACATCTCCACGTTACGTGTAGAGGTAGCCTAAAAAAATATTGTCTTTTACATTTTATTGTATCACTTTGTTAGCGTGACTAATATGCATATTCATGCCAAATTACAGCTTTCTAGTACTAAGAGTCTCTGCGCTAGGCTGCGGACGGACGGACATAGGGAAACTATAAAGGTTCCTAGTTTGACTACAGAAACCTAAAAAAAACGAGCATATCTATACTCCATACCATCTCTTTCTCTTTATTTAAGAGCAATGCTCTTGTCGGTGGAGTAATCACCAACCGCTGCGGTCCTCCGTCAACTGCTTGACTTTCTGGTACGACCCAACCTTAACCTTTTCCTTTTTCTGCTCAAAGTAATTTGTTTTTGCTCTTCCTCTGCCTCTCTTTCCCTCTATCTTTCCTTCTATGATGTTTTTAAGGAAAAAATCCTGCAATTTTCCGATGGGTAGCATCGTCCATACCATCTGACTTGTCATATTTAGTAAAAAAAATTGTAACCTCAAAATGCTGCATTTTTACCTAAAATTTCATTTTTTTCATAAAAGAAACCATCCATGATATAAAATCAGGAAGATAGTGTGTGGAATTTGGTCTCTCGATTCTTTTTTCACCAGAATACGGCCATTTAAGACAAAAACGATGATCTATGAGGTAAAATTGTTTACTAAATAAGACAATTCTGGGCCTCTATTCAACTGCGTTATAACGATATCGTATTTGACACGTTTAAGAATCGTTTATGTCACAGTCGCCATTATTGTAAATGACATAAGAGTTATCAAAACGTTGACAATACGGAAACAGGTCATAAACGATATCGTTATAACGCAGTTGAATAGAGGCCCAGTTGTTATTTACATACCTACTAGAGTCTGTTCTGTTACGAATACCTACAGCTGTAAGCCTAGTAATAAAACAAAGACGTTTACATGTCTTTAAAGTACTCTAACGAAATCTACGTCCAAAAACGCTACAATGGACAAGACCATATGCAACCTTCACCTAAACATGATGTAACTACAAACATACATTTTGCCATTAAAAACGTCTGCGCCATCTATCCCGTTAGCTACATTAATATGACAAACCGTTGATTCTACATATTTCCCAACTGTAAAGATAACTTGGTGGTATCCATTGCCTTATTTGCTTGGAATGCCGCCAATGGCAGTATCTGTTACTTAAATTTGGCAGTGACTCGCTATGGTCGCCATCTTTGGTGCTTAGATGCAAAGCCAAATATTATGTCATATCTACATAACAAGCGTCTCTATATTAGTAGTGTGTACATCGAAACACAATAGTGCGAACACTGCTGCTTGGTTACAGGATCAGTATGTAAGATTTTAGTAATGATCGACACGAGATCTTACTATTTGCAAGTTTTATTTATTATTTATTATTGCTATGACAACACTCATTATAGAACAGCTTTCACGCTTACGCAATAGTTAGTAGAGAAAGATATTCTCCTACTCCTGTACGTTTCTCCGTCATTTATATCGTCACAAACACGAATACAAGCATAATAAGTTCGCAGAAAAGTCTATACCCTATTTCTCATAATATTACGGCACAAAATTATTTATTACTTTTACGTCCGAGTTTAAACGATACGCCCACTACGCCTACCAGCTTTGTTTTTAATAAGGGCTACCGCGTATCACTTTCTTCACTAGATGGCGCCTCTGTAGCACGAGAAGACCAAGCGTGTGACAATTCACTTATTTCACTTTAGACATACACACATTTATTATTCTAAAATATTAAGTTTCATGATTTTTAATATCAACTGTCAAAAAGACCTCATGCTACACAAATTAACCATAGACACATATTTTGTGACTTTCCCGCTTATTGAAAATTGACATTATCTCCTTGACATTTTGATCAAGGTGCATTATTCGTTTTATTACTATACATTAACACGCTATCTAATAGCAGAATATGTTGGAACTCCTTATATCTGGTACCATCATGTTATTGTGAATAAATAATTCACTTACTTACTTACTACTTTATTGTTCTTTGCTTTACTCTTTGTGTTTGCCATGGTTCGTGTTAATTTTTGTTTGTCTAATTTTGCATTTTATTTAATTTTCAACAAGTTAGATTTGTTGGTAATTCTGTAGCTCTGCCTACCCCACTCTAGGAATGAAGGCGTGACTTTATTTATGTATGTATTTAAAAACTAGTCGTAGAATATGTATTCAAGTATAGATAGCGTACAAGTAGGTCAATAAACGCTTGAGCTTATGGTACCGCTTCGTAGCTAAAAGTTCGTAACCAGCATCGAAACGGGAATAAAATCCCGTTTTGTAAGTGTCTACTAAACGGGACTTTTTCATTACCAATTCGTAACTGCGGTTGGTAACCAGCTTTGAAATACGAAAATTGGCTACGAAACGGCACTACGCCGGCCCATTACGTATTCAGCTACAAACAGGGAATTTTAGATTCCCATTTTGTCGCCAGCTACGAAAATTGGCTTCAAAACTTTACCAAAGGCGCTTGAGGGCCTTCGACCTCACTTATACAACTGTATAAGTGAGGTGGCATAAACTACCATTACTTACACATTGCCTTTGACCTTAACATAGAAAAGAGAATTAATGCAAGCAATTAACAACACTCTGGTTGAGATTCTCAAAGTAAGAGGAGCAAATGAAAGCTAACGAAATGGATGGCTTTAATGGCGAACGTATACAAAAGGAAGCACTACCCGTCAATTGCTCCGGATTCGGTTTCTTTCCAAACTTCCAAATGATTAAGTTCCTCGTCTTGTATTGTTTCTGAGTTGTTTCATTTGATTTCTGGAGCTACTATCGGTTAACTAATTCATTTCATTACATTACTAGAAAAGTTTAGTGGCAAGTATTCCATAGTCCTCAGGGTTGTCAACACAGTCTTTGGATGGTATCCCATCTTAAGTCTGATGTTCAGCCTCCCAACTGTTTAATTTATCTAAATCAGTAAGAAAACATTTTATTTCCGGTATCTATAACCTTTCTTAAACGTTTAAAGAGATATACCTGTAGGCCCTGGAATGTTAAACGGTTTCATTAAATATGAATTTGTAACTTATTCGGACGAATTTAACAGCTGGGAGCGATTATTCGACCTTATTATAATCCTTATCTTTCCTCTTTAACAATTTGCTCTGAAACTCGCTCGAAAACAATACGATAACATGTCAAAAGCAATGAGAATAAAACCTCAGGTTTCGTCAGGTTGCGAAGAAAATCTGCAATAAACTTTGTTATATCATATCCTTAGTAGCAAACTAATCCCCTATTCGATTAAATCGAAATATGCCGTCAATCTAAATCTATTTTAGCCAATAGAAAATAGACCCGGGAAGATGTTTGGTCACCTGTTACGGTATGAGGAGTACTTAATGATGATAATTGAGGAAAAATTTTGAAGGAAAAAGGACAAGAGGGAGACCAAGAAGAACCAATTAAAAGAGGCGTCGTGCCGTATCAGTGTGTAATAGAAAAGGCTCGGAATAGGGAAGAATGGAAATTATTCCATCGACAAGAGCACAGCTCCTAAATAAATGATGATGATCATGCCGAAAATACTTGGAGCATTGCCTCACTGTTTGGCCAACGAAATCTGTTGGAAGAGGTTTGTAGGATCGAGGGGATCAGGAGCATTTTTGAGGTTATATTTCGTACTGAGTTGACAGATGTCAATTCGGGCCTCACAGAACGGCGCGAGTATAAGGCCTCCTCCTGAGTTGGCAGTATGCACTATGCATGCATTAAAACACACACTCAAAAAAATGATAGCCTACCAAGAGATTATCTTATTCGAATTCATTTGGATTGATCTATTACAGACCTACCATTTTAAAAGAACGATTTTTTTTAAAAGGCGGTTTTTAGTTTTTAAATCATTTTTTTTACTGCGAGTATACTGCCAAGTCAGGAAGCGGCCATAATTTAATTTCGGTTTATTCTTTAAGTGACTCGAAGCCATTTTGTGTGAAATTGTCCCGTGGCATTAATTTTATTATACATTTATTATATTATGTCCCCGTGTGGTTGCCGGGTTAGAATAGTGCCACTCCATGTCTTCCCGTGGATGTCGTAAGAGGCGACTAAGGGAATAAAGGCTTGTAGTACTGTTAGGCGATGGGCTTGCAACCTGTCACTAATACACTGGTAAACATCTCGTGCAAAATGTGGTTACAGTGATTGTAAACATGTTAAGAGTTGTTGGTATTTCTGTAGCTCTGCCTACCCCACTTTGGGAATGAAGGCGTGATGTTATATTATGTTATGTTTATTTTATGCATTGACTTTGGTCGCAAAGGGTCCATGGTGTTTTAATCAAAAATCTGTATACGTACTGTCTCTTCTCTCCAGCTGTAACATCAATGTAGCGCATGTGTTTAGAGGATGAATGGCGTGCTTGCGGTGGAAATATATGCTTCATTGCCGGAACGTTCATTAACACGTTCACTGCCAGTACTTGCGGTTGTATTCAATTTAAACACATATACGTGTCGCTGGTTTCCTAAGGGCATGGTTGGTGCCATTTTTTCTGAGTTATATACGAAGTTGACGCCAAATCGAGCCATTGATAGTATGTATGTATGTAAATTCTTTATTGCTCAAACAAAAGATAACAAAGTAAAAAAACGAAACAGAAACATAAAAGGTATGTACAAAGGCGAACTTATCCCTTTAAGGGATCTCTTTTAGTTAACCTTTGAGTAATTGAGAGAGAAATAAAACAGCGGATGGCTAAACCTACAACAATAAGTAGACAGAAGATAAAGATAAAAAATCGCATTCAAATACGTACAGTCAAGTTCAAAAGTATGTATACACTTTAGTACCTTGTCACTTTAATCGCTTGGATAACTTCATATGGCAGTTTAAACATGACGTTAAATAGACAAGGTACTAAAGTGTATACATACTTTTGAACTCGACTGTACAAACATAAGATACCCAAATATATACCAGTTTAATTCTAATTAAATACACTACTAAATACATACATACATAACAACACGCCTTGATTCCCAGAGTGGGGTAGGCAGAGCTACAGAAATACCAACAAATCTAAAAATACTTGTTGATAATTCTAACCACATTTTGCAGAAGTAGGCTAAGATGTTTACCAGTATATTAGTGACAGGTTGCAAGCCCATCGCCTAACAGCACTACAAGCCCTTATTCCCTTAGTCGCCTCTTACGACATCCACGGGAAGACATGGAGTGGCACTATTCTAACCCGGCAACCACACGGGACCACTACTAAATAAATAAATATAATATAAGTATTAAAAGAAGAAAGGGCATACAGTCATACATAAGTCATATACCAGGAACAAGAGACAAGCTAGTACTTCCTCAGCCTGGATTTAAGTGAAGCAGCAGATTGAGATTGCCTAGTATCAGTTGGCAGCCCATTCCCTAAACGAACGAATAGTAAAAAAAAAGCCGGTCAAGTGCGAGTCAGACTCGCGCACCGAGGGTTCCGTACAAACTTATAAGAATGTAAAATTGTATTGAGGGACAAACTTGACTTTCCCGTTGAAAAACTGTCGTCTCCATACATCGACATAGGTCGCGATTAGTTTACAAACTGCATAAAAGTTTGCAATCGTATTTTTTTTTATGTAGTTAAAAATTTACGGTTTTCGTAATTTTTCCTTTATCTGTGCTATAACCTCGTGAGGCCTACGTCAAATTTTACTAGTTCAAAAAGGGACCTTGTGTAAGTCAACTAAAGTTTAAAGTCACTTTGACAAATGTCCTAAATTTAGGCCGTTGGGCCTTACGAGGATAAGACGTTGCTTCGTACCAAATTCCAATATTCTAGATCGACTGGAGTCTGGCAGTATACCCTTTATGTTTTGATTCCTTTGCGAGTTTCGAAAATTTGCGGCATAAACGGCTGTATCTTTTGATTGCGTTGGCTTAGAATTTTAATTTTTTCACAGCTCCAAGGGACAGTAGACCTGAGTATTTGATATAAATTTCAGCTTGATACCTCCACGCGTTCCTGAGAAAAAAGGTCTTGACAGACGGACGGACGGACTGACGAACAACAAAGTGATCCTATAAGGGTTCCGCTTCTTCCTTTCGAGGTGCGGAACCCTAAAAAAGTGCTAGAATTGTTGTAAGTTGTTGCAGGATTAATAAGATTTAAGCGTTTATTGTTTATTTATTACTGATGATAAAATTACCGTATAGTCATTTTTGAATTTGAGGCGACTATGTTTTTTTTAAGAAACGTTGAAAGGAAACTATAATGCGACTGTCGGTCACGGCAATATATTTTAGTTACTTCATATGATTTATAATTTGGAACAGTAAAGGAATCGTTTGTAAGCAAATAAAAAAAACTCTTTAGTAAATATTATCTTATTTGTATCCTCGTAAGGCCCAACGGCCTAAATTTAGGACATTTGTCAAAGTGACTTTAAACTTTAGTTGACTTACACAAGGTCCCTTTTTGAACTAGTAAAATTTGACGTAGGCCTCACGAGGTTATCTATGCCTCGAATTGATTTAGAATGTCTTTACACTGTACAAAAAATGTTTCATCCCAATCAAAATTACTATACTTACTTATTAAGCATCTTGGACGTTTCTTCATGTATTAATTAAAGCAAATTCTG
The DNA here is from genome assembly GCA_949316455.1 of Acleris holmiana. Taxonomy (NCBI): domain Eukaryota; kingdom Metazoa; phylum Arthropoda; class Insecta; order Lepidoptera; family Tortricidae; genus Acleris; species Acleris holmiana. The sequence continues at coordinate 19,102,463 of OX438774.1, forward strand.
ATCCTAAATTTACAATAATAATATTACATATTCCACGTTGTTAATGCAATTTCAAGACAAATATTTCCTCACTTAATATGCAGAATATGTGACAGCACTTGATTTAGGTAATCACTCGGTACAGAACACAATCATTTAACGGATTTTTTACTTACCGTTCCATCCTCACTACATTGACGCGTAACTAAGACCTTTCATATTACAGCTTTTTTACAATGCAGCAGTGGATATCGTATTTAGCGATCTTGTCTGTTACAGAAGATTATATAGATACGCAAGCGTTACCGATGTGGGATGATTAATAATGTGTTCATGATTTAGTTAATGGTACGTTATTACATCGACAAAATTAAACTGAACATGGGCTTTAATTAACTAGATCTAGGGTAAATACTCAATAACTAGCCATTCTGGTAACTGGCCACTTGGTATTAATATGTAAAGCAAAAGATATGCTGATATTTCTGTAATTATACTAAATCCAGGATTATTAATCGGAGCAGGTACCTACTGGTAAAGTGTCTTCTCTATAGCGTCAGTATATAAAATTGGTAACTAATACCATTGACGAAATATAAACAGTGGCCCTAACAAAACGCTTACATAATGCAAACGCCGCTTAAATTTTCGAAAATCCCCGCTGGCAACTTACGTTTATCCTATTCGATAGCTAAGTTCGTTGTCTAAGCGATTCATCAAGCTGGGTACGAATCTGAGCGGCTCAGCCTGAGGCATGCTCGCCCCGCGCGGCAAGCTGCTCGCGAGCCAAATTGTTGCAGAAGCCTACATTTCAAAATGGCGTCGGACACGATGACAGCTGTGGCTGCGTTTATCATAATAATCCACCGAATTATTATCAAAAAGAACAAGTAATCGTTTCGGTGGTGGAACGGCTCAGCAATTTTATCAAATTTGTACGCTCCTTACCCACAGACAAGTTAGAACTGGGCTGAAATTCTACAAGGTAATAACGATATCGTTTTTGACCTGTTTCCGTATTGTCAACGTTTTGATAACTCTTATGTCATTTACAATAATGGCGACTGTGACATAAACGATTCTTAAACGTGTCAAACACGATATCGTTTTAACGCACCTGAATAGAGGCCCTGGTTGTTCTGTCCGCGGCACGCTCGGATACACGTCCAAATTACGCGAGGCACGCACACCGAGGCGCCTTTGAGCGCTCGGCGGCTCGCCTCGCGCCGCACAGCGCGAGAGCGCGTACTAATTTGAGCAAAAAAGGTGACCCGAGGCTGCTCTAATTCGTACCCACTTTCAGAAGAATCGGAATCGAATCGTTGCTAAAGTTTCTGTTTTCTATCGGCTGGAAATGTATTTTAGCATAAGCTGTTGATGCGGTCTGTCATCAGTATCATAACTTATCAGCTTAAATCAATCCTATACATTTGATTTACGAATATTGCTAACTTAGTACCCATTTCACCATAAGATGTTCATACATTTTGACAACTGTTAACGCTCTAATCGTCAGGGCCTCTATTCTACTGCGTTATAACGATATCGCGTTTGACTTGTTTTAGAATCGATTATGTCACAGTCGCCATTATTGTAAATGACATAAGAGTTATCAAAACGTTGACAATACGGAAACACGTCAAATACCATATAGTTATTACCGTGTAGAATCCCGGCCCTGTTAAGTGGTTCACATTGTATGGTGAAATTGGTACTTAACCTTATAGACCGCGTAGTCATTCATAAGGTTAAGTTAGCGATATTCGAAAATCGCTCATAACTAAATGACAATTTCCAAAGTGGCCAGTTATTCACGATTTACCTTACTCGTAGCGCTTCGATTTTGCTGGAATGTTCATTGTTCCTTCGGGAATTACGTCTGGCTGGAAATAAACTGTCCACCAAAGTTTTATCATTGTTTGTTCAGGGCGAATTTCAGGATTTTCAGCCGGCCGGGCCTCATTTTGACAGCCGATATATTGACTTGCCCGTATTAGTGACTTCTGCGTAGAACTCTGGTTCATTCGGGAACTTACCAAACGTCCTTATTAATGACATTAAGAGAACGCCGGTGTATTAGTGGCTAGGGGTGTCGACTAGTGATCGCAAGGGTTCTCTGCAGTTTCGCCGACAAATAATAATAATAATAAATCACCGGACAATGTCACGCAAATTGGACTAGTCCCAAACTAAGCTCTAGGCTTGTGCTATGGGTACTAGACAACGATAAACATACTTATATAGAGAAATACATACTTAAATAAATAGAAAACATCCAAGACTCAGGAACAAATATTCGCGCTCATCACACAAATATCTGTCCTTACTGGGATTTGAACCTAGGACCGCTGGCTTCGGAGGCAGGGTCACTACCAACTAGGCTAGCGTGTCGTCAAATCTTTGACAAATGCATCGTTTCGCAACTTATTCATTTGCCGTCCCGCTTTTTTCTAAAAATACCAATATTTTAGGATTTTTATAATACTAATCTAACCTATAGGGTTCTACACGATGGTCCTGAAATAAATCCGGGATTATTTACAGTGTCGGAAAAAAAGCAGGTTGTCAAATGATATGTTTGTGACATGAATCATTTCTGAAACATTGGTTATGAAATGGTAGGATCCCGATCGCAAGGTACCTAACCTCCCAAGGTGTAATTAATACACGGAATGCACGAGTTTTGGCGCGAAATTGGTTCCAAATAATACTGTGGTCAGAATGCTGTATCAGCAATACCACAGCATTGTTACTGTGGTCACCCGACCGCAGCGCTGGTTTACGGCACCTTTTGTTGAACCATCAAAGCAATATTAATATTTAACAAGATTTACTGCAGTTCAACCAAAACGAAATATCTCATTTTTTAAACACTATTTAATCATCCCGTGTGGTTGCCGGGTTAGAATAGTGCCACTCCATGTCTTCCCGTGGATGTCGTGAGAGGCGACTAAGGGAATAAGGGCTTGTAGTACTGTTAGGCGATGGGCTTGCAACCTGTCACTAGTACAATACACTAGTAAACTTCTTGGCCTGATCGTGCAAAATGTGGTTACAGAATTATAAACAAGTCTTTTTAGAGTTGTTGGTATTTCTGTAGCTCTGCCTACCCCACTCTGGGAATGAAGGCGTGATGTTATGTATGTATGTATGTATGTATTTAATCATTACATTTTGTGGGTGGTAGGACCCTGTGCAGGGTCCGTCCGGCTTGCTCCTACCATCCTATTCATTAACCTACCAAGCAGCAGTGTTCGCATTGTTGTCCGGTGTGGGGATAAGACAACGGTGAAATTACTAGCATAGAGGCATTTCATCCTAGTCCTCAGGGCTGGCAACGCATTTGAGGTCTTAGGATTGCAGTCTTAAGATATAGTAATAAGTCATGAGCATTCAAATGTCTATGGGTCTCAGATTCCATTTACCATCAGGTGGCCTGAGTGCTCGTGTGCCTTCTCCTTAACATAAAAATAAGTAAATTATTAAATCTACTAAGACATCCATAAATAAAATTAATCGACTTTATAGTCATTAACTGAATGAAAGTGGCGGTATAATGTTTTATCCAAGCCCATTCCCAAATAGTGTCCAATTCCCGCTTCATTAAGAGCGGTCTCACAGATGACACTGAAGGCTGCCTGAAAGATGACAGGTCCTTCATCATCCCTAATCCTGCTGCGGCGGACTTAATGCACAATTGATTACCTGAAGAGATTACCAAGACAGGGGTCGTCAACTGAAGGATAAGGGAAGGATATTGATATTTATTTTGATTGATTGAATGTAAAACTTTAAAATTTGAAATAATAGTAATGAATTTATCGATATGGGATCTTTCTGAATATATTATGCATTAGAAAGCAACTTTAACTTGCGAACTTAAAAGATATTGTTAGTTATAAAACTGAAAAACAATAACTATTATTTTGCAACATATTCAAATTAATTTCTACCAAACATAAGCTTTGCTCGCATTTATTTTAGTCAGTATGTGAATTTTATAGTATAAAATGCGTTACTGAGAAGTCCATGGCGAACAATTTCTGACATAATCTGCAACACTACAAAGGGAATAACATTACAGAGCGACTAGAAACTTGCCCGGGATTTGTTTGTCGTTCAGTAATCCCTCTGCACTAACGAGAAAAATCCAAGTTGCGCTAGCTATTAATTTCCACGTGAAGCGAAAAACAACGTTACATTTTATAACGCAAACGTGTCTATGTTTCGCATGCTCTTTCATTGTAAAACTGCCATAGGATTTGGATGAAATTTGGAATTTGGATAAGTGCGTGAGTTTTACGGCCGCTTAACTTGAATCTGTCAATTTCATACATTTATAAATCCGGCCGTAATAATAAATTACCTGGCATCGCAGAAAATTTTCGTTCGATCGTTTCACCCTAAAAAAATCTCGTTCACAGGTTGTGCACCCCTGAGCACTTGTCGCGGATTAATTCCAATATGGCGACCACGCCACCGACAATGGCGGCTTTAGTCTTCACATCAATGGATCTTTTGTACGTCATAGCTTTTAATATGCGTTAAGCTGCATCGAGATATTACTTTAGAGTTTTTCAATCCACATCCCGCTTCACAACTTAATTATCAAACATCGACGCAACATTGGATTGAGTTAATGAATGGCGAGGCGCGTCGACATGGATTGAAAACATTTTTTGTACTCGTCGATTAAAATCTGTGTATTAAAATTTCATAGCGAATACTGTAACGTCACTCTTTTCATCGTTGAATAGTCTATGTTACTTCCGAAACAACCGAAATAACTATTTCGATACGCTCTAGACAACCGAATTTTTTTTGAAAATGGAACTTCGTATTTAAATAATATGTGCCCTTGTTTAAGGAGACTCGATGCGGTACAAAATTGCCAATGTATGGCGTTTTGGAACGTAGCAGCATCGCGTCATCTGTCAAAAATCTACTTAAACTTGTTGCTGTATCCAGGGCATAAAAAAAAACTACGCTTTGTGATTGGCTAGTATTTTTAGCTTGGCACAGTACTGCAACATTGCGGACGCCGGTGGTGTGATAACTTTTCTTTTCAAAGCTAAGAAGTTTACGTTTTTTCTATGGAAATAAAAATCAGACCTTAAGCTTAAAAAGTTAAAATATAAACTAAGAAAATGAGTAGTGACAGTGACGAAGCATCTTTAACTCCTCAAGAAATAATTATTTCAATTATCTTGTCTAAAAGAAGTCGAATAGTAGAACTAGTAACTACTTAGTGGTGGTAGGACCCCGTGCAGGGTCCGTCCGGATCGCTATCACCATCTTATCCATTAACCACCCGCCAAGCAACAGTGTTCGCATTGTTGTGTTCCGGTGTGGGGATAAGACAACCGGTGAAATAACTAGCATAGAGGCATTCCATCTTAGTCCTCAGGGTTGGCAATGCATTTGAGGTCTTGGGATTATAGTCTTGAGAATTCAAATGTCTATGGGTCTCAGATTCCACTTACCATAAGGTGGCCTGAGTGCTAGTGTGCCTTCTCCATAACATAAAAAAAAAAAAAAAAAAAAAAAACTAGACAATATAGTACTTACGATATATAGTTTTCTGATATAGGTACTCGTATTAATGATTTAAATTATATTTTTTAATGAACTCGTACAAAAAGTATTGTTCACTATAGTGTCATAATCAAACTTTTTAATCTCGTACCTTAGTTAGGCCACTCAGAGTACCTATATCAGAATAAGGTATTATAACACGATTGTGAAAAATACTATTTTGTGTTGCATTAGAAAACGAAAATCTGTAACATGATTTACATGATGCTTATTTATTTATTTATTTATTTATTTAATCTTTATTGCACAAAAGAATACACTTAGCATTCTCTACAGTTGAGCTTTGGGCAAAGCAGAGATTGTAGTGACGGTGCAACATAAGGTGTAACTAATACACATACACTTACATATCAATAAGCTATAATAACATAAATACATATATTGCGCTAGTAAAAATAATAACACAAATATATATAATATAAATGTATAATATATAATAATATGAGGATAAACAAAAATTAATTCAGATAAAGCAATCATAATAGCTTATGTACCGCATGGAGACTTTTAATGACCTGAATTGAATAATTGAATAGAAATTAACTTTTTATTTATAAAATACTTACCTATTGATATTGTATACATTACAGCTTAGGCATGTCTTAAATATAACACAATATGTGCCTGAACTAGGACGATCCTGTTATTCAGGCATAAATAAGCTTACAAGTCTCTTCCCCTGAATTAAAAAAATACCCAACCTATTGTATAAATAATTATTTCTTGTGTGTAAGTGTTAATAAGTTAATGTTTATAAAATGTTTGATTATGAACGGAAAAAAAAATCGGACATTTATATTTGTATAAAGTAAATAGTTTAAGCCCTCTTATGCTGCTATGCCCTTGCAGGGCGTCACATGAATACCTGATTATTTATATAACCCTCCACCTGTAACCTGTAAAGTGACATGCAATACACGATGTCTATTTCTACTTCTACATAGTAACTTTTCAAGTACTTAAACGTTAAATTCACATACATTAAAAGTTCCATAGTGAATGTTAATAGGAAATATCTATATCTATGAAAGTATAATAGCTTAAATCAGGCTTGTTTAGGAATAGAGATAAGATTAAAACAACCTATTTTAATAAATAACGTAAAATGGGGTTAGTTTGATTAATTTTAAAAATAAATCTTCCGTATTTAGTCAGAAAATAAATTGATAAAATCATTACTAGGTACTCATTGGAGTAACTTAAAGAAGGTAGAGCTAGACAATTAACGGTAGATGGGTTAGTAGAAATCTCAATTCTTAAAATTGTACTTAGATTAAGGGCGGATATTTTTGTGATGAGTAAGTGTATTTGATCCTGAGTCTTGGATGTTTTCTTTGTGTTTAAGTCTTTATTTCTCTATATAAGTAAGTTTACCGTTAAGTCTAGACTTCTAGAGCTTAGTTTGGGACTAGGCCAATTTTTGTGAGGTTGTTCCGCGATATTTATTTATTTATTTTACCGGTAGCAAAAAACTGTATTAATGACATACCTTCAGGAACATTACCAACTCCAACAATAGCACTTTGATAGATGCCTGTTAACGCGTATTATGCAGATATTATGAAATTGAACACGATAGTTCGTGCGATCGCGTTAATTGCGAAAGTAGCTCAGTTTCCGTTAATAATATACTTCCTCCGATACAATAGTTACTCGTATCTAATCTCGCGTGTTCAAGTCGCCGTCGCTTGCGCAACGTTAATTTGGGACGTTTGAACGATATCGTCTTATTATGCCATACTTTTATAATACCAAGAAGTGGTTATCAAATGTTGAACTTTATGCGTAAAAGTGCTGTAAAAGTGATTTGTGCTTGCTATGCACTTTTAATATTTTGTATTAGATGATTCTGATGATGAATTTCCAAAAAGCTGTTTTTATTGATTTTTGTAAAACTCGTAAATATTTGAAGTAACTACTCTTTGCATTTCGATATATTGCATAATTCTGACGCCTTGATGTTTTTAGAATAAAAACCTAAAGTTTAAATGTCTGACTAATAAATTGTAAGTTTGACGTGTATTGAATCCCAATTGTCTATAAATTTTGCAACCTATTCGTAATCTGAAACTAGTTCAGGTACTTATTGGGCACTTCCAACTGTTAGTCACTAATAATTGACACTTAACTCTGAATTTAAAAATCAAACGCTTATAAATTTAATGTTGCAAAATAAATGAACAAATCCTTAAATTGTTCGAAATAAGAATTAAGTGAGATTGGTCCTTCTGCATTACTGGTGTATTATCTTAAACAATTTTATCTACACACATATCATAAACCCTCTATGATGCGTACAAAGACCGCAAATTACGACTAGCATCAAGATCAACTATTTTGTTAGAACAAATTTCTAATCTGTGAAAATGTTATTGCTAAAGCCTGACAAGATTCTATTTGGCCCTATTTCAATACAAATTTATATGGAAATAGAGCCAAATAGAATCTTGTCAGGCTTTAAATAATAACATCAAATTCGATATCATTATTACATTAAAATTTCTATGAAAAACAAAGCAATTTTATTTGAACTCAATTGTAATATCACACGAGATGACCTCTTATTAGAAATGAAATGTCAATTGCATACAATTTTGACAAATCTCGCATGTTATACTTGATATCAAACGATACCTTAGTTTGTCCCTGAATTTAAAAAAAAACTACGGTAGCTGCCATTTTTGACGTTCTATTTGTCGTTTCGCAAAAAATATTTTAGTTTGTTTTGTTGTTTATAGTATGTATGTAGATAAAGCAGTTTATGCATCTGTACATAATTAGGCATTAAAACTCACGTGTGATGTTATTATGAAACACACACTCGTATTATAATGCCTTTTATTATGCAACAGTCACATAAATGTTAACCACACATTTCAACAACGCACTGGGGTATTAAACGTAGGCTTTTAAAGTTAATTTGGCCGAGGAAGTTGAAGCCCAAGCCATAAAGCGTGTGTAACGCTTGCGAACAGAAAATTGAAACACGAACAATTGAGCGCAACAAAAACAGTGCGTTGTCCGAACAATTAATAACAGTTAACGCGGGCTCGTTAAACCCGCAGCATTCGAGGGCGGCTGCCACACAAGTAAAGACTCGACGAGAGCAAAGTTAAATAGGGTGTAGTGAGAGGTGATGGAGAGGTGGGTCGAGCTCTATGTCGTATAAAGCTGTCTAATAAGACCACAGGGATCGAATCCCGGTCAGATAATTTGTGTGATAAGCGTGTCATGGATGGGTTAATAAATGGTTTACCCTTGAAATGTCGACACTCATTTCATCGAATGGTTTACTTCGCCGAATTTTTATTTCATCGACAGGCATTTCCAGGTGCAGAAGTTAGAATTTTTGGTGGTCACAGGTCTAACCTAACCTACGTAATCTATGTTTAAGATGACCTAAAATGGATAAGGTTTCAGCAGAAAGTAGCTTTCGAAGACACGAAAATACGATTTCGGTGAAATGAGTTTCGACATATCAAGGGGATCCCGTTAATAAATATGTTTAGACGGACAATTCAATGGGATGTAAAAAGAAGGATACATATAAAATGAAGTATGATAGCCAAGCTAATTATGTATGGCCAAAAAGGTTACAACGTAAAGCAACACAATTACTTTGCTTGCTGGACTAAAAACAAAAATACAGTTTAAATAACAGAAGTCTAACTATAATCATTAAATGTAAATATTACTACTGAAAACACAGACCTGATTATACAAATGGCGAGGGTAGTTTCTGACTATAAGGAAAACAACAAAGGCTGTACTTTTCTGTAATGATTTATATCCGCAAATAGGCCGCACAGGCATTTTAAAACGTTTTTCAGTCTGCCAGCACTTCCCAAGAGGAGACTAATGTCGAGAAGTCATTTTTCAAGCCAGATTTAGACAAAATTATAATTACCTTTCAAACAAATATATTAATACTTCAGTCTTCAAAGATAAGTCAAGAAAGCAAATCAATCAATATTCAGAAAGCAAGACACAAAACTAGCAGAGGTTCAATATAATTACTGTATTAAAATGGAGCAATATATTCCTCACTAGCGACCCGCCCTCGCTTCCCTCCGGGTTAAAGTATTATACATTCTCTGTCAATTAAAAAAACCGCATCAAAATTCGTTGCGTAGTTTTAAAGATCTAGGCATGCATAGGGACAGACAGCGGCAAGCGACTTTGTTTTAAATAGAAAGAGAGTGATTCAAGAGGAAGGTTTGACGACACGGTGGCCTAGTTGGGAGTGACCCTGCCTCCGAAGCCGGCGGTCCTGGGTACAAATCCCGGTAAGGGCAGATATTTGTGTGATGAGCGCAAATATGTATTTGTTCCTGAGTCTTGGATGTTTTCTATTTATTTAAGTATGTATTGCTCTATACATATAAGTATGTTTAAGTAGAGCTTAGTTTGTGACTAGGTCAATTTGTGTGAGATTGTCCCCTGAAATTTATTATTATTATTATTATTATATTTTAAAGTTTATACCCTGAGCAAAGCGAGGGCGGGTCGCTAGTAGTGGATAACTTAAGTTGGTGCTGGTCGCCACGCAGAATATCTATCTGGATGCTGCAGCTAAACTTCTCACGGTATAATGGTAAGTATCTCGGAGACTCGTGCTTATTACTCACGATATTGTAGTTGATATTAAATAAACCGTCTTCTTTAAATATTATGTGTTTAATACTTTTGGTAATAAAAAGATTTACAGAACGATAATGAAATATAATAAAATGAGACACCAAGACATGCTAATGCTTATCGAAATTTTCTAGAAAATGAATTTATCGATCGCAAATGGATCATGAACAATTTTGAATTTGGATAGAATTTAAACGAAATTTAAAAGTGGCCGGTGCAAAAAGGAGTTTGTAACCACCTCGTTACAAACTGTTTTGTGTGTGAAATAAATGATCGCTTTCATCCCTTGGTTAACAGTGTGTGTATGGCTGCCAGTGATGAGTACTGTTCTCTTAACGAATGAACGTAGCTAATTGGAAAGCACGGGCTTCATCACCGAGCGGCTATTTTTAACCGGAGGGTTCTGTAACGTTGCGTAACTGAGTTTTTAAATATCTCTTTTAAATATAAATGAGAGCCCTAACAAATTAAAAAGAACTTAAGGTCATTTCCAACGTCCACATATTAGATTTTGCCTGTGAATCGTATGGCAGTCATAATAATTACCCCCACTTTTTCTAAGGGATAGCATAATTAACTACCCCTACTTTTTTACTTTTTTAATTCAGGTACTTCGGTTTCGGTTCGTTGTTTATTTTATAGATACCTGTGATTGTAATTTGATAATCTATACTACGAGTAATGTTATAAATATTAAAGTAACTCTGTTTGTCTGTCTGTTTGTTACGCTACGGATAAACCGATGAACCGATTTAGATGAAATTTGTTATAGAGATAGTTTGAGTCCCGGGGAAGGATATAGTGTATTTTTTATTCCATGACACTAGTAGGTCTCGTCAAGATGCAAACTTTTCTGTTTTCTATCGATGGAAAATGGAGATGACATCGATTTTCGAAAATCGGTAAGTTAGCATTTTGCAACTTAATTGAGGCTCCTAGGTCAATGTGATGTAAATTGCCCCCTGCTATTTAGTAATTTACTTAATCTAACGACTTATGTTATCTTGAATTCTATGGTAGAATTAATTGTTGTTCTGTAACCATCCCCTTTGACGCGTTATTTAATGAAATTGCAGCGTGAGTGCTAATTGGTAAGCAACTGATCGCTGTGCAAACATTCCCATTATTAAGACGGAGGCTAAGCTATGATTAAATTTAATGGTTTTTTGCTGTTAACGAAGAACGCAACACAATCACAACACATTCGATTACATTATTTTTTGAAGGTTAATATCTAATATCATAATTTATTGATTAAAAAAAAAGAAAATACATGATTACATTATTACAATGCCCATCTAGGCAAAACCTTGAAGCGGTTTGTGTGCCGATGGGGAGTTCTTAACAATTGATCCAATTTATAGAAATATTATGAAGTTGTGTTTTAGGTATATTTCTACAGCTCCATTTACAGAATGTAGGTTAAAAAGTAACTGATTTATTATTTTAGGCAATAGGTATGAGTATTTTTGAGCAACATATGTTGTTATATTTAGGTAAGCAGAATTGGCTTCGGAATGATAACTTTCTTAATCTAATACATCTTTTCTTAAATTTGAATAGTATAATTAAAAAAGGTTTTTTCGTTTTGGTCTGGGGTGATCGCACCAGTGTTGGACACTTTAAGCTGACAGGCACCAATAATGGACCCTTTACTCTTAATTCAAAGATCATAAGGTCATCATAATTGATTGTTGCAAAACAAATGAATAACCTTTATTGTCTGTAAAATAAGAGTCAAGTGTCCATCATTGGACCTTGTCCATTACTGGTTTGATCACCCTATGTGTAAAAGAATTTACATGTGCCAGTGACAGTTTACCAAGCACAAGTAAGTTACAAAACTATTTAGTTTTTAATTTCCTTCTAATCGTAGTACAAAACTAGCACGTGCTAATTTAACATTTTTACTTGGCTTGCTTCCAAGGTACCCATTTGGGAGCCACAGACGTCATACATTTAAGCTACATACGTACAAGGTATCGACACTGTGTCTGCTGGTTTGTATTCATTAGTTGCTGTCCAGAGTACAGTCGAGTTCATCAACGTAACTATCCAGGCTCCAGTCGCTCTACATCGATTTGATTATCGCTGTTTGTAATCACAATAAATAATATTCACTCTGGGGCTGACTCCAGCCAGACAAAGTCAAATATGATTTAAAAAAAAATCTGAACTAGACTCTATTGTTAGAGGCATAAGAGCGTGTGCAGATATTTTAGAGAGCCTTGTATGCTCTGATATTTTCGATTGCGTAAAAATTATGAACAATATAATCCAGTGATGAACATTAACATATTTTATGGGATTGTTTATAACTGGAGCACTGTCCATAAAAGGAGCTTTTATCTTACCAAATATCTATGTTTTTAAAATAACCTAACAAACAAATAAATCCAATGAAAATCGGGGATAAATAGCACTTTATACAAAGACATCAACGGCCACAATGTTTTAGATATTTTTAAATTAAAAATCAAGATATACGTATGATGCGTATACTTAACATCACGCCTCATTCCCAGGTTTGGGAAGGTTTGGGAGGCAGAGCTACAGAATTAGGAACAAGTCTAAAAAAAAGGATGATAATTTTGGAGCCACATTTTGCACAATTAAACTAAGAGGTTTATCAGTGTATTAGTGACAGGTTGCAAGCCCATCGCCTAACAGTAATACAAGCCTTTATTCCCCCGTGTGGTTGCCGGGTTAGAATAGTGCCACTCCATGTCTTCCCGTGGATGTCGTAAGAAGCGACTAAGGGAATAAGGGCTTGTAGTATTGTTAGGCGATGGGTTTGCAACCTGTCAGTAATAAATACACTGCGTCGGTGATAGTGATGATATGGTAGCTTAAAATTCAAATTAATTTAATTTTCCATGAAAATAGGTTGAATTGTGTCGGTCTTGATCTAATCACAATAGTTCAGAATGTTAAGGTTCTATTCAAATAATGTCATTCGTTAATTTTGATTTTTGTACCTTTTAACAGTATTTGGATTCGACTGTACCTATTGGCCGGACAGTCTCGACTCAATGGACAGTCGAACACGATGTTACGGTAACCCTATTTCGACTCGGACGTGATTACAGCGAGGGATGGGCGTCTGTGAGCCAAGGCAAGATGCATTCTGCAATCAGAAGGCCACATATGCTACCACACATACAAGAATAAAATGTGATGGCTTTATTACTTAGTTTCTAGGGTTCCGTAGTTAAACTAGGAATCCTTCTAGTTTCGCTATGTCCATCCGTCCGCAGCCTAGCTCAGAGACTCTTAGTACTAGAAAGATGTAATTTGGCATGAATATACATATGGCTCGTGTGGTTGCCGGGTTTGAATAGTGCCACTCCATGTCTTCCCGTGGATGTCGTAAGAGGCGACTAAGGGAATAAGGGCTTGTAGTATTGTTAGGCGATGGGTTTGCAACCTGTCAGTAATAAATACACTGCGTCGGTGATAGTGCAATACCGCGTAACCACCAAACTAAATAAGGTGCAAAATACACCTTAACAGGTACGACAGTAAGGTACATTGTGCAACTTATTGAATTTATTACTTACGCGGTATTGCATTATCCCCGACGACTAGTAAACTTCTTGGCCTGATTGTGCAAAGTGTGGTTACAGAATTATCAACAAGTCTTTTTAGAGTTGTTGGTATTTCTGTAGCTCTGCCTACCCCACTCTGGGAATGAAGGCGTGATGTTATGTATGTATGTATACATATTAGTTACGCCAATGAAGTGGTAAAATGAATCCTTGAAAAAAAAAGAATAGTGTACCTCCCCTACACGTAACGTGGAGACGTTTTTTTTTCCTCGTCTACATCGTCGTGTGGGAATAGGTCTTTCAGAAGTGTTGCGGTTTGGTAAATACAATTTTTCGATTAAGGGATCCGTTTATGAAATATTAATTTTTGTAACTCAACAGCCAAAACTACAAATACTAAATATCTGAAAAATATGATGTATGAAAGCGCTTACAACGAATTTAAAATTAAAACTGTCACGACTAATTAGACATCATTCGTTCTTGAGGTGCAGGCGATTAAAGTGTTTATACCTAAAATCATCTAAGACGGCACCATATGACTTTAAATAAAGAATTAGTTATTTTATTACCCTTTTGGCGACTAAGGTCTATAAGTAAAAATAACTAGGTATAAAAATGACTAGAAAGAAAATTGGAGAGAAGGTTTATTGACTAAGTATAAAAATGCCGACATTCAAATACGTAATTATTTGAAATTAGGTAGTGTCGACGGAGCTCCGCTGCCGTAGAACTCCTATTTCTGGGTGGTTGGCCCTCCGAACCTGCTGCAAAAGTAACATAACCTAAACCTACCTACGTATTTAAATGTCGCCATCTTTATACTTAGTCAATAAATACTTCTCTCCAATTTTTTTTCTAGTCATTTTTATACCTAGTAATTTTTCCTTATTTCGTTGTTTTTTTATGTTTGTAGTACTTAACTGTTCGGAACCCTACACTGAGCATGGTCCGACATGCTCTTGCCCGGTTTTAGTATTTTTTGTGTTACTTCAGAGTATGTACCCTAATTAATTATACCGCTAGACGCTAGTATGTTTTCCCTTTTTATGGTAGGTACTTACTACAAAAATAAAATCTTCTTGTATGGGAACCCCATTTATTACTTTTTTTTTTAAATTTGCGGTAATAACAAACATTTTGAAAATAAATATCAACCCGCTGTCTGTTACGGTTCAAGAGATACAGCTCTTTAAAGGACAGACGGGCGGACAGCGTCTGCCGTATTAATAGGGGCCCGTTGGGCTCCCTTCGGGCACGGAACCCTAAAAATGATAGAGTTAAATGCGTCTAAAATGTAAAAGTACCTATGTACGGCGGTATGTAACTAACGGTTTCCTAAGTGCGGACCCCGTATCTAACATTTAAATTACTTTGTTATATCGAGCATCAAATTAAAAAGCTACAAAAATGTATATTCACGAAAGTTTTGTACATCTCGAGTTATGACAATAATATTGCAAGTTTTCCTTTGTCAAAAGTTCACGACTTATGTTACGTAAAAAATATTTTTTGTTGTTAATTATTTAGTTTACAACTAAAAACGCTTTTAGGTATTTGTCAATTGTAATGCTTTTAGGCTTCGATAAGTTATTTCTACCCATAGAAGTTGAAGAAAAAATAACGGGATTATTATCAAAAAACATAGATAACTACTTTTTTCTGGGATGAAAAGTATTATCGTGATTTTATTTCCCGGGGTTAAAGCTATCTCCAAACCAAATTTTATGCGAATCGGTTCGGTGGTTAAGCAGTCAAAGCACAATATACAGACTTACTTTCGCATTAATAACATTAGCATGGAAATATGAATAGATACATACATAAAATCACACCTTCATTCCCAGAGTGGGGTAGGCAGAGCTACAGAATACCAACAACTCTAAAAAGACTTGGTTATAGTTCTGTAACCACATTTTGCACAATCAGGCCAAGAATAAATAAATATTTTTGCAGAAAAAATAAAAACATTGCTATGTACAATTTGGTATTTCACTGCGGTTTGTTATTCTACCTAACAAACCCTCTACTTTCTTCAAAATCACTACAATATCTTGCAGACTGTAAAAACCCTCCCGCCCATCCGCCCATTGTTTACAATGGAGCAAATTTAAAACTCTGTACCATCCCAGTACTTCCCTGAAACGCTTTTAACCTTTATTTAAAAAGGCTCCAACTAAACAGCAACACGGAGATTCCCCGCCAGATAAATTAATCTTTGCGGACACCTTACCTCGAGATAACTCTAATTTAATTTCAAGAGCGGTCTTGAAATAATTCTGCATATTTTTTGTCACCCCTATTTAAGAAAACTGTGTTAAGCTCCGTTCTTGTTTTGATTTTCGTTCTCTATTTCGGAGGGTAATGAAAAAAGATCGTAAACTGTTAATAGGTAAGTAAGTGGTTTATATATCGTACTCTCTGTGGTTTTTTTATGCAATATTTAGATACTCGTATGTAAAATACTGGAAGAATGCGGTCTATGAGATGGGTATATGGTTTACCTATAGTTACAATACAAACACAATAAATACTCTTTATCTTTGCACATATCATTAGTGCTCTAAAATGCATTCAGAAACAGTAGGAAATGACCGGCATTATTACAACCAATTTTACTATGACAACTTTCTTGTCTGTGGTACTAGGTAAAGTCTGTACTGTAATGTTATTACAGTATCCGTGAGTATCGATTTGTGTTAGGTTAGGTTAGGTTAGGTTAGGCCATCAAAACTCGAGAGTGTCTCTATTTTAGTATCCATAGATATTAAAACAGTTATCGATAGGGAACGTCAATTCAGTATTTTTTAAAATATAAACCGCACGACATTTGATCTCGAGTGACATGAGAATAAGGCCTTAATTCGTTTTTCTATGATAAAAAAAAAACACTTGTCTTGACGGAGGATCGAATTGCCGCCATTATTGATGTCATTTCTTTGTTGGATTTGTTTGTTGTTTATAATGTGTGTAGATAAAGTGGCGTATGCAACTGTATATAATGAGGCCTTAAAACACTTGTTTTTTTATGTCAAGGAGAAGGCACACGGGCACTCAGGCCACCTGATGGTAAGTGGAATCTGTGACCCATAGATATTTGAATTCTCAAGACTATAATCCTAAGACCTCAAATGCGTTGCCAACCCTGAGAACTAAGATGGAATGCCTCTTTGCTAGTAATTTCATCGGTGTGATCGTATTATGAAATAAATAAATAAATATTATGAAATAAAACCACACAAAACAAGTGTATACTTTAAACGTCACACGTGTCTAAAGGGAACCTAGAAGCTACAGAACTACCTTGCCCTAAATGCAACTCCGCCGCCTTACATCAACAGACCCTTTATAAATCCCCGGACATAGTTTCTAGCGTAGTTATTGTGGTTGCCGACCTAAATAAACTTTGCAATGGCCTACCTAGAAGTAGATTTACTTTAGGTTTTAAAGGGCTTTTTGTAGAGAAAAAGCTAGTTTGGACTACTTGTTCTTTCAAAAAGATAGCTCACTAATTACTTCCCTAACTCCGTAACCTTCTCACCGATTCTACTCATGTTAAAATTGAAATATTGTAGTTGCCTCAACTACTCTTCTACCAATTTACATGGAAATCAAATGAACGATATCCAAGTTATTGCCGAATACGAATGCCATCTCAATTGATTATTGGACCGCACTTCTTCGTTCGTTTGTCGAAAAGAAGTTGTGGTGCGACGCTGTCAAAGAAGGGACAATGGGAACTTGTCAATTTCTACATACATACATAACATCACGCCTTCATTCCCAGAAAAATACCAACAACTCCAAAAAGACTTGTTCAGAATTCTGTAACCACATTTTGCGCAAACAGGCCAAGAAGTTTACTAGTGATTAGTGACAGGTTGCAAGCCCATCGCCTAACAGTACTACAAGCTCTTATTCCCTTAATCGCCTCTTACGACATCCACATGGAAGACATGGAGTGGCACTATTCTAACCCGGCATCCACACGGGGATTTGTCAATTTCTAATTGGTAACTTAAGCTATTATGCTATGCTAGCTTTTTTGGTAACTCATCACTTCATCGAATGTATCATTTCATCGAATTTCATTTCATTGAGCGCTATTTTCTGCTGAAACCATAATATTTTCAGGGTATTTTAAACATCTAACCTAACCAAACCTACGTGATGAAAGCTCTAGGCTTCGATTTTACTGCGTTTGACGTGTTTCGGTTTTGTTACTCGACCGGCATTAGTGTCAAGTAAATAAGACCTAACGTAACGTTAACAATACGATAACACGCCAATAGCAATATTTTTTACCCAGTAGAAAAAGGCCCTGAACATATAATAATATGTTAATCGGAGAAAATTGGGGTCAATTTGTAGACGAATTGCGAGAAATTAGAATTCGTGTCGTTTACTAGCCGTAATGTGTGTGTGGGAGAGGTGTAAAACACATTAACAGACTTCCTCCCACGTCTGCTACTAATCTCCACGTTGTTCTACCAATATGACGACGACTTCTCGGAATTATTATGTCGGCATAGATCTCATAATTATACCGCTTTTGCTTGGCTCGGTTTAATATTCTCAGAGCGTGTACGATTAATTAAAACGACAAAGGCTAGCCAATGTAATAACAAATGGCTTGCTTACATAAACCCTTGGTATTCACGAACAAATTCCAGTTCAGCAATTAGTTCCACTACAACCTCATTATATAAAAAAATCTACAAAAAAATACCTCTCAGTGGGCTACCACCACGGAAGAGAATGGCACAGTAGCAGGTGTACGAAATTTGACAGAAGCGCGTGGAGCTAACCCCATGCGCTTCTGTTTAGTCCATAAACCTGTTTTAACCCGACTGAGGCAAAGCCCAAAAGGAGGGTTGTGTTTGACCTGTTTGTATGTCCGACTCTATGTTCCCTCGTAGCGGCTGGATGGATGGGCCGATTTCAACAAACGAGGTGTAAAAGATTGTGTAATAAATTAATTAGTGTAATAATTAATAATTATTAATAATTAGTGTACAAGATTCGTCTTAACGTCGCTGGGTAAATTAAAACAAAAACAATATAGCGGCACAAAAATATATGTATAAAGGGTAAAAATATATATAGATGACATTATCAAACCATGCAGTCGGGTTTTAAAAACTTGCTTTTTGTTAGTTGTTTCCGTCTTTGCGGGTGTTATCCATGGTCTTATTCCTCTAATAAGTCCGTGGGAGTGTCCATAAATAACTCGACATTGGCGAATTACACCTTAACAGGAGCGAAAGCCGTTAATTATAATTAGAATAGTAGTAGGTGTACGGTTCCAAAAACATATTTTTCAACATTTTGTATTCCTAACTTTAGCCCGTATTCCCATTACGAGAACTAGGTCCAAATTTATATCAAATATTTTAACTAAACATATTAGAGTGCTGGAGCTGGACCGAGAGGTCTTATAACAGGAACTGGTATTTTAAGAGCTAATGCGTTTTCCATAAAAGTACCATAGTTAAGGACTAAAATTAGCAACTGTAATTTTTCCATTACGTCACCATAATTAACTATTACTGCTTTAACAGAAAGAGTGGTATCTCAGACAAAACTCCTGTAACAAATTAAACCATATTACTAACAGGTGAGGTCTGAATTTGCTATGCTTATTTAATTTGAAATACCGCCTGTTGGCTTATGAGGGCAGTATATAAATATATGACTACTTTTCGTGACGTAATGGAAAAATAACCGTTAAATTTTTTGTTCTTAACTTTTTTTGGAAAACGCCCAAGGCCCGTTAGGTGCATATCGGAGGGGGGCTAAACATTTAACTGTTTCAGCAAAAGTTTATAAAAATTAAGCTTGTTATCTTTTAGTAAAATGGTTGGTAGAGATCACACAATGCCATATTGTACATATAATTGCTTTTTTATTTATTGAATTTGTACAAAATAAACTCACTCCTAAGTACAGCTCTATTAGGGTATCGCAATAAATAATGTTAGCATTATAACATTTCTTTCTATCACTAAACATAAATGAAATCATAGGAAGTAACACAAAATAAATTATATTGTCACCGGGTTACATATTCTAAATTTCAGCCCATTCTAATAACGCAACTGGTTAAAAATTTACTTGCAATATTTCAACTAAACTGAACTAATCGCATGGTTTTTAACTCAACCGCGATAACTGTCAAGTAAATATCGTCACGTTGACAATACAGTAACATGTCAAAAGCAATCTGGATTTACCGAGTTAAATGCCTAAACCAAATAAACAAACAAACATTACTGGTGAATTAAAACTTCTTAAAACAATCATGGTTTTGTATCATCCCCAAACTCGGCATTATAAACACTCAAACCAACCAAGGGGTTTCTCAAGTTACCCCTTTCTTAGGGTAAAATGCCGGTTACCCGTAATTTTAAGGGAACATCCCGACGTCTATGATTTGTCGAGTTTTCCTCCCTGCAGAATTACTGTGAGAATTAATTGGATCCTGAGGCGACGGGAAATTTGAATAATTACACTAGAACCGAGCGGTGCCGCTATTTACCGCCTAAAGAGTTTTATGGAGATTTCAACGTGAAGTTAACGTGGTAATCCGTTTATCCTTTATTAATATGTCGATTTATTAATTAATAGTAATCAAGGCTAAATGGAAGGTTTGTGCCTTTAGATCACGAGTATTCATTTAGTTTATGTTTCGCTGGTACAAGTCTTTAAACAGTATAATAATGAATAATTAGAAAGGTGAACCTTGGGTCTCTTTTATACTGGGGTAAAACCATATCGCCTTTAACGTGTTATTGTATTGACAATGTTACGATAGCTCTTATTTACTTGACTGTAATGGCGGCCGAGTTGAAAACAACACGATTTCCTAAAAAGCAACCAGCAAGCAAGCAACAAGTTTTAGAAGAGGTACCTTTTGTTTTATCAAAACACCTTTTAACTAATGTATTATTACACAGAATTTTCATTTCATCGAAAAGCATTTCTCGCTGCACGAGTCAATTGTTTTTGGTAGTCACAAGTATAACTTAACATAACTGTTTAATATATGTTTAAAACATCATGTTTTCAGCAGAATTTAGCGTTCGATGAAATTAAATTCGATGAAATGATGGTTAACTCTTAGAGTACAAGTAAATCAAAACGGAGACACGCTTTTTTTCCCAAAGCTTTATTTTCCAAATGCAAGTCAAAGCTTTTTAATCTACCCGCACTCTAGGGAGCTTCCAAGCCCTCGTTTTAGAAGATGTTAAATTCGAAAGCTCTTTATTTGTAGTACTTGTGTGCCCGTGGGACGCGGTTGCTGGAATTTAAACGTGAAATTGGATTAGCAATGCCATTTTATGTGTGTAAGTTTATTTAAGACTCTGTAATATAAGGATGTCAATAATAACACTGATATTACCGATTTCGGCTTTCGTGACTGACCTTTAATATAACTCTTTTTTTTTATTTATATCCTCTAAATATTATAAATGTGAAAGTTTGGATGGATGGTCTATTACTCTAAAATTACCATTAGAAAATTTCGTGTCCGCAAAGTATATAAATCATTTGTAGGTCAATGCATTCTTTTCTATAATACATTACCCGACGCAGTTTTAACGTTAATGTCTAAAGCTTACTATAGGGTCGAGGATTATCTAACAGACAAAAATGCTTGGCCTAAGATACCTAACGTAACAGCTTAGTAACTATCTAATCTAGGGGACACAGAAATGGTTGCCACTCAGCAAGGTTTCAGGCTTACTAGCCTTGACACTGGGTTTCACCAGGTTGAAAAGAGAGAAGAGCGCGGCCGGTCCATCTCACTACTATTTGTTTAAAGTAATGCTACGCTTAGCAAAAATTATTGACAAAAACATTTCTGACTTGAAATTTAGTTTATGTATCTATGTAAGTTTATATTTTTTTATTATTTAATGAGGACAACATCGCGGCCCCGGGCAATAGACCAGGGGTCTGGCCTTCAATTCATCACGTTTTATGTCTAGCTCCTGTCTTCGCTTATCTTCAAAACATGGATATTTTAACAAGTTGTCTCCATTTTAACCGATTTCCAGAGACTCCCATTTAGAGGGCTTGATTTTAAACCTCTTCTTGTGCCTTTTCAATACCTCCTCGTACCGCTAGAGTTGTCCGCCTTGCTTTCACGTGCCATCCTGGCTAGGGCCCCTGAGGGCCTAACATGGTCGTGTTTATCGATGGAAATAAACAAAGGTAACGCTTCAGTCACTCTCGCACTGACATACTGGTCTGAATATGACAGATGCACGTTTATCCACATTGATAAACACGACCATGTTAGGCCCCCTGGAAACATTAGAGCTATCTCGATTAAACGACACGTTGACCTAGTTGGGAGTGACCCTGCCTCCGAAGCCAGTGGTCCCGGTTCAAATCCCGGGCAGATATTTGTGTGATGAACACGAGTATTTGTATCAGAGTCTTGGATGTTTTCCCATGTATTTAAGATTTATTTCTCTATCTAAGTATGTTTATCGTTGTCTAGTCTAGTACCCATAGTACAAGCCTAGAGCTTAGTTTGGGACTAGTTCAATTTGTGTGACATTGTCCCGTGATATTATTTAATTTATTTTAAATAAATGCGTCCAAAGTGCAGCCTTTTTACACAGATAAACAGACACACCCACACAAATAAATACACACGTTATAACAGACACACACAAGATACTACTTGAATAGTACGTTATTGTAGAGGTTCGAAAATTACGGGATTGCCTGACGAGGCAATCGCCGCTTCCGCCGAGACATAATGCTTTCAAATGCTATGAAATATTACACAAACATTATTGTAAAAAGCGAGATAATTTTGTTTTGTTATTTTTACCGTTTGTTTTTTTTTTTTTAATTTTATTTCCTAACCATAGACATTTAAAAGACTAAAAATACAAGCACTTGCCGTGGCCGCAAGGAGTTTATTCGTGGTCCTGATTTCGTATGCAATGCAGCGGAGAAGAATAGGTTTTCAAACGCTTCCTTAAGAGGCCGTACACGAAATTTTGGTGGTTTTGCTTCTTTTTGAGATTTTACAGTTAAAATACTGCTATTCTATAAGTTATATATGCATATCATGAAATATCATTACAGTTCTAATCGAATAAATGACTTACAAATAAATGAGGTACTTTTTCAGATTTGTCGAGTATTATAATGCGAGATTTAGGTTATTTTAAAACATTATATATTGCTAATATTTTTTTCGTTTTTTAGATGTTTTTTTAAAGTAATGGATTGATTTTGAACTGAACTTTATTACTGTTGTTTTAATTTTATGAATGATAGTTTTAAGTAGTCGTAATCAAAAACAATGTTTTGCCCATTTTCTGTAAAACTTTACCAAGTTCATAATTTTTTTTCACAACAAAAAAAAACACGTGGTAAAAAGTAATTCATACATATTTTAGTCAACTTTTACAACGATCAATTGCTATTTTTTAATACCTTTAAGACGTCAAAACGATTCGAGAATTTGCGATATTCTAAACCTCTTACAGCAAAACTCACGAAACAGTCGCCGGTTTCAGGTCGATTAATCAAAATTAAATAATAAAAACAAAAAAGTATTTCATACATTCGTTGAAAATCGAAATTATCTTTCGTGTTGCGCATTAAAATCACGTCTGTAAAATCACGAAAATGAGCGAAATCGGCAAAATTTCGTGTACGGCCTCTTAACTTCTAGGACGAATCGTTCTCGCGTATTCGTTTCATAGCGATCATTTCCGAGGATGTTTGAGGAATCCTATTACGACACACTGGGAAACGATGGCTAAAAGCGATTTGCTTATAATACCCAGGGGAGAGAAATAAACGAGGTCTTATACCTATTAATTTGACAAATTCACGTACCCAGGATATGAGACCCAAGGAGGGTCTTATTGCTTGGTATATTTGGGTCAGGGTGGTTGACAGTTTGAAGTGGCTAGGGAAAATGCGGCATTGTTATGGTAATGGGAAGATTCGAAATCGATTGGCATGTGTGATGAAGGATGAAGAAGGTCCAAGGTCTAGAGTTATTGGAGCAATCCTATTCTACCTATATTAAACGAGAAATATTTGTAATCACGTTCGTGAAAACGGTTCTAACAAATTTGACGAAAAAGCCAAAAATTCAAATTTCGAGGTATTTGACATATAACATTCACCTGAATAGAGCTTGGTCGCACAGGCACTGTTTATAGTATAGACGCAAGTTGTTGATTTGTGTGATCCTATGTGAATTAGGCTACTAGATTTCTTACAATAAATATTTTTTCCACGTGCAACGCTGCTAGTTTGACGTTTGACGTAGGACACATAATTATGACAGAATCGTATGAGTGAAAAGTATCGTTGCGCGTCTACCGCGTCACGTTTTGAACGCGTCTTTTACGCCGACCACGGAGATTGCGTTCAATAAAACGTCATGCTGTTACGCATCTTGCGTATTTATGAGTATATATACAATAAATTGAATATGAATATGAATATGAATATGAGTATTATGAGGCTGAAAAAGTCCTTACAAAATGCTGTAACGTTCCTCTCCTCTTGAACCTAGTCCAAATTTTTCGATTTTTGAATACATACATACATACATAACATCACGCCTTCATTGCCAGAGTGGGGTAGGCAGAGCTACAGAAATACCAACAACTCTAAAAAGACTTGTTGATAATTCTGTAACCACATTTTGCACAATCAGGGCAAGAAGTTTACTAGTGTATTAGTGACAGGTTGCAAGCCCATCGCCTAACAATACTACAAGCCTTTATTCCCTGAGTCGCCTCTTACGACATCCACGGGAAGACATGGGGTGGCACTATTCTAACCCGGCAACCACACGGGTTTTGAATAGGTGATAAATATTATGGAAAACTAGGTCTGTACGTTTATTTAAATTAACCGGCTGAACCCTGATGTTTTCAGGATATCTTAAACATTAATTACGTGGCTTACGTTTGGTTAGACTTGTGACTTCCAAAAATAATTAACTCTGCGGCGAGAAATGTCTTTCCATGAAATGAAAATTCTGCATATACTTCATTGAAAGATGTTCCGACTACAATATATTCGAAACTCGTGGAAATCGCACTTGATTTAGGGGGTGTGAAACGTTTTCGCCCGGAGCTTTGTTCGGAAACATTTTGACAGCTATACGATTTAAGCGTCATTCTTTAGGACTTGACAGAACCTCGTGGAACTAACGCCATGTGAATAAATACTCTTTTAACGAACAATAGGGGAATAGAGGAATAATTATACACGCGAAATAATTGTGGAATATTTTTTTCATAAGATATGAAGTTTTAAAAACTCATAGTTCAGACCGCCTGCAAAAACACTCTATACAAAATCGACGACACGACATCACAGCTGTTGTTCCATGTTTAAAATATAAGGACCTCATAAAGAAATTAGCATTTATTTCGTAAATGGTCGTTTTCCAAAAAAGTGTACATCGTTAAAGACAAAAGTTAAGAAAATTTTACATTTCCATTTCGTCACGAAAATTAACGTATGTAAATGTATGGCTAATTTTCGTGACGAAATGGGAAAAGTTAAATTTTCTTAACTTTTGTCCTTAACGATGTACACTTTTTTTGGAAACCGCCCAAATAACTATGTTTAAGCGAATATCGTTGAATTAAAATATTACGTAAATAATATGAGGATGCCGAAAAAAACAATCTAAATATTAAAAGAAGTTTTAAAATGTTAACAAGTTTTGATTCTGCACTGGAAAAAACTAGGTCGATTCTAACAAGATTGTGATAGTTGTGCGTAAGCGTCTTGATTCCACACGAGCCCGACAAGATACTAGATACATCAACTAAGATGTTAGTTGAATCGCTAAACAACTTGCTGCTGGTACAATCAGCTTTGGTTGGTATAGCTAATATCATGACTATTGCATTCATTTTATGTCAACTAAGAGAAAATCTCTCTTGGTTGGCTCTAATTTTTTTCAGTGATGTATAAAATCTTAATAAACGGGTCAAAACTTAGTTTATTGCGTTTTATATTAATATGTCCGTGTGGTTGCCGGGTTAGAATAGTACCACTCCATGTCTTCCCGTGGATGTCGTAAGAGGCGACTAAGGGAATAAAGGCTTGTAGTATTATTAGGCGATGGGCTTGCAACCTAATACACTATTAAACATCTCAGCCTACTTGTGCAAAATGTGGTTACAGAATTATTAACATGTCTTTAGAGTTATTGGTATTTCTGTAGCTCTGCCTACCCCACTCTGGGAATGAAGGCGTGATGTTATGTAACCATGTATGTATATTATTTGCTTTTTTTACATTTCTTCCTAAATCGTATCCATGAAAGTCAATTCTGATTTACATGTATGTTCTCTGTTGTCCCCGCGTGTGATGGACATATTTCTCTAATAAGTCCATGGAAGTGTCTATGAAATTGGTGAAATACACCTTGACAGGAGTAAAAGGCATTATTTAAAGTTAGAATAGAATGGTTCGGTTGCTGGGCTAGAATAGTGCCACTCCATGTCTTCCCGTGGATGTCGTAAGAGGAATAAGGGCTTGTAGTACTGTTAGGCGATGGGCTTGCAACCTGTCACGAATACACTAGTAAACTTCTTGGCCTGATTGTGCAAAATGTGGTTACAGAATTATAAACAAGTCTTTTTGAAATCGTTGTCATTTATGTAGCTCTGCTTACCCCACTCTGGGAAGGAAGGCGTGATGTTATGTATGTATGTATGAACGAACGAACGATATCTATCCTGAACGGTCCTTGGGACATTACTTCTCAGATTAAAAACAATGGTTGTGGTTGGAAACAGAAGGACCATTGTCCATAGAACCATTTAATATAATGCGAGTACTAGTCAGCTGTAGCGGTCTTTGGTAAATGTTTTCTGACCCATCGACTTAAGACGCAGCTTAATCCAACGCCGGCTTACTGACCCCAAAGAGCCAGATTGATGATTTTATTATCTTAGGACTACCCACATTTCTCAAGATTTACGCAGTTGAAAACTAAGATTATCTGGGCAGTTCCTATATGTCACTGTCAGTTAAGTCAAAGTTTCGATTCCCAGTTTTATGCAAAAAAGAGTTCATCATATGAGTTATGATATGAATGTATTTATTGAACCGCATACATCCAGGGTTAAAAAAAAGTTCTACTTATAAGTACGTTTTGCTTAGCTAACGCCCACTTACACCACGCTGCATCATTATCTCAGAGTTAGATTTTAACTCCTGTCAGTTTAACTCTAGGTTAAGTCTTAACTCTTGGTTAAGATTTTGGTGCAAGTAAGTTTGTTTTATAACAGTCCAGAAAGGTTCAGAGAAAACGGACTTCTAAGCTAAAAAAAAATCATCATCATCATCATCATATCAGCCGAAAGACGTCCACTGCTGGACATAGGCCTCACCCAAGGCTCTCCACTTAGACCGGACTTGTGCCTTCCACATCCAGATGCGAAAAAAAAATGGGTACACGAAAATTCGGATTTAGGGCTGGGTTACTAATAAGCTATGTACTGAATTGTCACTTGTTACCAATCGTTGTCAGGTTGACGATATTAGTTACTAAGTATACAGCACTGAAAAAAAACTTGGTCGCTTCTAACAAGATTGTGATTGTTGTGCCGAAGCGTCTTGATTCCACACGAGCCTGACGAGACGCTAGACACACCAACTAAGAGATTAGTTTAATCGCTAAAGAACTTGCTGCTGTTACTATCGGCTTTGGTTGGTATAGCTAATATCATGATTATTGTATTCATTTTATGTCAACTGAGAGAAAATCTCTCTAGGTTGGCTCTCATTATTTTGAGTGAGAAAATAATCATTATAAAGTTAACCTCTCCGTATATTTACGGCAGTCTACCGCAGATCCTCAGTGATTTAGCCAGTGTCAACAAAATAACCTTAAAACTCCGACGGCACGTTGGCCTAGGTGGGAGTGACCCTGCCTCCGAAGCCAGCAGTACTGGATTCAAATCCCAGTAAGGGAAGATATTTGTGTGATGAGCGCGAATATCTGTACCTGAGTCTTGGATGTTTTCTATTTATTTAAGTATGTATTTCTCTATTTAAGTGTTTATTATTGTTGTCTAGTTACCCATAGTACAAGCCTAGAGCTTAGTTTGGGTTTGGTCAATTTGTGTGAGATTGTCCCCTGATATTTATTTATTTATAAACTGCTATAAAACCAAGAGACGCAGAACAAAAACGATTAATTAACAGAAGTGCGTAGAGCTTCTGTTTAGTCAACAAGACAAAATACTCTTTTACCGAGCAATTGTCCTCGAGTGTGATATACATGGACTTATTATCCGACAACCAAGAAGGGTTATGTTTTCTGCGCGTATCTATGTTTGTATGTAATATTCTTTGTTACCTCGTATCATCCAAACAGCTAGACGGATTTCTAAAACTAAGGTATCATTAGATTCGTCTCGGCAACCCAACAGTCCTAAGATAGGCGGAGTTAAAAATATCAATTTGGCGCATTTGAGGCTTCTTTCTCTAATAAGTCCTGAGCGAATCTATAAATAACTCGACATAAGCGAAATACACATTAAGGTTCAAGTGCGTTAAAACGATATCGTGTTAGACACGTTTAAGAATCGTTTATATCACAGTCGCCATTATTGTAAATGACATAAGAGTTATCAAAACGTTAACAATACGGAAACACGTTAAATACGATATCGTTATTACCGTGTAGAATCCCAGCCCAGGAGTGTGAAGTTTACCCTATAATATAATTATTTATTCAAGGCTCTCGGGGCTTTGTGCCGAGAATACTGGCAGCGTTTCTTCTATTAATAGCGATAGCGGGGAAAGTGCTCAATCAATTTTCAATTTAAAACCGTCCCGTCTTGACCGTGGGTGAACGACTAAATGAAAATTAAAGGGTAATATTGTAGCATGTCTATCATGTCTTCCCGCGGATGTCGTAAGAGACGACTAAGGGAATAAAGGCTTGTAGTGCTAGTTAGGCGATGGGCTTAAAACCTGTCACTAATACACTGGTAAACATCTTAGCCTGAATGTGCAAAATGTGTTTACATAATTATCAAAAAGTTTTTTTAGAGTGGTTCTGGGTGGGTTGGTTATTCTGTCGTTCTGCCTACCCCACTCTGGGAATGAAGGCGTGACGTATGTATGTATTGTAGCATAATGATCGTGTCGAGGACGATTATCAATACTAGTTAAGTAATGCTTAAAATAATAAGTGCTCATTTATGATGTTTTAATGATTTGGGTGTTATTTTTGTACTCATTTATTATTAGTATTTATGTTTACGATCTGAATGTAATTTCGTATTTTTCAATTTTAACTATTGTAAAATGTTGCATTGATGTATAAAAAACTAAAGTAAATCACAAAACTTCACCCAGTTTGTGTCATTGCAATTCCGCGACAAAGGAAAATGGATTTCGTGACTTTTTAATAAATCATGATTCATGACATATTATTATTCCTTGGATGTTTAATACCGACTTTTTTGACACTTCAACTCATGTGAGTATACGTTTATCTACACAACGTGTTACAAAATAATCCAAAAAAAAGAAAAATAATTACGAAAGTAGTGTCAACCCTAGTATACTGTATACCTAAGATACTGAACTGACGTTATTTAATAAGCGTTGACACTAGTTTTGTAATTTCTTTTTTACGGATTATTTTGTAACACGTTGTATACTTCATATTGTGAAAAAACGAAATTATTCCAACTAGTTACTGCTTTACATCGCGTTGAAACATCCAAAATTATAATCAGAGCTCCACTTTGTAAAGTAAATATTTAAATGTGTCATCTTCAGTAAACGTAACACACTCTAACTAAACACAGTACTCGCATGGATGTCATGCTTCAATCATCAGGTAAAATCTTCAATATAAGACGATTATATTTTCAACCAACTTCAAACAAGAAGGGTATCTCGTGTGTTTTTTTGTAAATGTCTGACGGTATAATGGTAAATATCTCGGAGACTCGTGCTATTACTCGGAATATTGAAGTTGGTCGCTTTTTTTTAAATATTATATTTGGTAAAAAAAAGCAAAACAAGCTTCATACAAACTTTTGGTACAAATGTACTCGATATTTCTGCCAATTGTCAATCAAGGTTGTTTTTTCATGAGTAGGGTAACTCAGGTGTGGTTCCATTTAAATGTCGTCTACTCATAAGCTTTCTGGAAAGTCAACGCAACTCCTTAATCATTTGGAGTCGGTTCATTGTTTTTTAAACCGAGCAAACAGAATAAATCAGGGGCAAAAGTAGGAAATCTTTCAATCGTCCATCTTCCCTGAAGGTTACCGGAAATTCTCAGCATTAGCCTTACTCCACTGTTCGTAAATGTCTACCGTGTGACACAAGAGGGGTACGATTCCGAGACGCACGAGTCTCGAGTGAATTATATTTCTAACAACCTGTTTCATAGACGTTTCGAGCGTGACCCGACTGACAATTCTACATATTGGGACAGGTAGAATTGTTGGTTTAGTGTGCGTGATGCGATGAAGCTCTTTTTATGTTAAGGAGAAGACACACGAGCACTCAGGCCACCTGATGGTAAGTGGAATCTGAGACCCATAGACATTTGAATCCTAAGACTTCAAATGCGTTGCCAACCCTGAGGACTACGATGGAATGCCTCTATGCTAGTAATTTCACCGGTTGTCTTACCCCACACCGGTGTTCGCATTGTTGTGCAATGCGAACACTATTGCTTGGCGGGTGGTTAATGGATAAAATGAAAGAGCTTTTAAGATAAAAGGGGAGGGTACCTTTAAATTGGTTTGACTTCCAGAGAAATCCATGAATACCAGTAAGCGGCATTGCCGCCACAAATGGAATGGCTCCTTTAAACATAGAACTATACCACTATTACTTACTCCACATTCACTTACACTCACACATTAACACAAGCACACCACAAATTATTTGATTATTTTTCGGGTTCTTAATAACCCTTAACCTTTAAAATAAAGTTAGGATAATTTTTTCCTAGTGTAAATATCTTTTCTTATCCAATTTAATATTATTGTTTATTTTTTCTTGTCTAAGCTATAGACGCATGTGTTTTTGAAATTCTCATGTATGTACCGACCTCCACGATACAGGCTACGCCTAGTGTGGGGGTCACTGTTTGTAATTTAAATGTAACGCCTTCTTTGGCAAATAAATAATCTATCTACAACAAGGGCATACAACAAACCATTTTATCCAAGACTAATTGGTGGACAATTAAGTCGAGGATAAAATGGGTTTTAAGACCGAGTTATACACTCTGCTTTTCACTTCGATTACGAGGAAATAAAACAGTAATAATATAAAAAACTTTTTCTTGGAGGCGGCGATGTCTTTTCAATAAGTTCTTTTGCATTTTTAACCATTAGTGTGTTAGGTGTGAGAATTTTTTCCTCTTCACTTGACAACATTTTAACAACTCCGTAACACAACAAGTTTTGCGAAGAAAACAACTAATTAATAGTCCAAAACGAGACAGCAACCTCTTCCCGCCACTTCTTTTTTTCTTGTTTTTTGCAGAAACTTGTAACTTAGGTCGCACTAAGTCAGCATAAAGAAGGACTTTACGAGCATGAGAATTGAAAAGAGTGTATGTACCTCGCTCATTGACGCTATTCCATTGCGATCGATGACATGACTGGAAACGATTTTGTGTACTTACGCGGCAACACTGAAAAGAAAGAAAGAAAGAAAGAAATTCATTTATTTTGCAAACAATTAACAAACCTAAAGAAACTACAATACATAAGAATTGGACACAATTGCATGCAAAAATGGATACCACAAGAAAACACCCGAAAAATGAATTTCATAGGTTTTGACACTGATTGTCAAAACCTATGATAATGACATATAGTGTTGCCGCGTAAGTGAATTTTTCATTCTCATCTTTCATTTGCCAGACTATGCACATCCGTAGGTATAACACTCGCGTGACGTCAAAGTACCTACGCAAAATGTTACACGCTCGGTTCTCATAAATCGACGAACTCTTCCTTCTATCTCGATATACAATACAATACAATACAAAAAACTTTATTGTCCACCAAACAAAAACATTATCTACAGAGAATTAGCACAATTTAGAAGACCCAGGTAAACAAGAGGCGGTCTTATCGCTGATTAGCGATCTCTTCCAGACAACCAGATATAGTTCTGTGCCTTTAATTAACTACAGTAAAATCAGCGTATTAATAGTGCTCTGCTTTATATTCTTCCCGTTAAAACCATATTGCTTTTGACATGATATCGTATTGCTAACGTTACGATGGCTCTTATTTACTTGACAGTAATGGCGGCCGGGTTAAAAACAATACGCTAACATGTCAAAGGTAATATGGTTCTCCATAGTGGAATAGAGGCCCTGGCAAATCAAATTATAATAACAGTTGCCAAGGATAGTGTGACAGCGATAGATAGCCGAATATCTACCTTTGTGGTTTTACTCATTTTAATGCTATTAGGTAGGTATATACAAACTTTTAGCCAAGCTGTACAATTAAATCGGGTCATACACACTTAAAATAAAAGTTGTCTCTCCTGTGGTCAATAGTTAAATAGCTTGTGTGCATATAAGTTATGTTTTATATGATAGGTGTAAAGCAGTCCTGACGGCGATTTTGCGGGAATGGGCTTAGCCAGAAAATTAGGCCTTAAAAACTTTAACTTTCGGTGTGTCCACAGGAAAGACGGTAACCTAAATCTGTGTATGACCCAATTATCACCTAATATTAATAATAATTACTATTGAACACTCATGTGTTAAGTTTAATACTTACTGCACTGTATACTTCAAGTAATAAAATGACTTTACATGTATTTCATACAGCGCCAAATACGAAATAGTGAAATGTCAACTAAATTCTTACCCCGAAATAAATTAAACTACCTACATCCCTAAAACGGGACGATAACCATATTGCTCTAAAGCTTTAGTGTTTTTACCTGTTGAATCTAGCTAAGTAGGCCGTAAAACCAACATTACTTCAGCATAATCAGTTTCCCAATAAAAGAAAAGGAGACATTTCTGTTTTACCGCCCTTACCTCACCCATAAAGTACAACGATCCACCTTTATCAAAAAGGATACTAAGGCACACCGCGTAATTCATTCCAATTTTTACCTTAAGTCCTACAAGCCAAGGTTTAAAATAGAAGTATCAGTGGTAGGATCTGAGTCTCTTTTGTTTCGAACGAATAAGTCATTCGTTTTCATGAAAGCCTGTTGGAGTAATCCCCGACATTTGATAACTGCTGATGTGTGGGTTACCTTGTGAGTGTGCGTTCTATAGGTACCATAGACCACAGGTACGATGTGACAAGGAGTTTAATAAACGGCCTGAAGTGGTAATAAAACCGACATTTTGAGATTGACATTTATTAAATGCTACCATGGCATGTTTGCCGTTGGTCTTTTCGTGACATTTTTGCCTTGTCGCCACAAAAATAGAAGAAAATTAAAGTAAGAAACGAAAATGCAGTGGACTAAGATTAAATTTAGATTACTATGAAAGTAGACGATTCCGCAAATTATTATTTACTAGCCATTTCCCGCGAATCCGTCTGCGTAGAAGTCGTTTGTCGGTATTCCCTCAGGAAACATCCAATTTTTCGGAATAAAACGTACCCTATGTCCTTCCACGGGATTCAAACTATATCCATTCCTTTCATCAAAATCGTGTCAGCGGTTTATCCGTGAAAGCGTAACAAACAAACAGACAGACAGACAGAGTTACTTTCACATTTATAATATTAGTATAAATTATTAAAGCATTATTACCTAATTCTAAACGGACAGTCCACAACAAGAATTCCAACCCAAAAACGATAAGCACAGATTGTACAATCTGTACCCGACACGGCACGATTAGCTGGCAACCCTCCAATGACATCCGACTCGGTGTTGCCACAACTTGAAAACTGTAAACAGCCAGCATTCGGACATCTGTAGCCTGTAACACAGATAATACTTGAAAAGGGGATTCGAAATTTAAAGTTATTGAAGTTTGAAACTTCGCGTTACATCTGCAGAATTAGCTTTTAAATGAGGAATGGTTTATTATTCTTTGAATTGTTCCAGTTCATTTGTAATAATTGAGCTTTGTTACTAATATTTCTTCGTTATTACAATATAATAGAAATGTTGATATTTGACTTACTGGGTTGCCAAAATACTTTTAAAAATAAATCAAAACATGTATAAAAACTCAAAATACTTAGATAAGATGGACCGATTTCTATGCGTTTTTAGGGTTCCGTAGTCAATCTAGGAACCCTTATAGTTTCGCCATGTCCGTCCGTCCGTCCGTCCGTCCATTCGTCCGCAGCCTAACGCAGACTGTTTGTACTAGAAAGCCGTAATTTGGCACGAATATGAATATTAGTCACGCCAGCAAAGTGGTACAAAAGTAAACAAAAAAAAAAGTTTGGGTATCACCCCTACTCGTAACGTGGGGATATTTTTTTTCTCGTTTACCCTATAGTGTGGAGTGTCGTTGGATAGGTCTTTCAAAAATATTACGGATTTGTGACAACAGTTTTTCGATTAAGTAATCCTTTTGTGAAATATTAAGCTTTAAAGAGCTAATTTTTGTTAGACTCAAGTGTCCCCCCCCTCCCTACAGCCAAAACTACATATATTAAAAGTCAGAAAAAATCTTAAATGGAAGATCATATAACGAATTTTAAAGGAATACTATCACGACTAAGTAGACATAATTGGTTCTTCAGATACAGGCGATTAAAGTGTTTATACCTACTAAAATCATCTAAGACGGCACCAATTGACTTTAAATAGAAAATTAGTAATACTTGTTGATTATTATGTTCGTACTTCTCAACGGCTTCGGAAACCTACACTGAGCATGGTCCGACATGCTCTTGCCCGTTTTATTTAATAGAAAACTTATTTATTCGGATTGATTTTGCAAGGTGTTATGCAAATCGGTTGGGTTGCTACAGACAAATCATCAGCTCTGAAAATCGAGACTTGAACGTATTGCTAATATACTGGCTGCAAGAGGCATAAAATATAGATACAGAAATCTAGAAGAGAGTCCTTTGCCCAGCAGTAAAACACTCACATATCGCATTGGTAGATCAAAACAGTATCAACTCAAAATAAAACTGTATTGGATCAAAGGAAAATGTGTAAGTGCCGTGTTCACCAACAATTAAACGGACGATTAGCAGTTTAACGGGTGTCAGATGTATTGATTAACAGCTGATTAAGACTTAACCGTCCGATTAATTGTTGGTGAACACGGCCCTAAAAGTAGGGAACATGGTACTCGACTCAATGGATATTTATTTATTTAAGGTTCACGAACAATTAATGACCATCAGTACATTAAAATGTTACAACCATGAAACGTTAAGTGAACTATGTCACAAACGCCACATGTGAAATAATTATGGAAGTAAACAGCAGTAAAAGATTCAACTAAAACTAGAAAGCAAATCAGTACATACTGATATCTAAACTATATTAGGATAAATAAATATTCATTTCATGCATCTACCTACCTACATCAGAAGCTCGACAATAGTCCTGTCTTGATTTATTATTATTTATAACTTAATGAAAAGGTATTTTTATGCAGAGTAAAGATAACCAGGGTGCTTATTTCCATTTGCTGTTCCTGTTTATATGACTTATTCAACAACATCACCATGGTTGCTATAAACGGGTATCAAAATACCCATTGGCCTTTAATACAACTTCTATGAACTTAAAAGGAAACTAGCAAGTTTATTGAGTTACTTCACACACACATAACATCACGCCTTCATTCCCAGAGTGGGGTAGGCAGAGCTCCAGAAATACCAACAACTCCAGAAAGACTTAATATGATTCTTTAACCACATTTTGCACAAGTAGGCTAAGATGTTAACCAGTGTATTAGTGACAGGTTGCAAGCCTAACAGTACTACATGCCTTTATTCCCTTAGGCGCCTCTTACGACATCCACGGAAAGATATGGAGTGGCACTATTCTAACCCGGCAACCACACAGGGTGAGTTACTAAATACTCATAATTTATCTTTATCCAGCAGTTTTGCGCAAACTAATGTTGTCTATGAGTTCCTAACGCGTATTCCTAAACACAAAGCAAATAGTGGGGTCTGAAAGGTTATTTGCCGGTGTATTTTAGTGTTGTCCTGCAATTAGTTCGTTGCGCTGCAAAGTAATTAGCTAGCACCGCCGCTGGCAACACTCCAACCCTGATCTTTAACTTACAGATTGGATTGGAGTGGTGTTAATTAAAAATGGGAAAGAGATATTGTCTAACCATTTAATTTGGGTAATTAGTATCACAGTTACACTTTCCCAAACTCGTTTTTTCTTTGAAGCTTATTTTCTTTTCGCGTTTTTTTCCCGAACGCGGTAATTGCCAGTCTTGTTTTTCCCTTTCCAACTTTTATCCCGTCGGTTTTTTCCTGGCATCATATTTTCACTGTCGTGTTTTTCTTATTCCTAAAATCTTATTTGACACAGTCAACGCTATTTCTGGATTATTTGGCCCTCCGGGCCTGCTGCAAAACTAACATGACCTAAACCTACCTACATTACGATGTAATTACTACATAAGTGCGACTGGGCTAAAATCGAACAGGAATAAATTCGACTGGGTAAAAATACGAACGAGAACAAATGCGACGGTAACAAAACCGGACAGGGAAAAATTACATTGGATCAAATTAAGAATGGGAAAAAATGCGAAAAGAAATATCGCTTCACGAAAATAATGATTTTGTGAAAATAATGTTAACAAACCTTTGACTGACAGGGTAACTGCTAGAGTTGACACTATTTTTGCCTTTGATAAAAATTTACTTAATAATAAAGTTATAAATAATTGACTTTATGAAATCTGACATTTGCGATGGTATTACATTTTATTGATCACGTAGGGGTTACTATATTAAATAAATAAATATCAGGGGACAATCACACAAATTGACCTAGTCCCAAACTAAGCACTAAGCTTGTACTATGGGTACTAGACAACGATAAACATATTTATATAGAGAAATACATACTCAAATACATAGAAAACATCCAAGACTCGGGAACAAATATTCGCGATCATCACACAAATATTTGCCCTTACCGGGATTTGAACCCAGGACCGCTGGCTTCGGAGGCAGGGTCACTCCCAACTAGGCCCTCGTGTTGTCACGTTATTGAAATATCGACATTTCCTCATTAACTTTTTAACAAAATGGCCACTAATACCAACTTTTCCGCCGCCGCTTTCGCCCGTGAGTAAAAGTGAGATTTCATATCAGCCGAAAGACGTCCACTGCTGGACATAGGCCTCCCCCAAGGCTCTCCACTTAGACCGGTCTTGTGCCTTCCGCATCCATCGCGATCCCGCGATCCTTACGAGGTCGTCGCTCCATCTTATTGGAGGCCTACCAACAGCTCGTCTCCCGGTCCGTGGACGCCATTCGAGAACTTTCTGGCCCCATCGGCCATCAGTCCTGCGAGCAATGTGCCCGCCCACTGCCACTTAAGTTTCGCTATTCTTCGGGCTATGTCGTTAACCTTAGTTCTACTGCGGATGTCATCATTTCTGATTCTATCCCGCAGAGAAACCCCGAGCATAGCTCTCTCCATAGCCCTCTGAGTGACTCTGAGCTTTCTTATGAGGCCCACCGTTAGCGCCCACGTCTCAGTGAGATTCGCCGTCGTCAAAGTGAGATTTAAAAGCGGCCATTTACAAAGTCGTACTCGCACACGAAGGGTTCCGTGCCACCGTACAATGTTTAAATCGAGTAAAATCCACCCAGCGTTGTTTTGTATCGGGAACCCTTTAATTCTTAGTTCAATTTATTTTTTATTATTTGCTGTTATAGCAGCTACAGTAATACATACCATGTAAAAATTTAAAGTGTCTAGCTATTAGTGTTTGCCTATGTGTAAACTTGTAAAATTTAACCGAAATAAATATTTTCTATTTCTATTTATATTTCTATTACGGTTCAAAAGATACAGTCAACTGACAGACGGACAGACAGGTGAACCTTAGGATCTAAGGCTCCCTTTGGATACCGAACCCTAAAAATTACCGAAAGTACCTACACCCATACAAACAACTTAAACCTACAATTTATTTCTCTCACTAAAGTTTGGTTGCATACGTAATTTAATTAGTATTCAGATCCTACAACAAATAAAAGATAGGTATCTATTGTTGCTAGGTTGCTACGTACCTGCTGAATTAACAAGTTTCTGTATAATTTTCTACTAAAAGCTAATGTAAGTGAGGATCGATAACGCAGAACTGTAACCTTTCTACTAACATTTATTAGTAGAAAATAACCATTACAGATTTACCCTATTTTTTTATAAATTTGAACACAGTCCCAAAATTTACCTTTGAAAAAAATGCTGCCGTCATCATCAACATCACATATAATGTCATTTATATTTGAAATAGGTACGAGGTAGTACAAACTGCCCTGCTAACATAAAAGGCAGTATCTCAAACAAAACTTCTGTTGCAAATGTAACCTTATCAGTAACAGTATAGGATTGAATCTGCTTTGGACATTATATCTGAGATACAGCTTTTTTGCTTAGGAGGGCAGAAAACTAAAAAATACTATTTAAATACCTATATAAATGTAATATAACTAATTAGAATAAATTGGGGTTTCATTAATAACATTGATTACGCGTTTAGGTTAATACGACCATTTATTTTGTTTCTCAACGCAATATGTTTAAAAAGTAACATTTGATTCACTTTCAAAAACGCTCTAAACGCCGTTCCTAAAGGCAACCATTTTAGTAATAAACTTGGGGCAACTTTGTACGAGTGTTTGGCTGTTCGGAGTTAGTTATCCTAGTCCAAACCTTATTAAAAAATAAAAACCGCTAGTTAAAATGCAATTTTATACATTTCTCGCGTGTTTTTTTTATTTTGCGTGGACTAGAATGCATAACTTTGCGGGCTATTTTTACAACAGTAAAGGTCTTGTGGCCGTCTGGGGGATTTTAACATAATATATATGATAAAATCTTTTAGTTCTACGCATTTCTGTCAAATTCTATAAATATATTTGATTAATGGATTTAATACATTTCAACGTTAATATACGGTCTAGTTTAACATCCAATCCACTAGTTTATTAGATCTGACTCTACTTGAACTCAACTACTCAAATCTACTAGCGAGGAGCCTGGAATAAATATTTATGTGCAATAAGTCTGCACAGGAATCCTGGATGAAATGGGAGCGGTGAAGTAGTTTAGCAAATAGTTTCCAAGAGGGTGAAGAAAAGGCGTAAAACACATTGTAACTACGATGACATACTATTGCGTTTACTTTTAAAGGCATACGCCGGCATAGTATGTCATATGTACCTACGTCAACAATTTTATAAAAAGAAATACAATGATAATAAAATATATCCCTTAAAGGGATCTCTTCTAGCTAACTTGTGAAAGATTATATCTTCTCATCTTTCGAAAAGAAAAGTGAAAGGTTGTGCATCAATTAGGCAAGTGTATATTTTTTTGTTTAGAATGGAGTATAAAAATAAACTAACCAATAAAAGTTAACTATAAAAATAAGCATATTCAAACATCAACATAAATATATATATTAACATATTTAAACTTACATAAACTACATTATTAATAAAGGACAGTTAATACAATATTTAGGGCAGAACCTTCTTCAATCAATTACCTTTTAAGGAATCTACTGATTGTGATTGCCTAATGCAGGCCGGTAGCCGATGTATTACATCAATAACACTATATTTTTAATTTTGTTTCAGGTAAGTCCTTCAACTGCTCAAGAGGGTAAGGGTAAAGGGTTGTATGTGATACGACACAGTAAAAAACCACTCAATTCACCAACTTATCGAATTTGAATGGAAGGTATTATCATGTGTAGTGTTTTAGCGATAACGCCTGCAGGACTTTATGAGCAAGTGAAAATGCAACTCTATTAGGTAGGAAAGACGAGAAAAGAGTGGTGGGAGTGGTCGGTGCTAACAAACTAGAGAAATAAATTAACCGTTGTTTCGAGCAGGAACAGTTTCATCAAAACCGTAATTATACCGATTCTGTTCGAGCAGAATGAAAATTGAAATGTTATTTTTGAAATGTATGGCGTTTTTGACCAGCTGATTAAAAATATTAACCAGTTTTCCGAGCCTTGTCACGCCCAACTAACTCAATTAAGTTTTTATTTCACTGTTCTAAGAAAATGTGAACTATGTATATATTACATTATATTTATAAGTGCATAGTGTGGTTGCCGGGTTAGGATAGTGCCACTCTGTGTCATCCCGTGGATGTCGTAAAAAGCGACTAAGGAAAGAAGGGCTTGTAGTACTGCTAGTCGATGGACTTGCAAATTGTCACAACCTACCTGAGTACTAGTAAACTTCTTGGCCTTATCATCATGCAAAATGTGGTTACAGAATTATAAACAAGTATTTTTAGAGTTGTTGGTATTTCTGTAGCTCTGCCTACCCCACTCTGAGAATGAAGGCGTGATTTTATATTTGTTTGTATGTACTGGCATAGAAGGTAAAGGACAGGCCACTTGAAGAGATCTGAGACTTATATTTGAAATCGACAGATTACTTTCGCAAATTTTTGAATGGATGGTTATTAAACCACTTTGTATGTCTTAATGTTGTCATGTTGTGACTTTAAAAAACATAAAAGTAAATTGTTTTTTTTCTGTCTTGGTCACACGGCCATCCTTGTTATTGTTGTCTATGTCTTCATACTTTAATGCTTCGTAGCCGATCGACGGACTTAGGGAACTTTTTATTCCAAAAAACTGTCAGTTTTCGAAGACGAAAAGGGTTAAACGACTTCTATATACGCAGGCGGATAAAAGTTAGAAGAGGACTTAATGAAAACTGTGAGTTATATAACAGTGCTATAATCTGAGTATTATTGAAATGTTATAGCGCAACCGTAAAGCTCACTAAATTTTGCATATTTATTTAAAAATGCTGTTTCCTAAGCATCTGTGTCAATATCGTCGGGTTGGCCCCCTGCCAGGGCTTACAGCCTTCTTTACTGCGGCGTACCTCGCTTCATATTTATACGCCATACGCTGCAGATTTCTGAATGATCAGAAAGGTCGTAACATCTAGTTGGGACTTGATCATTTGCATACTAATTCAAGGCAGCGTGTTTGAACTTTATTAAGTTAATAAAAGGCTACAAATGCTCCGTTTTTAGGGACCCGCAGCCTAAAGGCGAAAGAAGTCTTGAGGTGATGCGGGTCAAATTTGACAAGTTGATATATTTTGTGACATTACAATACTTTTTACTTGGGGTAGAATAAAAAGCTGAAAATCTATTAACTATTCCTGTTTGCAGATAATAAGCTCGTACGTGACCTAAGTCAGGGAACCTGGCCCTTACGATTCCTTCAATAGAATAGTCTAGAAAAGGTAGAAATGAGATCGCATCAACATTCCGACCGTAGCCGGGAATGTTATCTCGTGTAATCAAGTTATCCGGACGTGGGGTTACCTCTTAGCTCTTTATGCTGCTCTGGTACATGAGTCGTGGCTACATTTGAAAAATACTTGATTTGTAGGCTCCGTAGCATACAAGGCAACCTAATAATTTTCAGTCTGTTTGTTCATACGTGTCG
Organism: Acleris holmiana; assembly: GCA_949316455.1. NCBI lineage: Eukaryota > Metazoa > Arthropoda > Insecta > Lepidoptera > Tortricidae > Acleris > Acleris holmiana. The sequence continues at coordinate 19,143,893 of OX438774.1, forward strand.
GTCTGTCTGTAGTCGTTATATGTCAAACTTAATCATTTTATGAAATATAATTTTATCAAATTTGAACATTTGAAGAGCTCAAAATTATGTTCTATACGCGATTCTATTGCCAAAAGAATATGAGATGTATAGAGAATTTTGAGTTCTTCGATGGTCCACCTACATCTACTGCTGATTGAACTTAAAAAACACCAAGATTAAATTGTGTCATAAGTATTATTTTCTAGATTTTATTTGTTCTTTATTTTCGGTCTTAAGTTTTTGTGTGTATCGGTCTACTGACTATGAAGTTAATTCGTCACGACCATAATAATTACTACAAAAGCAAAATAAAGAAAAGAAAGAAGAAAATTAATGGAATTGAATGGAATGTCGCTTTAAATAGCGTAGGTTTTTTTTACCAAATAACATTGCCCTGAATGTTATGTGTTATGTGTTGTTTTTAGTGGTGGTAGGACCCTGTGCAGGGTCCGTCCGGATCGCTACCACCATCTTATCCATTAACCACCCGCCAAGCAACAGTGTTCGCATTGTTGTGTTCCGGTGTAGGGATAAGACAACCGGTGAAATTACTAGCATAGAGGCATTCCATCTTGGTCCTCAGGGTTGGCAACGCATTTGAGGTCTTAGGATTATAGTCTTGAGAATTCAAATGTCTATGGGTCTCAGTTTCCACTTACCATCAGGTGGCCTGAGTGCTCGTGTGACTTCTTCTTAACATAAAAAAAAAAAATGTTTGTTCTAGTTATAAAATAACTAGTACCATTGTTAGGATGCAACAATTTTAGCAGCGAGAAAATTTCCATAAGTACACTACAAAATACGAGAGAGTTATAAAGAATTAGAATTAAATTACAAAAAAAAAATTGGTTAAAGTTTAATTATAAAAACAGTTGACAAAATAATTTGCAACTAATTAGTACCTGGATACAGTACAGTAATAGTTTATTGGGTGGATCCATCAAAGTCTAAAGGCCGTATTAATAAACTGATCTCGACTCTAATGCTCGTCTCAAGATACGTCAAAGTAAACGTCAAATCATAGAAAACTGTCTGACGTATCTCGAGAGTCGAGATAGTGATTGAGACGAGTATAAGAGTGAGATCAGTTAATAATACGGCCCTAAGGGTCGTATTAATAAACTGATTTCACTGTAACGCTCGTCTCAAAATGCGTCAAAAATGACGGTTCTCTATGGCTCGACTTTTACTTTGACGATCTTATTACGGGCATCTCAGCCGAGATGTGTTTATTAATACGGCCTTAAAATGCTTAGGGCCGAATTAATAAACTGATCTCGGTTTCAACGCCCGTCTCAATATACGTCAAAAATGACAGTTTTCTATGGTTTGACGTTTACTTTGACGTATCTTGAGATGGGCATTTAAACTGAGACGAGTTTATTAATACGGCCATAAGATATGGATACATTTGATTAAGCCAATAACAGATGACCACAAGACATACAAAAGTGTGATATTTACTTAAACGAATGTGTGTGTGTGTGTGTGTGTGTGTGTGTGTGTGTGTGTGTGTGTGTGTGTGTGTGTGTGTGTGTGTGTGTGTGTGTGTGTGTGTGTGTGTGTGTGTGTGTGTGTGCGTGTGTGTGTGTGTGTGTGTGTGTGTGTGAGTACGTGTGATCTGTAAGTAGCTGACTAACACGGTTTACAAAAACAGACATATTGCAATTGAATAAACTCATCTCGACTGAGATGTCCGTCACACGATACGTCAAAGTAAACGTCAAGCCATTAGAAAACTATCATTTTTGACGCTTCTTGAGACGAGCATTACAGTTGAGATCAGTTTATGAATGCGGGCCTTAGACACATACTAAACATTCCTGAAAAAAGTTCCTCCATACGCGAACTTCCCTACTGTAGCCCTTACCATGAGTTGCAATAGGGAACATGCACAATTATTTTTCTTAGGCTCTCTGGAAAGTGCTATGAAAGAGAAATAGCTACGCGAAATAATTTTCGTGTAATTTTTTCACAAGATATAAAGCTTAGAAATGCCATAGTTCAGACCCCCTGCAAAAACGCTCTATACAAAATCGACGGCAGGAATGACGTCACAGCTGTTGTTCCATGTTTAAAATGTAAAGACCTTATAAATTTTGCATTTATTTCGTAAATTACTATGTTTAAGCCAATATCGTTGAATTAAAATATTACGTGAATAAAATGAGGATGCCGAAAACGCAATCTAAACATTAAAAGAAGTTTTAAAATGTTTTTATGAAAAATCTTAATAAACGGGTCAAAACTTAATGTATTGCGTTATACAGAGCGTCCCACGGCTATGCCACATGGAAGGAAAGTACCTTGAATATTGTAGATGGAACATTTTACTGAAAGAAGATATTATTTTAATTTAAAAAACAATTTAAACTGCATTCATAAATATTTAAATAATTACATGGTTGAACCGGGAATCGAACCCGTTACACGAGGTAAATAATTACCCTGTATCTTTATCATACCGATCGAAAGGCTTCATCATAAGGATTATTTTTTGTTAAATAACATAGTGTCAGAAATAAAAGAAAGACCATGAATTTTAAAATTTGATGTGAAATATTGTTCAGAAAAATGAAAAGCTGATAGATAGAGAGATAGATAGATTTAGATTTTTTTTATGGGGTATTACAAAAATGTTGTTTACAAGAACCAGTATGAAAGTGTCCACGAGCTACAAACAATCCACCACAACAAGATCAAAAAATCGACAGGGAGCGAAATAATCAAAAGAGTGCGACTTTGCATTCAACAGGAAGGGACTCATTTTGAGCATTTGATAAATAGATTAATTTTGTATTAAAAATTTTAAAATTCATGGTCATCCTTTTATTTCTGACACTATGTTATTTAACAAAAAATAATCCTTATGATGAAGCCTTTCGATCGGTATGATAAAGCTACAGGGTAATTATTTTTCTCGTGTAACGGGTTCGATTCCCGGTTCAACCATGTAATTATTGAAATATCTACAAATGTAGTTTAAATTGTTTTTTAAATTAAAATAATGTCTTCTTTCAGTAAAATGTTCCATCTACAATATTCAAGGTACTTTCCTTCCATGTGGCATAGCCGTGGGACGCCCTGTATATCCTTTTTTTACATTTTCTCCTAAATCGTATCAATGAAAATCAATTCTGACTTTTATGGATGTTCTCTAATACCATACTCGCTAGCGAGTAGAATGCTCTGTCCCTCACATATTATATTGTTATAGAGTGAGGGACAGAGCATTCGACTCGCTAGCGAGTACGATAATGTTACCTCATGGTAAAGGTTCAGGTCCTGGACTAAAATAACTCCGCCATTGTAAAACGCCCGATGCTTACCGAAAATTAATTTCACGCTCCCTAGATACGCAAACGATAACTTTTACGTTCGGCGGTGTTTAAGCGCGCCGCTGACTACCGATGACGGGCAATTTCCGGGTTTCCGTTAAGCTAACGTTAGCGTGAAAATTTGTAGTTTCCATGTACTTGTAATAACAACGTTGGGTTTTGTTACAATTTTCAACTGAAATTCGTTAACGTATGTGTAAAACCATACTTTCATACTTTGTTTTGTTTCGTACTCTTCTACAGTTAAATCGATGAACCGATTTCTCTAAAAGGGGGATCGGCAAATGAGCCAAGAAGATTATATAAGCTTCAAGCCAAGAAAAGTGATCTTGAATGACGTCGTTTATGTTTTTTGTCCCTTTCTTTTCTTCCTAAAGAAAGGGACAACAAACATAGCGACGTCATTCAAGGTCACTTTTCTTGGCTTTAAGGAGTTCTTAAAACTCAAAACTCTTACTGTGGCGGGTAGTCCCAATCTTTGCGTTAAAAAGACATGCTTTTGTGACATTTTAGTTCGGCCATTGTAATTTCACACAGTAATATGACGCGCCATTAAAAAAGTAGCAGAATATATGTACCTATAAATAAAATATCGTTTATTGCTTTTGATTTCTGGCTGGGGTCCACACATTACTCCTCTTCCTTTGGTATGGAGATAGATTGACCCCGAGAAAGAGAAACAATGCTTCCAACAAGTGCAGGCATTATCCGCTAGAGCTGTACGGTCGCAATATTTGCACAAATTGTACAAACCTGGTACTAAACTAAAGAGACAACAAATAATTGCTACATTATGTGTATTAGCATTTTCAATAATTTGCCGGATAGTTTGAAATGAAATAAAGTAAATATGTTCAAGAATCAATTAAAACTGTGGCTTGAAATTGAAATGGACATATTGTAAATTGTATTTGGTTTTCATAATTTTTAAGTATTTGTAGTTGTATTGCGATGTATTATGACTAGGTACTAAAAATGATTTTGCTTATTTGATAAAGAATTGTGTGTGTTGGTGATATAAGCTTAGTTGTAACAACCCTGTACCCAAATTTCATACACAATAAATTATGATTTATGGAGATAAGGTGCTTTTACTGCCGGAAAGTTCCCACGGGAATGGCAGTGAACGATTTCTACGCAGACGGATTCGCGGACAACAGCTAGTATATTATATTCAATTAAACTTCCTCTCCGCAATGTAATTAGCTAGCTGAGACAAGTGCTAGTAGAAATAGAAGGTACAGTGAATTCTGACAACTGCAACTTGTGAGCAAGTTACTTATTACTTGATAAAGGTAGCCGAGAACTTCGTGTGTAGTCACAGTATAAATAGAAAAGTAGTTCATATCCGGCTCTTTAGGAGTTTCTATTACCTATTGCCGTTTACGATACTTATAATGCACACAGTCAAACGCGGCGACGGCGAGGCCCCGACTAAACCGGCTTGGTACGTCCTGTTGAGTTTGCTTGTGGTGGCTCGCAGCGCGTACGTTCGAGGCAGGCACGTCGCATCCTCGAGCAGCGAGTCGAGAAACCACAAGTTTTGAACTGAATAAAAACACTAAGCGGCGCTTGTTTATCCTGCGTGACGAGCGATCCTCCATAACTGGTTCAAAAACCCGGTTTATGCGAATGAAACCGAAAAGAAAATAGTAACGGTTTGAAAATTTAACCGATATCCGAGCCCTGAGTGTCACTTGTTTCCGAGTTAGGTACTTGTGAGTCTAGCAACTATATAAAGGGGCTGCTAAAGTACCAAGTTTGGTTAAAGGTAGGCATAGTATACATTAAAAGAAGTACGTTTACGGTACATTAGGAGCTCCTGTTACCTGCAGCCGCTCGTGTGCTAGCCGGCGATCCTTGCCGCTTGATAGGTAGTAGGTATCTAATACGCAAGCAACCAAGCGCGCCCCCGACCAAGCTCCCGCGGTACGTCCTGAGGCCGTGGTGCTTGTGGTGATTCACAGCGCGTGTGTTCGAGGCAGGCAAATATGCTAGCCGCACGATTTGGAGAGTCCGATTGTTTGGAGCTAGTGGAGCAGCTTGTGAGACTGCGTGTTCCTCAAGTTCCCAGGATTGCTCTTAGAGCCCGGACGCGTTCCCTGTTTGATGTGCCTGTTGCACGTACTGTTTCGCAGCAGAACTCGCCGTTTCTTCGTACCCTAACTCTACTTAATGCGCTCCTAGTGTCAGCACCGGAATAGGATGTGTTTGCGTGGCGATGGATGGCCGTGTGTCAGGGGTACTTAAAGTTTTGCGAGAAGATGCCTTCTAGTGTTCCTCTATGAGGTATAACCCTAAAGTCTAGTTTTTGTTTTATATTAGTTTCACAGTGCATTAGTGTAATTCTGTAATGCTGTGTAAATATACCTTTCAATAAATACATAATTATACCTTTGTTTGAAGAATAACTACTATTTTTACTGTGTAGGTGTGGTCGCGAGACGTATAAAATAGCTGCGCAGTTGCATGCGAGTGCGACTTGTTTCTGAGTTACTTGTGAGTCTAGCAACTATACAAAGGGGCTGAGATAGTACCAAGTTTGGTTGAAGGTTTTTTTATGGTTTAGGAGGCATAGTATAAATAAAAAGTAGTGCTTTTACGGCCTATTAGGAGCTCCGTTACCTAAAGCCGCTCGTGTGCTAGCCGTCGATTCGCACCGTTCGATAGGTACCTAATACGCAAACAACCAAGCGCGGCCCTGACCAGCCCCCGCGATACGTCCGGTTGAGTTTGTTTGTGCTGGTCCGCAGCGGATACGTTTGAAGCACGCACACATGCAAGCCGCACGATATACCTTTGTTTGAACATTAACTACTGTTTTTACTGTGTAAGTGTGCTCGCGAGGGATGACGTATAAAATAACTGCACAGTTGTGAGCGAGTGCGACTTGTTTCCGAGTTACTTGTGAGTCTAGCAACTACACAAAGGGGCTGAGAGAGTTCCAAGTTTCTTTGAAGGTGTGGTCTTACGAACGGTGGCGTTGTGTTAGCAATTACACAGTGAACTGTAGCAAGCGCAGTTTGTGGAAGAATTACTCGTATGTCCAGATTTTTTTTATTAAAAAAAAAAATGTTTTTTTTAATAATGCATCGCATAATAAGTGTATATGTTAAGGTACGACTATGATATTCATTTGAATTTGAAAATATGCAAAAACATAATAATGAACCGAATAAAATTGGATATTTCACAGGAAAATATCTTCCCATTCAGTCTCTACGTCGCAGAATATCCTATTCGCAAAACATGATATTAGCAAATTATGATATTCGCGAAACCTGATATCCGCAAAATGCGATATTCGCAAAACATTCGTAAAACATTCGAACTCGGTATCTTACGATTACGAGTCGACCCATTAAGCCACTAGGCCACCGACGCTCTTGACCTATCATAACATTGACAATACCATACAATGTCAAACACATACATACATAACATCACGCCTTCATTCCCAGAGTGGGGTACGCAGAGCTACAGACATGCCAACAACTCTTAAAAGACTTGTTGATAATTCTGTAACCACATTTTGCACAATCAGGCCAAAAAATTTACTAGTGTACTCGTATTAATGAAAGTGCAAGCCCATCGCCTAGGTGATACAAGCCCTTATTCCCTTACGGCCGAACCCTATATCCTAACCGCGGACAGATATCCTTACTTCGGATTAAAATTTGACACATTTTGTTTGGGCAAATGTCAAATTTCAATCCGAAGTAAGCCTTATCTATCCGCGGTTTGAATATAGGGTTCGGTCGTCAGTCGCTTCTATCCATATCCAGCAACCACACGGGGGACTCAATATGGTTTAATTTGTTTATTTAAACTTTATTGCACAAAAGCTGACCTTTGGGCAAAGCAGATGGCGGTGCAACATTATTTACGGTCCTGGAGTATGAGCTTTATTTACTTATGGTAACTACGTATATTACTAACGCCCATATTGAGTTCGAATATTGTATCGGATTTAGTTACGCCGTGCTTGTGGCGACGCACGGTTAGCGAAACTTCGGGGTAGCATATTTGCCACAGTGTGGACAGAACTTTCTTTATGTACGGTCAACGAAAACAATACCTTATCATAATAAACATACAATTATTGTACGTTTGACCATCTGTTGTTTTTGTTTAGGTACTGTGCAATCGCTTAAAGGTTCACTTTTTATGATAAGGAGAAGGCACACGGTCGAGTACTCAGGCCACCTGATGGTGAGTGGAATTTGAGACCCCAAATACGTTAACTAGAAGAGATCTAGTAAGTTCGCCTTTGTACATACCTTTTCGGTCTCTATCTCTTTTTGCTTTGTTGTTATCTGCTTGTGCAATAATAGTTTACATACAAACATATAATGAAAAGTTACATTTAACCTCGTGAGGTCCACCATATTATTTCAAACAGGGTTAGTAGGAATTTGAATCTACGACCAAGGAAATAAAGTTCATTTACCTTTGCTTTTAAATGCCGTTTTCAAATTTGAAACAAATAAAAATAACTTTATGCTTATTGAAATATAGTTAAAACAAAATTGCCTTGATTATGTACTTCCTATGTCACACCGGGGGTCCTAGCCAAGATGCAAACGCTACTAAAGTTGTTCTTTTCTATCGCACAAAATGTATAGGATGACATTCTCGTGCGTTACGATAAACCACGTGGACAACTGTCATTCCATCCATTTTGAGCGATAGAAAAGAAACGACAAAGGGAATAAGGGCTTTTAGTACTGTTAGGCGATGGGCTTGCAACCTGTCACTAATACACTGGTAAACAACTTAAGGTGGATACGTATTAGAGCAGCCTCGGGTTGAGGCACGCACGGCTCACCTATTATGCTCATATTCGTACGCGCTTACGCGCTGTGCACGAGCCGCAGGCGAGCGGCGCGCGGCGAGCCGCCGAGAGTCGGTCTTATGACCGTGCTCAAAGGCCCCTCAGTGTGCGTGCCTCGCGTAATTTGGACGTGTATCTGAGCGTGCCGCGGGCAGAACGACAAGGTCTAACTTTTCTGTAGGCGAGCCGCGTACAAATTTGATAAATTTGCGCGAGGCAATTTCTTCTTCTTTTTGTTAATAATTCTGTAAATTATTATAAACGCAGCCGCGGCTGTCATCGCGTCCGACGCCATTTTGAATGTCGGGTCGCGGCGAGAACTTGCCTCACCTGCGCATGTTTATGTGCAACAATTTGGCTCGCAAACAGCTCGCCGCGCGAGGCGAGCATGCCTCAGGCTGAGCCACTCAGTTTCGTATCGAGCTTTAGCCTGTTTGTGCAAAATGTTTGTACAGAATTACCAACTCTTTTTATTGGTATTTCTGTAGCTCTGCCTACCCCACTCTGGGAATGAAGGCGTGGGATGTAAGATGTATGTATGTATGTATAACCTAGCTAGTCGTAAGGCACAAGCTTGCGGCAGACAGGCACCCAGGCCGTTAAATTGCATGGATTCCTGGGAGCTTGTTAGTTGTTATTAAATTCAGAGGTTCTTTGAGACACAGTATGACGGAGTAATTGCAACCTGTAGGTATATTCATTTCATTTTATGTTTTATTTAAGTAATAATATTTTATTACAAAATAGTTTATATAGACTACAGCGTGGACAAATAACTTCGTCTAAAATAATAAGTTACTCATAGGTTAATCCAACTGAATTCGGCTTTTGTTTAAACATATAGTGAGACGCCGACTTCAGTTGGACTGACCTATAAACTTATCATTTTTAAAGAAGTTATTTCTAGCTTTTTGGAGACGGCTTTTAGTTTTTTAAAATATTTATTTTATTTCATACTTTTTAGTGATCATAATTTATTCCTATAATCCATCCTATAGTCCATTCCAGGACCAGGAGCATAAGCTACTGTTTATCCCGAAAAAAATTACAGTCCCGAGGGAACAGTTATAAACGATTTTTACGCGGACGGTGGAAATGCTAGTAATCTCATAAGATACTTCTTTTTATACAAATATTACCTCAAGAACGAGCAGAAATTTCTCAAAAAATAAAGCCTTTTTAGTAGTTTTTTTGCAATTGTTTGGGTTTGTTTGGGTTTTTAAAAGGTGATTGGGTTCTGTAGGTACCTAAAGGGTGCCAACGGGGCCGTATTACTAAAGGTTCTCACGAAACGGAATATTGTGGTTGCCGGGTTAGAATAGTGCCACTCCATGTCTTTCCGTGGATGTCGTAAGAGTCGACTCAGGGAATAAGGGCTTGTAGTATTGTTAGGCGATGGGCTTGCAACCTGCCACTAATACACTAGTAAACTTCTTGGCCTGATTGTGCAAAATGTGGTTACAGAATTATCAACAAGTCTGTTTAGAGTTGTTGGTATTTCTGTAGCTCTGCCTACCCCACTCTGGGAATGAAGGCGTGACGTTATGTGTGTGTGTGCGCTATAAAACAAAAGATTTTTCCAAAGAATCATTTGAAGAACAAGCTTTTGTTGCCAACTGTACTTTTATTGCCAAAGTCATTACTGCTTTTGAAGATCAACCTAATGAGTCCAAATTCGGTGGGTCTATTTTAAGTATAGCGGAGATCCTGTCGCCACCTTCCGACTCCATCATCAGACCAGCTCGGTATACCGAATTTCGTCTCAAACGGTCCTCGGGAAGTGGTTCAAATGGGATCCTATCATTTCATAACCAACGTTTCACAAATGATTCATGTCACAAACGTATTATTTGACAACCTGCGTTTTTTTCCGAAACTGTAAATAATCCTGGATTTATTTCAGGACCATTGTGTAGAACCGTATAGGTTAGGTTAGTTTTATAAAAATCCTCAAATATTTGTAGTTACAGAAAAAAAGAGGGTTGGCAAATGAATAGGTTGCGAAATGATGCAACTGTCAAAGAATTGTCGGCGAAAAGGCAGAGAACCGGTTCGAATCTGCCTTGCAAGATATGACCCGAACATACATAGATATAGGTACATTGCAAGTTAATATAAAGCAAGAGAAAAAAAGAGTCTGAATTGGCCGGTTTTTATCATAAAGAGTGCAAATTTCGCGTAAAAAATGTAACTAATTAGAAACAATGTTATATAACCTATTTCCACAAAACCTTTTTGCCGACTCTCCTCAACGCAAACATAAGGGTGCGCGGCCACTCGTCACGTTGTTACGTCCCGGGTAAGTGAGTGCGCGTGCCGGTGGGCGCTTATCTTAACAATTTGTTTGCTTTTTATTAACTTGAAATTTGGAGCAAAGACAAGAAACGTGGGGGAAAGTACATGTTTTGGGTATTTTATAAGTCTACAGTATTTTAGTCGTTAGAAAGTATTAAAAGGGCTGCATGACCTAATTCCACCAGCTCAATTTCGTTATCATGAGACTAGGCGCGGCTAGTGTTTCACCCATACGTTGTCGATATGCCATCTAATCCCACGCAGTGGTGATGACGTCCTCTTCGGAGTGAAACTCACTACCAGCTGACCTTTTCCCTGTAAACTATAACTTTGACCTTTTCAAGTCGAGAGTGAATAGGCATTATATAGTAAACATGCCACATCTTCGGCTTCATTATCAGTTTCCATCAGGTGAGATCGAGGTCTAATAGGGAGAGGGTTTATTTTTTGTCAACATGATTTATTTGAATATAGTTGTACGCCGCGACTCCGTCCGCGTAGAAATCGTTTATAGTCTTTCTCTCAGGAATCGTCATTTTTTTGGGTTTATAAATACTTTTTTTTTTTTTGAGGGACCTACGTAGTTAGCCTCTGATGGCTTTGACTACTTCGCCGGAGAGAGGGCGGACTCCTGATGGGAGTCCACGCTGTAAAAGGGTTTTTCCACTAGCATGCCTAAGGGCGCCCCTATTGGGCCGACCTCGGTCTTAGGACGCTAGGGGAGAATTTCAATCGAATTGGACGGTTAATAAATACAGTATGTTCTTTTCCGGGACTCGAACTATGTCCCCTATCCATCTATCCAAACATCACATTTATTATACGAGTGGTTTCCCGCTACTCCGTCCGCGAAGAAGTGGTTTATCGTTTTTCCCTCAGGAACCGTCCAATTTGTCGAAATAAAAAGTACTCTAAGTCCTTCCCCGGGACTCAAACTATCTCCATGCCAAATTTCATCCAGATCAGTTCAGCTGTTCTGGCGTGATTAAGTAACCAACATCCCTGCATCTATCTATCCATCCAAACAGTCACATTTATAATATTAGTAGTATATATCTCCGTCCCATTAACTGAATGGAACTTGGTAGGTTTTAAAATACGGCCTCAGTCGGGTTAAAAAAGTTGCAATGATTGGAACAATCCCATTAATCAATTCGGATTACCGTGGAGCGCCGAGCGCCGACTAACGTGATGTGCTTAAAAATTTAAAAAAGGATTACGTATTCGAAGGTTCGACCTTTTGGTTACGTGACAAAGTATCAGGTACAGTGAAAGTCATAACACTCATAACGTTCTGTATATATATAATACAAGGTATTTTGTAGTCGGGTGTAGGGGCTTTTCTTAGGGTCATTTTTAATCACAATTACGATGATGCAATGTTTTACAACTTAACATGGATGCCACTACTTGTCAAAATTTAAGGGGGCACCGAGCTTTTTGCGCTCATTAACTTTAGGTATTTTATGCACTCTGTGTATGTGTGTGTATAGCACACCAGCAAGGCGCGAGCTGGAGCCATGCGCCGGCCGCGCGCCGCGCCTGACGAGCCGTGCGCCGATCCACTAGGCGCGGAGGTTGCTACCAATGTTTACAAAATAAAAAAACATAATCGATTCCGAATACTTTTATTAAAATATTGACTATAAGAAGTTAAAAACTTTTTTCAGTCTACATTTTTTTTAAAATTTTATGTTTACTGTCGGTAGGTAAGGTAGGATTGAATTACTTGTATGAGGTACAGTCACATCACGAGATTGTTAAGCCACTCTAGAACCCACTCACAGATAGATAGATAATTTTTAATTAATGTCGTTTGTACATCTAAGGTGTATTTAGCTAGTGTTAAGTTATTTATAATATTTATTGGGCAAATTGTTCGGCTAAAGAGAATAAATCATAAGTAAAAGCCGTACATCTTCCAATCGGCCATCTTCCCTCTCCGAAGGTTACCGGGAGAACCCTTTCATAGAAAATTGACGGTAAATTTTGACCTAAATAATTTCTTTTGCGTGACTTGACGCTGTCATTACTCATTAGGACAGAGTTCTATGGTGGCTCAACAACCCCGTGATTTAATGTGACTGTATATTGAAATGTAATAAAACCTAATTACCTTTATTGACAATATTCTAAGCACAAAATAAAGTGAACTGAATAGAATACCTAATGTAAAGTAATAAGAACGGCTGAGTAGGGCAAAAATCCCAGTCATGGACCCTTTCTTCAAGATATTATTTTTAACTGACTTCAAAGAAAAGGAAGTTCTCAGTTTGACCTGTATGTATGTATGTATGTTTGTCCGCGATTATCTCACGTTTGGCTGAACCGTTTTTAATGCGGTTTTCAGAAAAGTATTTGTTTCACATAGGAGAAGGTTTTGGTATTTTAACCGTCTTTAAAAAAAAGGATCTTAGTTTGTACGAATGTTTATCCATGATTATTTCCGCAAAAACTTCAATGACTGATTCGGATCACTATAAAGTATACAATTAAATTGATGTTTTAAAAAACTAAAAACTTAAAGCTGCTGTATCAATCACATATTTAGAAGTTCCTACTTAATGTTTGTATGTATATAATGTAATGAATAATGTACGAAGGTATCTTTAGAAAAAAATATTAGGACATAAGAAACAACAATAATCAATATCGGATTTTACTTCACGGCATTATTTTGTCTGTGTGAGTAAGCAATGTCATTGTCTATTTCTCCATCCACTGAAAGACAAGAAATTTGGTCCATTGGCATCCTGTAATAAAACAGTACGTTTTGATTTAACTATAATTTATTTATTAACAGAATTAGTTTTTGGATGAAATTTTGTAATCCTCATTCTATAAAAATAATTCGTATTTGGGACTTACAATTCCATTGTGTGGTAAATTTTATAATCGATGTCAACCAATTTATTTACTCTGTAAATTGAAAAAATGTAAAGATAATGTGAAAATTCATACTAAATTTATTAAAATGTTTTCCTATACACCTCTTACTATTTTTACGCATACCTACCTCACCGGTTCATTAGGTACCTTAACTCTTCGCTTTGTAGCGAAGTGCCAACAACTGGAACATTAACCCTATAAATAAAAAAATATGAATAATTTTGCAATTTTACTCATTTGTTGAAATATAGTTGTGAGGTACTGAGTATACTTACGGAGTATTCTCTTTGTATTCAGATTTCTGGAGATGTCTTGCTCTAGAAATATTGAAACCATCCCAAGAAGTAACAATATTATATAATTAATTATAGTAAAAAAAACCTCGGGTCGTTCTAAGAAGCTTGTTTTGCCTGTAAATGTGTTTTTTTAGCTAAACTATTTTTATATCTTGGTAAATATTCACCATAGAAGTGTATTTTTTATATACCTACCTACTAATTGAAAGAACTTCGCGTGTTGTTTAAAATTACTTGTGTAAATAAACCAATTTTGGCCCAAAACATCAAGACTACAACTAAACGATTACAAAGTCTTAGTAATACAAATCGATACATCTCGAAAATCAGTCTATGTAGCTACCGATTTATTTTCTCCTCCCTTAGCGTGGCATTTTGACAACTGTCAAATCAGGTTTCTTAGAACTACTCCACTATCAGTAGGTTTACGATTTTAACTAACTTCATTTCTTCACGCAAGCGTTTAGCATTGTGCTTTTGCCAACCCCTTCTCTTCCTTTCTTGGTTGTGTTTGTTCCCCATTTAAAATAAAGTGAATAATCACAAAAATCGCGATAAACGCAACCAATCAACAAGCGACACAGCCTCCACCTCCGACGGCCGAAGCCTGACTAATGCGGACATGGGGGAAACGTGACGGCTCTGGCTAAAATGGACGAAACGCGTGCGAATTTAGGTATTTCCTTCATATTAGTAAAATAAAAACACATTTTCAAATCTAAAGTGTAGAATATATAGAAGACGTGTAGTTTTGTTGTAAATCCAAAACTGATGATCTTCCGTGAAGTAATTACGCCGTACTAAGTGTTTATTTTGTTATGTAGAGGTATCTTTGGATGTTTTTTCTATCGAGGGAAGTACAAGTAATCGTGTTTCTAAAGTATATGATATATAGAGTGATTCCTTAAATATCTTACATATGAATTGCATAACTAAAGCTTCAGTAAAAACAATGCAGCAGGCGATCAAACAAACGCATTTTTTTCGTAATTACGTATCGTTGCCTCGGCGCACTCTTAAATGGGACCACAACTGAGTCCACTGAGCCCTCTGTATTTTACTATAGGTATTAGTGCAGTGGACCCAGTTGTGATCCCATTTAAATCCTGAAAAAAGAATAACCAAACTCTATTGACGGTTGGCGGAGAAATAGAGCGACATGTGCACAAAAATAAAGTACCTGACGAGTTGAAAACGCCCTCTTTTTTAAAGACGGTTGAAGAGCGATACACTCGTATCTTCCAGACAAAATTTCAATACAAAGAAGTTTTAAAACGAACAACATGCAGTGCAAAACTGCAAACCCTATTCCTTATGAAATACTTAATATTCCACACGTTGACGACACGCTAGCCTAGTTGGGAGTGACCCTGCCCTCAAAACTAGGGGTCCGGGGTCAAATATCGGTAAGGGCAGATATTTGTGTGATGAGCACGAGTATTTGTACCTGAGTCTTGGATGTTTTCTATGTATTTAAGTATATATTTCTCTATATAAGTAAGTTTATCGTTGTCTAGTACCCATAGTACAAGCCTAGAGCTTAGTTTGGGACTAGGTCAATCTGTGTGATATTGTCCTGTGATTTATTATTATTATTGTTCCAATTTCCAAAGTAAATGAACTCTCAATCCCTGATGCGGAATCTTTACAGATATACATCTTTATTCAGAAGGAAACCAATCCGCAACAGATTGCTTCGACAATCCTCCGAGATTAATACCCCTAAGCAATAATCCCTTATCAACGACTCTATTGCAGTAAGGTAAAAAGGCTCACCAAAAAGGTGGTGGATGTTAAATTTGGGGTATCCTATCATTTCATAACCAACGTTTCAAAATGATTCATTTCACAAACATATCATTTGCCAACCCGCGTTTTTTTCCGAAACTGTAAATAATTCTGGATTTATTTCAGGACTATAGGTTCGGTTAGTTTTATAAAATCCTGAAATATTTTTGGATATCCTGGGATCTCCAACACTTTTTTTGCACTTCCCCGGTCACAGGTTTGACTATACACGACGAAGGATCGTTGCGACTTAGTGGCTCCCGTTACTAAAACTGAATAAAGTTTTTTAATGTAATATTACAACTTTATAAAGGTTGTGATTTTAGCGGTCTATGTTAGTTAGTTCGTTTGTATGTTAATCTTTTCCTGATATTTTGACAAATGGCGCGTCGTTGGCTTCTTCTTACGCGTGTCATAGGCGATATAATAAATTCATAATGGCGAATTACACACGCATAAAATAATAAGAGAAAATTATTGTTTTGAAATAAATACATCTAGTTTGGTATCAGACAAAAGGTTGTAATTCATATCTCGAACTTTCAAAACTTAAGTTTTTAGGGTTCCGTGGTCAAACTAGGAACCCTTATAGTTTCGCCATGTCTATCCGTCCACAGCTTAGCTCAGTGAAGCTGTTATTTGGCATTAATATTTAATAACAACGCCTAAAGAGTTTTTTTTTAAATAAACAATAATAAATTGTTAATATCCTTGACAATAATTATACCTAATTAGTATACACTAGTAAATGTTCGTTTTTGTAATAGATTTAGCGGCGTCGGAAGTCTAAACTGAGCCTGGCCCAGGGCCTCTATTCTACTGCGTTATAACGATATCGCGTTTGACGTGTTTTAGAATCGTTTATGTCACAGTCGCCATTATTGTAAATGACATAAGAGTTATTAATACGTTGACAATACGGAAACACGTCAAAGACGATATCGTTAATTACCATGTAGAATGCCAGCCCAGTTTGCACATTTCCTTTAGGGACGGTGCATGCAGTGGTTTGTAAGAGATCTATGGTCCTAAGTTATTCAGGTTGAACCGATGAGATGTCGGCAGAGTTCGGGAGGGTTCGGATTACATCGGATAGGGTTATCGGAGCGATTAGCGCCCTATAGGTCAAAGGTTAGGGGTGGGCATGGGAAGGTGTTCAAAGAGTCAAAACGACATGGTTAAGTGTGCAGATGTTTATGAGACTGAATGTTGTTGTCAGTAAAACGTATTAGAATAATAATAGATTAAGAATAAGAATAAGAAGGGCTTATTTGGATAAAAATACATACGGCAGTTTGCATTAAAAAGTGAAAATTTCAAATATAAAAACAGTAGAAACAATAAATTACCAGTAATTATTTACAATGGTGTCCAGATAGAGTAATAATGTGACACTGGTTTTTAGTAGAGCCAGGCGTCGAAATGTTTGTGTGTGATTATTTGTTTGTTGTTTGTGTGTATGTGTGTGTGCGCTAGTATGTTTCTGATTCAGGTAAGATTTATATACGCGGTGGGAAAATGGTATTTTGATCTATGTCCAGTTGGGAAGAGGGAAAGGTAGAGCAAGATAGGAGACCGCACGAGCCCTATGCGGATTTTTTGGGAAAAGAGAACCATTTTTAATTTTTGTTCAATAATTACAATTTAGAAATTAAATTAATCCAACAAACTTCTTTATTCAGTAATTTCTTTATTCAGTAAGGGTTATACATTGTTATACGGGTTAAGTACATACTTAATAACATTAAAAAAAAAACAAATCTTAGTAATAATAATGTCAATAATTACACAATAGAAAAAAAAACAATCAGTAAAGCTAAATTAATAAATAATGTTAATAATTATAAGTCAATTTCATCGAGATATTCATTGATCGAATAGTAAGCCTTCTGAGTCAGCCACCCTTTAAGTTTAAACAAGGTGTAGACCTGCATCCCCTAAGCCATACAATGCCATTAACTAAGCTTTAGGCTTTAACTATGGGTACTAAACTGCGATAAACTTACTTATGCAGAGAAATATACACATAGCAAACATCCAAGACTCATGAACAAATACGTGAACCCGAGACCGCTAGCTTCGGGAGGCACCAAGCAGGCTAACGTCGTCAAATTATAAAACCAAATTACATATTAATCCTCATTAAAAACCCTTGTCAAGTTTCTAATTATCGCTTTTCTCGAATCAGTTTCAGCTGAAAATCGACGAAGGGTTGAATCTTGAGCGAGATCAGATGAGCTCACGAGCGAAAGTGGTCCAACCGCCATGAAAATATCACTGTAATTTGTGTCTTAGCCCTTGGCGTTTAGACGAAGATTACAATGGTATTTTCAGTACATTTACTTCTCTTCTGCTTTTATTATGTCAAATATCATTCAATTTGTTAAGGGTAACATGTGCTCTAAAACGAAACTGACATAACTTAATATTCATACATGCTATTTTAGATTTAGAACGGTTATTATAAGATTGATTTCAGGATGAATCCGTTTTGACATGGGGTTTGTATTTGTATTACACGCAGGAAAAACTTGACGTAACGTCACAGGAGTACCCACGCCATTGTAAAAAAAACCGGGCAAGAGCATGTCGGATCATGCTCAGTGTAGGGTTCCGAAGCCGTTAAGTACTACAAACATAAAATCTACAAGTAATAACTAATTTTCTATTTAAAGTCAATTAATTGGTGCCAAAAGATGATTTTAGTAGGTATAAACACTTTAATCACCTGTATCTCAAAAACCAATGATGTATACTTAGTTTTGATAGTTTTCCTTTAAAATTCGTTATATGTCCTTTAATTTAAGTTTTTTTTCAAATTACATTTGTAGTTATGGCTGTAGGGAGGGGGGGGGGGGGGGCGTCTAACAAAAATCAGTGCTATAAAGCTTAATATTTCATAAACGGTTTACTTAATCGAAAAACAGTTTTTACAACCCTGTAATATTTTTGAAAGACCTATCCAACGATACCCACCACTTTGTTGGAGTGACTAATATGCATATTCATGCCAAATTACAGCTTTCTAGTACTAAGAGTCTCTGCGCTAGGTTGCGGACGGACGGACGGACGGACATGGCGAAACTATAAGGGTTCCTAGTTTGACTGCGGAACCCTAATTATGTAGTTGATTTAAGACTGAAATTTGGATGGACTTTGATTTACTTATGTGAGTTACGAGTTTATACGTTTTGGCTTTTATATGCTCGAGTGGAAAGTCTGTTTTTATTGCGAGAGCAAAAACAAAACTTTTCTTCCAAGAAAAGTAAGCATTAGTGGTTTTGTAAAATCTTTCAACATTTACCTTTCTTTATATTGCTCATTTCTCCCACCGACTATAACTGGGCCTGTTTTTATATTTCGTTGTCTTTTCCCCTATTGCTTTCGTATTGTTAACTTTAAGGGCACCACAGAGTTACAGTCACAACACAGACTATCAGTTTCTTTTAATGTTTCATACATTTATTCGCAAGTGTCGGACTGTAATAATACAATTGCAATAGAGGTAAAAGTGCAGTGAGATAAAGGCCCAGACAGCTCACACAAATTGACCTAGTCCCTATAGCTCTTGATTTGCACTGTGGCTTAGTTAGTTAAATACTCATATAGAGATATAATTATTACAATGTACACAAAACATCCAAGATTTGGATACAAATACTCGCGCTCATCTTATCACACAAATATTTGACCATACCGGGAATTGAACCCGGGACCGCTATCTTCAACTAACTTGAACTACGCTAAAAGCTTCGTCGAAATGGAATCTAATTGAAAAAATGCACAAAAAGCACACAGCCACACCTGCCAAACTAGATAGGAACCTGTATTTCAGCCGTCAGAGCTCAACCCCGTCCTTTATTGATATCGATAATGAATACCGCACTAATTACTAAAACCTACCCTCAAGCAGTTTAATTTATTCCGTCAGCGTCAGCCGCTGCACGCAGCAGCTGATTTTGTTTCCGTAAAACTTATGCTTGTGCCTCGCTGTCAGCAGCTAGTGATGCGACTGCGACAATACTCAGATAACGATAGTCCTTATAAACTGTAAAGTTCTCAAGTCGATTAGAATTTTCTTCACAAAAGACTGTAACTGGAACGGGACCGATTTGGTAAACCTAATTAATTATCCTGGTTACTCGTAGTCCCCCAATAGTACAAGACTTTCTCCCGTAAGAAGAAATATAAATGTATAAATAAACATATAACATAATTCGAGGGTTGAGTGGTCAAACCCGATAAATCGAAATAATTGTTTACCCAAATTTAAACTGTCATGTCTTGATGATTATCTTATTTTAGATACTTATATTTCGACTTATCGGGTTTGACCACTCAACCCTCGATATGTAATAATATTATTAATTCTCTACACAGTCCTGGTGTAAATAAATGATCAGGATATTGTTATTAACCTTTATTTATTCTTTGCTAATTTTACATAGTAACTTGTTATAACGCATGTAATTATAATACTCCAAGAAAACAGGAAATGGTGCGCTAATACCTTAAAACAATTAAAATATTTAGTAAATTAAGGGAACAGTTCGCCGGCTGAAACAAATTGCATCACTCGAAATTCCGCTTTTTTCAACAAATGCTAACCCATTACAATTTTCCTTGTTTACTTACCTAATTATAATTTATCCTTTATAAACAAAAAGTTGTACCTAAAACTTACGAATCAAAGAAAGTTTTACTCTACAAGACCATAAAATAAGATTGAAAATGCAGTAGTAATTTCGTACCAGTTGCGCCTTATTTTGTTAAAAGAAGGGAATTTTGTAGGCGCGGCTCGGCGCCGCCGGTTTTAATTTACCTAAAACGTAACAAAGCGGTTCGGGGTTTGCGTCCTTTTTACGTTTTAGCGATAATTGCAGAGTTTCGGCAAAAACCAATGTTGGGATTCATTCACTCTTGTTTACGAGACAAGAATTTAAAGCGGTGTTTCTTTCTCTACATATCAATATTATTTAGCAGTAAAATATACTTAAATAAAGTCTCAATTAAATGATGTCGTGGGTCGTTTTATGATTTGACTCACTACTGATTAGCGGTATCCCATCAAGATCACTGCTGGTCTAAAAGATCTCACACCATTAGAAAAAAAGAAAGAAAGAAAATGATTTTATTTCTGCAAAATGATACATTTTTACTTAAGACAAACAATTGTAAAGCTAATTACGGTAGAAAATTAAAAACTTAAGATAGCTTAAATTAGCTTGACATGCAGGATTTAAATTATGTTATATTTAATGTAACAGATTGCGAAAAGTGAACCACTCAGCATGGTGTCGAGGAGTGTCTCGACGCTGATCTTCCGTGGATCCAACACTGTGATACACGGGACAGCAAAAGCAATATTTTCATGGGTAATTTTTAAAATTGGTTTAGTTTAAATTAAATTACAGTTTAAATTAAAATTGGAATCCTAACTTAATTATCGATAGTATCGATATGTATCCTATCCCTAAAGTAGTTAAAGCACTAGTCGTCTGGTCTCGGATCCGGTGGTTGGCAACTTATCGCTTCAAGCACTGCGTCTACCCATACTGCCATGCTAACATAAAATGCAGTATCTGAGGCAAAACTTCTGTAGCAAATTTAACCTTATTACTAACGGTTTAGGCTTGAATCTGCTTTGGCCATTAAATCTGAGAGAATGCTCTTTTGCTTCGGAGGGCAGCACAGCTAGCGCTGATCCGTTGCGTTTACTATGCAGCCACTTTTAGTTGCAAAAATTAAATGGCGACTTGACGTTCGGAATTCGAATTGTTTTCGAACGGTTGCGAAGTAACGAATAGCTTTTGCTTTTAATATTCAGAATTTGGTTATTTGAGTAATTTTTTTTTGTTTAATTTTCTTTACATCGTAAAAGCTACCAATACTAAAAGGCAAATTGTGTACAAATTTTTCTTTTTATGCCATTTATTCTTGTTAAACAAAACCAAACGAAGCAATTCACCATGATTTCTCGATAATCACGTACTTTTAAAGATCAAGTGAGGTCTTTGCAATGATTTATACACCGGATCATTATTTTCATATTAAGTTTGATATGAAATAATTATTAATTATCCGTTATCCATCAAAAAAACACGCTTGGTGAATATTTGAGGTTATGTGTCAAACAGTACTAATTAGTCTACATCTTTTCCAGGTTCCATTGACACAGACTTTACATACTACATCAATATTGTTAAAATACAAAATTACCTCGTAAAGGTCTTGACACCTGTGGAGAAGTCTCATGGCGCATTTACATTATTCAGCTAGCCATTTCTCGGCTATCGACTAGTGTAAACGGTTTTTTCATGCATCATTATGCCGTTCTTAAAACCCGTAACCCGCTACCCGTATGTAATTTGTCGTTTAAGGTGTCGTTACGAATTTTAGCAAGGTAGGTAAGTCCCCTGTAGGACGAGTGCAGTGGACTTATCTTAAATAATGCAAACGCACCTTACCTGAGGGTTGAGCGTCGAGAACACAGTGCCCCCCCCTTCCCACAAACAAACAACTGGACATGCCCCAGGATATGTAGCGTGTGGCAATACACGTGTACCATCACAGGCTTTACAATACAATACAATACAATACAAATACTCTTTATTGAACACCAAAAACAAAAACAGAACACGGAACAGTACATTTAAATCATAGGGATCAACAGGCGGTCTTACCGCTAAATAGCGATCTCTTCCGGACAACCTTGGAACCTATTTCGTTTAATTCTTATTCTATTTAGATATTTTGGGATCACCCGGATCAGCCCCTATTTTACCATACCGTCAACGACAGGTGACGGGTGACATTTCAATGATGTATCAGTGTATTAATTTTGCAGTGCATACCGAATTGTCACCTGTTACGTGTCAATGTCATGATGGTAAAATATGGGGCAGATGAATGAATCCGTCAATCAACTTCATACACTATAAATATGGATCGTGATCATTTGTTTGTCGAGTGTAACGAATTCAGATTGGGATGTAATTACACAAACTGGTTTTCGATTGTAATTATTAAGGTCGAACCGTTCTGTAATAGTACTAGGAATAGGGTGGGAGGTTTTGTGTGGGACGAATTCTGGGTATTAAACGCCTCCACTGTAACGTAATCGAGATTGAACTGTTTGACCTTAAGGCCAGTTTAGAGCAGACCCTTGCAGATACTGAACTCCTGGTGACAGGGTGACTGAACACCGTCATCTGAATGATTGCCAACATAGCACAGCTTGACGAACTGGTTTCCTTCGAGAACTACTTAACCTCTGACCAAATAAGAGGTCTTTGCACATTTTTTAACCGGCTTCAAAAAATGAAGTTCTCAGTTTTTTATTATATATGTTTCCCGATTACGGCTGGACCGATTTAAAAATACTTTCTTAGTTTGAAAGGGCACACTTTCCACGTGGTCCCATTGTTATCAAGTCGGGAGAAATCGAGAAATGTCTTCAAATATTATAGGCACTCCTATAGCGATTTGGTTATTTTTTATAGAAGTCCGTACATTTACTCTCGGAAAGCACTGTTTGGTGAAGTCGAACGGATGATGAAGACCACAGATGGTCACCAGGACTGCTGAATACTAAGTATTTTAAGAGTTGATATAATACTATACTTTGTTTTGTACTTATGTCTACTCGTTGCCACTTTTTGCAAAGCTGAGCTGACAGAGATCCCTTAAAGGGATAAGTTCGCTTTTGTACGTTCCTATTTTAAGAATATTGTTGTATTTGAGTTTCTGTATTTAGTAGAATTAAGTGTTTACATATATACGTACATAATAGTTAATATGATTACTAAGAAAATTATGCTCTACATAATGCACATGATGAAGTGGATCTGATGGGGAATATTAGGAGATTTCCTCGACATTTAGCGTCCCTTCACCAGGAAAAGCAATAATTTGTAGAAGGTGATGAACGCGCATACAGGCTACCTGATGATTAGTGGCATCTGAAATCTATAGACATTTGCATTCTCAAAACCGCGCAGTATTAAATTTGCAATCTAAGATGGATTGCCGATTGTAGGCTAATGGATAAGAATATTAGCACCCTGGATAGGGTCCTACCATCACCACAATTTAAGCAAGCAGCGAGGTTATAAACTTGGGGTTCAGAATGTTTAGATCAGCAGTCTAGGTGATGTGGAAAGCTTGCTAATTATTTTGTTACACAGCAACGGGGCACATCAGGCTTTTTGTTGTTTGGTGACTTCATATTTACTTTATTTTCGGTGTAGGGTTAAGATGGTGGTATCAATCCGGACAGACCCTGCATAAGGTCTTACCACTAATACCCCACAACAGTCTGGTCGTTTAAGAGTTCGAGTTTTGGAAGTTCGAGAATTTGTACACAATGCCCGACATATACGTTATACAGTACCGTTCACAATTCACAATATCCATGGTACAAGAATTCTTCTGATTGACAAGGGTCGACAGGTATCACGTACTAGTGTGGTGATTTTTGAACTTGGGGAGAACTTTGAGAGCACAGGCAGTCACGTTTCTTGGAGAGGCTTGTGACAGTTGAGGAAGGCGGATGCTGTAGGTATTATGTCTGTACTCAGGATGGTTTTGAAGTGGCAAGAAAGGAATTGAGTGTTCATTTCATTGATTAAAAAACACATCGATAATTGGCATTGTTTTAAAAAGTATCGCTTAGCAATAAGTCCAATTTTGATAACTAAGAGTCCGTGTTTTTTGGGCAAATCATGGAAATTTGGGTTTTGAATGTATTTATTGAATCCTGAGTTATTTTCCGTTCGCGAGTCAAAAGAAAAGTCAAAGCTTAGTTTAATAGGTCACTTTACTTCTTATAGAGTCGGTGTCCATTGAAATGGGCAAGGATATTATAAATGTAATAATTATAGTATTATAAATGTAAATTAACTCTGTTTGTCTGTCTGTTTGTTTTATATCTGTAAAACCGCAGAACCGATGTAGATAAAACTTGGTATGGAGATAGCTTGAGGCCCGGGGATGGACGTAGGATCCTTTGCATCCGTGAATTTTGTATAGTTCCCGAGGTAACAGCGATAACTGACTTTTCCGCGAAAGAAGTTGCGGGCAACAGGTAGTAGGTACTTAGTATATTAAAAAGATCTGACTTGATCTAATTATTATCACCCCATAATAATGTACTTTAAGGTTATCTAATGTCTGATAGTTTAAGTAAAAAAACCGGCCAAGTGCGAGTCGGAGTCGCCCTCGAAGGGTTATCTATACAACCACGACCACGGTGTCTGTATTAAGATTGGAAAAAATCGCCAATAAAAATAGGTTGTTTGTATGGGAGCATCCCTAAATTCATTATATTTTATAGCGAATATACAACTAAATATTCCGTCAATACTTATTTCAAGTGACCACCTGTTCCCGTTATTAATAACGGAGCCCCCCCTTAAATAATTACTATTTCATTTTGATTAATTAATCTAAAAGTGAATATACATCTAAATTTTATGTGAATATTTCAAGGCTCTATCTGATCCCGTTATTAATATCGAACAAAAAACGGATTTTATTCTGTTTTAGTATTTATTGTTATAGCGGCAACATAAACACATCATCTGTGAAAATTTCAACTGTCTAGCTATCACGGTTCATGAGTTAAAGCCTGGTGACAGACAGACAGCGGAGTTAGTAATAGGGTCCCATTTTATCCTTTTGGGTACGCAACCCTAAAAATAACAAAACAACACCAACGCTAATACAACAACCCAATGTTACTAAAGCAAATTCTAAATGTAGCACAATCAATTGCATGACTGTCGAGAAACGATGAATAATTTATGGCAACCCCGAACCGAAGTCGAGTCACGGTCCAAATTATAGACATTAAATTAATAGCTCTTAGCGATACACGAAACTGAAAAACTTAGTTAACTCTTTCGCCCTCGAGTCGTGACAAATCGCGAAAAAGAGATGGAGAGGGCACAATTTTAAAAGAGGTTTTACTTCTCGAGGGAATGACAAAGGTTGTTTTTAAAGTCCTTAGGGTGTACAAACTAGTACCGGTTTAGATAAATGCAGCGAGTACTGGGAATTAGAATTGAATTAAAACATCCCCTGTTTTCAATTTACTCTCTAAGGAACGACCCTTTCATTTTAAATTTAATTTAAAGTCTTGCTCTCCTGTTAAGGTTTATTTTGCGAATGTCGAGTTATTTATGTACTTATTAGAGAAATAACTTCAACGATATCAATATCACTATTCAATATTTGTGGACTACTCTAAAGCACATGGGGTTAGCTTGACGCGATTCTATCAAAGCAAAGGACACTTTGATCTAAGTATAAAGGTCAAGGTAAGGTTTGTAAGGTTGTCAGGAAGAGATCGCTAATTAGCGATAAGACCGCCTGTTGTTTACCTGTGTTTTAAATGGTGCTATTTCTCGTAGTGCTTTGTATTGTATTGTAATATAAAAAAACTGGTTGAAAAATCTGAATTTTTTTTTTTAAATCGAAATGGCTTTTGAATAGCCATACTCGTATATTGTAAAAAAAAATTGAAATACTTGCCTGCGTGGTTGCCGGGTTAGAATAGTGCCAATCCATGTGTTCCCATGGATGTCAATAGAGGCGACTAACGGCCTAAGCCTTACTTCGGATTAAAATTAGACACGTCTTGTATGGGCAAATGTCAAATTTCAACCCGAAGTAAGCCTTATCTATCCGCGGTTTAAATATAGGATTCGGCCGTAAGGGAATAAAGGCGTGTAGTCCTGTAAGGCGATACGTTTGCAACCTGTCACTATAATACACTAGTAAACATCTTAGCCTACTTGTGCAAAACGTGGTTACAGAACTACAACAAGTCTTTTTAGAGTTGTTGGTATTTCTGTAGCTCTGGCTATCCCACTCTGGGAATGAAGGCGTGATGTTGTGCATGTATGTTAAAATACTGGAAATGCATTGAAAATGTTCAAAATGTCCGTGTCAATAGCTAATTATCATAATTTGCAATATAGGTACTGCGTTACGATTAATTGCGTATCAAAATAATGTAGGAATTTTTTGATGTGTGTGTGTATCACCAAATTTGAACACATAAGTATTAAAGTACCCGAAACGACGAGCTGTTTTATGATATCCCCTGCACCCCCAGGGACTGTTCCGTCATCCAAGCGGTAAAGGCTAACGAAGGTAATTTAAAACGAAAACAAATAAATTTAACAAATCTAATAGAATTTTTGCTTCATTAATACCCTTAAAATGTATCGGATGACATTATCATGCGTTTCGATGAACCACATGATCAACTGTCATCCCATGCTTTATGAGCAATCTTGACTAGGGTCTAGGAATGACACAATGACAAAACAAGGCATGGGGAAGATAAATGAGCACACACACCTGATGTTTGATGGGTTCTGAAGCTTGTAATGCATCTGTGATTCATCTTCTGGTGCCCAGTATCACCAGAAGATAAATCATATGGCGATCATTTTCGATCTGGTGACCCACTGGTTCGTTTGCCTCCTCTAGCATAAAAAAACAAAATTGGGTTATCCCATAATTTTATAATGTATGGTGATTCAAAAACCATTTCGAGAATAAGGGTTGTAGAACCATTGCCTGTTATCAGATTATTTTTCAAAACAAGTATTAACTAATTATTTTTAATTTATCATTTGACATTATTTTACCTCTTATAGTGATTATATTCTCTTTGGTCACGATCTTGATTGGTAAGTTGTATCTAATCTGTGATCAACTATAGTACTGCATATAATCTGAGTCCGAAATGCAGTAATATACAAATAATGTACATCGAAATTTGTCTTTTTTATTTCTGTTTTATTTTAACGCTTATTAAAATCAAGTCAATTTTTAACTGTTTACAAACATGCCAATTAAGATCTTTATAAATATGGAATGATTAAAATAAAAGACTGTTCTGGCCCATCAGCCCGTAGGGCTAGTCTGTGGGCGAAATTGTCATTTGACGTGATCTGATAAAAACGCACAGTGCTCCCTGACAAAAAGTAATCAATAACGTTTTAGGTACATACCTACGTTCGAATTCAATCATTTTAAAGCATGTCTCAAACAAAACAATTTTGTAGTGACGTCATAACACGTTTTCCTTTAAATTAAAATAAATTCAATAACTTATTTAAATATAAAAACGAAATTAGTGTCTTCAATTAGTTTATTTGATCGAAAAAAACTAGGAGTATTTTTTTGGGATAATCCAAGATGGAGGTTTGATAAACAATGTTTGAAGTATAGAAACTTTTATCAAACTAGAAAAAAACATGATTTAGAGGCACAAAAAACATTCGACGAACTTTGCTTCAAACGCGGCACATTTTTCGAACTCGTTAAGCTTTTTTAAGCGTGGAGTACGCTAGCATAAACTCTGAAGCTCGCGATGTGTTCTGCACCCACTGGACTCGATTGGCCTTTTCTCAACTTTAGCGGAACTAGTTACAATGAAAATTGTAGCTGAAACCCTTTTGAAATTTGACTGTACCACGGCAAAACTAGGGAAGTTCCTTTCTGCTTCGTTCAAAATCAATTTTATAGTTAAAATTCTACTGCCGCTTTTAGGCAATATTTAGCTGTTTGTGTGATGTAGCTTTTCGTTGTTTCACTTTTCTGTAAATCATGTCTCAAGTTAATTAAAAATAAATCTACTAGTTTTATGATATTTATATGAGTATGTATTGACATAATCATTAGGTTCTTCAGATTTTACCTTCCGTTGATTACTGAGAGCTTCTAAAGGCCTGGCACGGGTGTAATTTAGATTGGTTAAAAATATACCTTTTTTTTCTACTTACATAAAAAAATATTGTATTTTATTATATATTTAAATAAATAAATGATATAACCTAATTAATTCCTAGTGAATCTTCACTGTATCATTACCAGATCGGTAATTTTCTCGCTTTAGAATTGTCTCCGGATTATCGTTGCCTCAACCCTCAATAGTTGTTGGAACGTTCTGGAATTTCTGCAAAAGACGTTGTAGTATTTTGGAATATTCAAACTCCAGACCATTAAAATTTAGATCTCAGTTTTGCTTTGAAACCGTCTAGCTACGATATATTTTTAAGAAATATCATGTTTCCGCCATGAGCTACTACTCCCCCTTAAATTCTTAGACGCAATAATTCATCTCGGCGGCACATTTTTAATTATTTTCCGGAACTAATAGCCTTTTCAAACCATTTAATCCGTTAATGGGGAATTTGGCGCATAGTTTAAAGTCTACTTCTCATTTTAAATTGGTAAAAATATAATCAATTACGTTTAAGGAGCAACCGATGAACCTTCAAGTAAAATTAATATCTATTTGGATGGAGTCCAAAAAGTTGAACAAGATAACTGACGAAATTTTTGTTATGAATTGCCACACGATGGTAAGAGTAGGTTTCTTTTGTATTTTTTTTACCCAATTATCTGTTTTTTTAAGTAATAGCTAGAAAGACTTTAATCAGTTCACTTAACATAATTATCGATTGATGTCACGGCACTCAGAGAACGAAAACTACTTTTTTAATGTCAACCGTAATTAATTGTGTCATTTTGTTTCCAGGTAAGTCCCACAGAACCTTGGAGTATTCCTTAAGCCGCCGCTAAGAATAATTGCTTCGCCGGTAAGAATAATTACGAATAAGGAGTGAACAAATGATTTTACTTTCGTACAGTGAACAGCAGAAGTAGGACAGTCAACGAGGTGAAAATTATTAATACACGATTCTATTATCAAGGAAATTAGAGCGAGTGTAGATAATTTTGAGCTCTTTGACTGTACACCTACTTCTGCTACTGTCTGTACCGAACTTGATTTTTATAAGAGGGAGGCAAACGTGGATGCGGGTTACCTAAGGGGAAGTCAGGTGATGACAAGATGATTAAGAATAAGAATAATTTATTAACATACAAATATTAACAATTACATAATCACAAAGAATATCTGGTGAGTACCAAACTAGGCTGAGCCTGTATCTTGGGACCCACTGAGTCGGTTAACAAAATCGACAAATAACAAGTTGTATACACTAAGGTAGTACTTACACATTAAGTGTACTATTATCATGTAGGTATGCGAAAAAAGTTAACTAAGTTATCTAATGTATTAAAATAAAAAAATAAAAAGCGTGTGTGTGTGCGTGTGTGTGTGTGTGGTGTGTGTGTGTGTGTGTGTGTGAGTGTGTGTATGTGTGTGCGTGTGTGTGCGCGCGCTAGTAATTTCACCGGTTGTCTTATCCCCACAGCGGAACACAACAATGCGAACTCTGTTGCTTGGCGGGTGGTTAATGGATAAGATGGTGGTAGCGATCCGAACGTACCCAGCACAGGGTCCTACCACCACTAAAAAAATAGAAATTAAGATAGGTATAGTTGAAAAACGTAAGTAAATGACCTGGTGTATGTAGTTGTAATACATCTGTATGGACCGTTCGACATTCTATATTTGAAATTTGATGTAAGCTCCATATTGCTTTTGTACACAACTACAAACAACAGGTGGGCCATTCCTACAAAAGTCGTACCCCTATTTAAAATGATGGTAAAAAATAATTGTTGAGATAAACGAGAAATGATGATTGATATAAGTAGTAAATAATATATATTTTTGGAAAATAACATAATTCCACGTTATACTTCATCGGAATATATAATAATATTAATTTTATTAATTTTGGGGAAGGTAAGCGTTCCATTACGTTACCAAATTCTTATGCCAATAATAAATAATAAAAAAACGAGCTATCATTTTATAATTGGTTTTATTAGAATTCTTATTATGTAAAGAAATGAATAGTTTTATAAAATCACACGTTAATCATACCAAAAATTAACACGTCTTATTTTTATTTCCCTTACGTTACTACTAGCCAAAAACAAGTCATAATTTCCACTATTTAGTGTGTTAAGTAAGGCACAAACTTGAGATCAATTGTTATCAAAATTAGTAATCTATAAACCTTAATATATTTTTATCACAATCATAGTTACAAAACTAATAAGCAGTTGAAATATAATTAAAAACGAGATTTTTGGCGCGGGCCAATACGGAATGGAAGAGTCCTCTCCGTGACTGGTAACTGAATATAATTATTAAGAAACCTTCACAATGCACGGTCATAAAGCTTACATTGTTGTTTGTAACAGCAACGCAAGATTACTTTTAGTTAAGAAACAATCCACGTCAGCAAAAGTTGACATTTTTACTTCCGTATTTTTATTGTTGTTTACCCTGAAAACAAAACGCGTCAATATTTTTTTTACTTAATATAATATGACTAGGTTATAACGTTTTACTAAGTCATACAAAAACTTCATACTAAATTATGTAATTTTAGGTGTAAGTAGGTACTGTATAATTTGCGTTTTCTTATACCTACTACACAAAATAAAATAAAAGGCCATAGTTTATTTTAATCAACACATTAAGTGGTTTGTTACAAGAACAAAATTAAATTAATATTAAGGATAACGTTTTGGTCACAACCAATAACAATATAAGTAGGTATACACACGGAATTTTGATAACAATAAGTTTGTAACATTTATTCATTAATATTATTAATTATTAAGTTTCTGATATTTTTTCTGAAGCTTAAAAAAGCTTATGGCTTTTTTTATTTTGTATAGTAATCTATCACTAGTTAAGTAAGTATATTATAATTTTGCTAATTGAGTCTAAAGAAGTATCTCAAAAATCTGAAAGAGTACATAAATAGGTAGCTAATTATTTATTTAAACTAAGTCTGCATACTTCTTTACAATTCCATTCCGAAACTTTGTCGTTCCGCTTCTACGAAACCGCCATTTTGGTTTCGGAATAGAAGTCACGGATCGCTACTTTCGTTAGGTTTTAATAAAATAACTCTTTACCAGCTCTAATTTCAGTTAAATCAAACAAAAATACGTTAAGTCAAATAAATTTCCATTTGTTTAAAATTATCTATAAGCAATATTTATTCCAACTTACCTGAAATTTTGGTTTCGGAATACGGAAGCACAAAATGTGACGCTAGCGGTGCGACTACTTACGATCACTTGCTGTGCAAATCTGAGCGGGATAACAATATGGCGGCTATTGGTTCCTAGTCTAAAGTTGCCAGGCAAAATATCTAGTGGACTTGGAAGAATAAATACTTAAGTATAGCTTAGGAATAAGTGGTTTCGGAATGGAAAATTCCGCGAATTTCAAATTACGTCCCTGAATAAATTAATGAAATAAAAATATTTCCAAGGACATAAAAGCTAAATTAATCTAATAAAGGTGTAAAGTACACTTCAATCTAATAATTAATAAAGCCGACACATTTTTCCTTTTAACTGTTTTTGAAATAAAGCGCTTGGTACCTACAGAATCAGTGGTGGGACAGCGTAAAATCTCCAGTTTTATTTCACTAATTATTTTATAAAAAAATAAATTTGAACGCTAATTATATAATTCAAACATAAAGTTTATAATAAATATATACAGAATGATATAGTTTTTTTTTTATTCTTGTAATAGTATTAGAAGGTGTTTAAAAAAAATGACAAATGTATGGGACAAGCAAAAAACGCGGGGTACAATTTTTGTAGGAATGGCCCAGGTCCTTTATTTAAGTGTTTAACCTTTAACCATTTACACACTATCATCATCATTGTCATTATCATCCTCACTGGCAAGGCCGTCTTCATCGCGATGTTTGTCGTCATCGTTATTTTTATCGGCCTAGTCGTTCTTATCGTGATCATAACTATTTAGTTATCTTAATTAGGTTCGTCGTTATCATCGTCACCAATTAATACAAACACAAATTTCTAAATATTTTTATTGATCTAATTAAATACATACTGTCTCTTAAGTTTTTATCGATATTTTAAATCACAAGTAACGCATATCTAAATTTTGACAAATGTGAAGTAAAGTTAATTTTACACTACGAACATTTAAACTACGAAAGATTTAGTTTAATCTAAAGTGTAAGATCGATGAAGGCAAATTGGAGATCAGAATATTCTTCTTCGGGATACAACAGCATCAGCCTGAAAAAAAAACCTAATATGAAGATTTTTATCTTTATTTTGGAAAGACAAAAATTTGATTATTTAAAGTGCTAGTAATAAAACTTTTCATATCCATTGCAGGTATTAATCAATTGATTTTTCAAGGCTCCCTTCAACTATGTATGATACTGCTGTATGATATTTAAGTTAAAAACATAAAATGGCAAATAATTGAGTAGTAATAAACAAAGATTCATCACGCAAACTTTGCCTTGAATGTTAAAATTTTTCCAACAGTTCCAAAAATGTTAAAAAATAAGCTTGTATGAAACTCTGTTATACTTTCTGAATACAAAGATATATAATAATTCTCGTAAGTCTAAAAGTATAGAAATCATTGGAAAAGCCAAGTGAAAGTCAGAATATAACGCGGACAGAATACAATTAATTGGGAATGATAACAATATCTAACAAACCCCATAAATGAATTACTGCTTTTGGCTACAATTCTCCTTGTATTTTCCTCTGACTATTGGTTTAGGGGGAATGTTTCGTGAAAAGCTTTAGGCTAATGTTGTTATAATAAAAGTAAACCGATATAAATGAGACTTATTATTGGTGCTATTGTTGCTAATAATTGGGGATAAAGATGTTTATGAAGAGGTCATTAACATGAAAGTTTTGGAGTTCGTTTATTGGAAATATCGGTTTTCCAGAAAAAAAGGTAGTTATGCTCTTGAAAACGGCTTCATGTCGATAGTTAGAGCGAGCAAGAACGTTAATTTTCAGTTTTAAGCTACCTAATGCATGTGCGCCCTAAATTGCTATTTAGTCTGTCGCGTTGAAAAGAGAGTTGTTTAAGAAAATTACCTTAAAAAACCGCATAAGAGCATTTTGGACCATGTTCATTGTTGGTTTACGAACAAGAAGCTTATGTAAAACACTGAAGATTGCACGGCGAACAACAAATTGAAGCTAAGAAAATTCTTGGGTTCAAGGCGTTGTTCGCCGTGCAATCTCCAGTGTCATATATAAGCTTCTTGGTTCCGAAGCTGTTATACTCCAAACACAAAAACTATCCTAATAAACAAGTATTGTAGTAGATGGCCTGAGTGGTCGTGTGCCTTCTCCTTGCCATAAATCTATGGACTAAGGTCCGACATGCTCTTGCCCAGTTTTTCCAAACTCTTTTTGAAAATAACATTATTTAGAAAAGTTCACGTGTATGCACATTTTGGAATTTTATCATAACTCTGAGACCACTTTATAATAAAGATAGTGTAATATCTTCAATTAAAACATTTTCAATACGAGCATTATTTAATAGAATCAAATAACAACAACGTCAATGTCAAAAACGTCACCCTTCACAATCTCAAACCATAGAGGTATATGACAGGTCTCTGCCCTAAAATTCTGAAGCCCTCTACTAATTTTCCCCCTGTATTGCTGTTTGCAACATCTGGTCGATATGCCGCTTGCAGGTTTCCCCGTCATCGGTTTCGACGAGGTAGTGGACGTGGCCCAATACCCGTAGTACAGTGCCAAATTCCCATTTTCTGTTTTTGTTATAGCACCGTATCTGAACTCTTTGGCCTGGTGAGAAGGTTCTCGTCTGCGAGTGTTGGGTTGCTCTCTCTGTGTGATTAGTAGCTGTACACTTAAATCGCACATGTAGCGACGTCCTCACCTCTCTCCCAAACATGAGCTCGTATGGACTCTTGCCTGTACTGGCGTTGGGCGTCCTTCTCAAACGCTCCTTTATGCCTATAAGCTTATCCTGAACGGTACCCGGATCGGCGCTCACTGCCTGCAATGCTCTCTTGACAGTCTGGACGGATCGTTCCGCTTGCCCGTTTGTAGCCGGGTGATACGGGGCCGATGTTTTATGTACTATTCCGTTGTTTTTAAGAAATGTTTCGAACTCTGTCGATACAAACTGCCTACCGTTATCTGATATGACTATTTCCGGTAATCCAAAGGTTACGAATAACTCTTTCAATCTCGCGATACACCAAGAGCTGGTTGTATTCTTAGTTGGAATGACGTCTATCCATTTTGAAAATGCATCCACAATGATGAGCAGCGATTGTCCCTGAATAGGCCCCGCAAAGTCAATATGGAGTCGTTGCCATGGGGCCATAGGTGTCTCCCAGGCGTGAAGTGGCGCCCGTGCCGGTTCCTTCTGGCTCAGTCTACATTCACGGCACCCTCTTACTAAATCCTCAATGTCTTTGTCGATGTTTCTCCAATAAACGAAACCTCGTGCTAGAAGTTTCATCTTTACCATTCCTAGGTGACCAGTATGTATGACTTCTAGTACTGCCTGCCTCAAAGCGTTTGGGATCATGACTCGAGTACCTTTCAAGATACATCCATCCTGTAACGTCAGCTCGTTATCGTTGTACCCGTGGCGCGTCACACTCGTACCTGACCGCAAAGCTCGTAGTAAATCATTGTATTCTGTGTCACTTTCAGTTTCGTCCGCAATCTTTTGTCGATTAATCGATATGTTGTTAATTTGCTGTATCTGGAACGCACAATTAACATCAATACTGTTCGTAGCTACTATGTCAACTGGGAATCTAGATAGATAGTCTGCATTACTGTTTTCTGTTGATGTCCTGTACTCAATATTGTAGTCAAAGCCGGAAAGGAAGTGGGCGTAATGAAAAAGTCTCATCGTGCTCATTGCAGGTAGCGTTTTATGCGGATTGAAGATCGTCGTTAGGGGTTTGTGGTCTGTGATTAATGTAAACTTTCTACCGTAACAGTAATGAAAAAACTTTTTTAGTCCCCAGAAAATTGATGTCGCTTCTTTATCAATCTGGCTGTATTTCTTTTCGCTGGAGGTGAGCGAGCGTGACGCAAAGGCAATGGGTCTGTCCGATCCATCTTTCAGCCTGTGAGAGAGCACTGCCCCAAGGCCGCTGCAAGAAGCGTCTGTTGCGAGCACTAAAGGTTTATTTTGGTCGAAATGGACCAAAACCCGTTCACTGAGAATTTGTTCCTTAATCTTATTAAAAGCCTCTTCACATTTTTGTGCCCAGACGAACTCTGTGTTTTTCTTAAGTAAATTGTTAAGTGGGCTTGAAATAGAAGCCAGATTTGGTATGAACTTGTTGTAGTAATTGGCCATGCCCAGAAATGTACGTAATTCATTGATATTGTTTGGGCGGTTCGTGTCAAGGATAGCTTTGACCTTATCTTTGGTTTTGTGTAGACCGTTCTTATCAATTGTATGTCCTAGATACTTAATACTTTTTTGCATAAAATGACATTTGTCTTGGTTAAGCCTCAAGTTGTTTTCTTTCAATTTCTGTAAAACGACACGGAGACGAGTCAGCAACTGTCCTTCACATGATCCTTGAATGATAATGTCATCAAAGAAACACTTGACTCCAGTGATGCCCTGTAGCAACCGGTCCATGAACTTCTGCCATAGGTTAGGTGCGATTTTAACGCCAAACATGAGACGGTTGACTCTGTACGTGCCCTTGTGCGTGCTTAGCGTCTGCATCATGGCACTCTGTTCGTCCATTAACATGTGTAGATACGCCTGACTTATATCTAAGGTACAGAATACTTCGCCTCCGCTCATTTCGACAAGGATGTCTTCAATAATGGGAATAGGGTACTGTTCGTCCTTGATCATTTTGTTTAGGGTAACTTTGTAATCGGCGCAGAGCCGAATACTTCCGTTTGGTTTCACAATCGGTACTACCGGTGTCCCCCACTCGGAATTGTCTACTTTCGTAATGACTCCTTGTTGACAGAGCCGTTCTATTTCCTCGTCTACTTTTTGTTTTAATGCGTAGGGTATACGCCTCGGCTTAACAAACACAGGTGTCGTGTTGTCTTTCAAAGAGATGTGTCCTCTATAATCGGGAATGCAGCCTAAGGTGCCATCGAACACGGCAGCGTACTCTTGCAAGAGGTCTTCTAGCTGGGTGTTAGCGTTCTCCTTGATTGTGTTTATGTTAGCCAAATTTAGTTTTATCAAGCGTATCCATGCTCGACCAAATATAGGATCAACATCTTGTTTAATGATATAAAGTTTGCCGTCAAAAGATTGATTCTCATATTTGCAGGTGACGTACGTAACACCTAAGGGTTTAATTATTTCTCCAGTGTACGTCCGCATCGTGACATCAGTTCTGAATATTTTCCGCCCTGTGTTAAGATTTCTGAAATCTTTAGCCGACATTGATGACAGGGCAGCTCCTGTGTCTATCTCCATTTCCGATTTCTTACCATCTATGAAAATATTTATCATGTACTTATCGGAGTTGTTGGATCGGATAATATTTGTGTTCCAGGGAGTGTCATCATCGATAGTATCCACAGTATTTGGTTCTTGCTGCATTGGTGATTGTTCTGATTCAATTTGGTTATTAGTTTTTGCTGTTTGTAAGCAGACTCGTGCAATGTGTCCTTTCCGCTGGCATTTGTGACAGACTTCGTCGATGCATTTGCAGACGTGTGCGCGGTGGTCAGCGCTTCCGCAGCGAAAACATTTGCCTCGTAATTCTTGTATTGTTATGGTTTGTTTATGGCCAGCCCTCGAACTCTTAAATCTTGTGTTGACTTGAAAGTTGCTTTTAGAAGAGTGTGGTTGAGCTATGAACTCGCTGTCAGACTTTGCTATCTCAATCGCCGTTGCAGTACGAACTAGATCTTTGAAATCTATGACTGTTTGTTTTTCCAAGATTTTTGTCTTTATGTCGTTATCACGTAATCCTCTGATAAATTGTAACGTTAAAAAGTTATTACAAATGGATTTCTTACAGCCGTCGCATGTAAATTCGCAATCTTGTGCCAAACGTTTCAATTCTGCTGTGTATGTCATTATCGATTCGTCAACTGCTTGAACTCGTGATATGAACTTATGTTGGCACGCCCAGATACTAGGTTTCGGGTCTATATACTCTTCCAAGATTTTGACAAGTACGTCGAATTCTAGTTCACGGGGGTCGGAAGGCGAGCAGAGATCGTACGCCTTCTGATGTAGTTCCGGTGGCAAAGAGGATAACAGCATTAATGTTTTTGTGTGCATGTCATTGTAATTGTTCAGTTGTAAATATATTTCTAGTCGTCTCACAAAATTTGTAAATGTTTCTTTTTCTTGAAATGGTTGTAAATTGATTTTTGGTGGATTTGATTTTCCGGGCGTCACGTCGGGCACACCTTCGTAGCTTCTTGCCGTAACCATAATTGACGGCGAGCTAGTAGCTGTTGGTGCGGGGCGTAACGCTTGAAGTTTTAGTTTAAGTTGTAGAATTTGTTCTTGTGTACTATACCTCTGTCCGACTTCGGTTTCAAAGTCCGCTTCGTTTTGACCTTCGATGTCCGTCTGTACCTGATCGAATTTCTTTTCGTAGTTTTCCAGGT
The DNA here is from genome assembly GCA_949316455.1 of Acleris holmiana. NCBI lineage: Eukaryota > Metazoa > Arthropoda > Insecta > Lepidoptera > Tortricidae > Acleris > Acleris holmiana. The sequence goes on from OX438774.1 coordinate 19,181,722, forward strand.
TTGTGAGTCTAATGTTAGCTTCATATTCTGTAATATTTTCTTGTGTCTTCGACAGTTGTTGTTCCAGCTTCGTCAGCTGGCCGCGTATCGATGCACGTGTTCTGTTTAGTCGTGTGAGTTCGTTCATCGTCGCCAATTTGTAATATCTTCAATTAAAACATTTTCAATACGAGCATTATTTAATAGAATCAAATAACAACAACGTCAATGTCAAAAACGTCACCCTTCACAATCTCAAACCATAGAGGTATATGACAGATAGTTTTACCCAAGTTTGTGCACAAGCATCAGGAACTATGCGTTGCATAGCTAACGAAGTATTCAAAAAGCTCAGGCACGCTAGCGCAACTTGCCCAAGACTTTCCGTCTCTCTGTCCCTATCTAACTCGCTTATAACGAACGGGATGCATGAAACTTGTGCTATAGCGGTTTTGAGGCAGGTGTAAGTGCCAAGGAAATAGCGGGCGAAACACGTACGAGTATTCCGAGGAACTTAGCTTGCCGAGCGTGTAGTGTTTACCGGGATGTATGTAACTCGCTTTAGATCGTGTTGACCGTACAGGAACGTGACTAAGGATAAAGCTGAACACATAAATACGATTTTGCTTTACTTGTGTGTAACCAATTTTATTCCTAGGCCACTATTGCCTTTGTTAAAGTGACGTTGTCTATAGTGGCTTAGGAATTGAATTGGTTGACTACACGTGAATTAATATTTATGTTAATATTAATAATAAAAACGAAGTACCTTCATCTGTATTTTTACAAAGCAAAAGTTTTAGTTGTTAAATTCCACCAATTACCATTTGTTATTTCTGTTCCCCGAAACTGTCACGTTTACGTTAACTTAGAGGTCTTTTCAATTCATAATTTATGGAAACATCTATCAACCAAATATACTTTGACACTATTTTTTATGTTTCTCAAGTAGCGCTTTAAGAGAGTTTTAAATATTGGATGTCTTAGTTATTATTAATCTTAGTTTCTTTATTTAAATGACTGGCTAGTTGAAGTTTTGAATGTGGCTTGAACTCTTAAAGCAACTTTCCATGTCTTACATTGATCTGGCTAACTAAGAGGCTACATATGATTCGAAGTTCCCACATGAATCAACAAACTACATAATCGTGACATAGGTCGTATATTTTTTGTGATAAAGCAACAAATTATCAATTTTTGGATGTTTTCCCTTACTTGTCCTGTAAGACCTTCCTTATTGTATTCTAGTTCTATGGGAAGTACCCTATAAATTTAGTTTCCCTTGACAGTTTCAAAATACACGTTTTTTGCGACGTAAAGGGCCCTCTTTTTTACATTGACTTAGTAGTTTCATTTATTCACAGCTTCAAGAGACTGTAGACCTGTGTAGGTATTTGTTTTTAATTTTAACTTGATACCTCCCACGTACCAGATATAGAGCGTCTTGACAAACGGACGGACGGACGGACGGACAACAAAGTGATCCTGTACGGAAGCCTAAACATAGTTTCCCAGGATTAAGAAGTTATAAGTACTCAACTATTGCATTAAATATCATCGTTTAAGATCGGGTATCGAAGATTCAACCAAAAACATGCGAAAAGGTTGTCATGTTCGAAAAATAACACTACCGAGGATTTTGTTTTTAATCGTGTTTTCACTTTTAACAGTCTCAAGGAAATATGACCAAGTTTAATATGTCCAAAGAACAGACACACAGGCGTAATGTTTATGTTTATTGGTTTTTTATTACACACCTTTCAACGAACGTTGATCGAATGTTGAACGTTTATAACGTTTAACGGTTGTAGTCATAGGTATATGGCATCTTTAGGCTTTTGTGTTGGAAGCCTGAATAAGGATAGTCTACTGACCTCCGGAATGGGATCCTCTCCATAGCGATACGCAGACGGGTGGTGAAAGGCAGAGCGAAGGCCGTCGCAGCGTCGATGTGCTGGATCACGTCGTACGCCCACTCCGAAGCCTTGTTCAATGCAGCTCCCACTATTGATGCAAAAGACTCATTAAGAGGACTGTGAAGCAAAAACTTCCCATACAAAATGCGATAAAGTTTTTCCGATTTTATAATATGTTGTAGACATTATGAAAAACTAGGTCTGTACGTTATCCTTTCCAAAAAATATTTACTTAATGGAAAGAAAAAAACTAAAAAAACAAAAGCGGAAACTTACAGACCTAGAATTTTATAATATTTATAACATATTCAAAAATCGACGAAATCCGATTAGATTTAGGGGTTAGAAACGTTATCGCCCGGAGCCAAATTTGTATGAATTATTTTTGACAGCTGCGCGATTTTAGCATCGCTTCACAATCCTCTTAAAATAAATATTATGTTAATCTTTCCCAGACTGAAGAAGCAACAAACATGAACATGGTGACAATCCAGTAATCACAATGCAAAAATCACTGTGGCTGTGCGGTGTCACGGCGAGTCGGGAGGGTTATCGAATACCGAAAATTTCCTAAAGGGTGATGGGCAATTTTGTATGGACCCCGTCCCCCCCCTCCAACAGTAACGGGCTGCAGGTCTATATGTTCATTAGGACCCAATAAAAGAATACTTATCTTCGTAGCAAAATCAATGGGATTTTTTTAATGAAAACAAAGGGCCAGGCAAGGCAAATCATCTACATACGTGTTCATTTTCAAACAAATTCCATAGTTCCATACGATAAGATTATGATTTTTCAAGAAAACCCCATACATATGGTGATCGTCGCCATAGAAAAAATACATCATATTGCCATCACTGTTGGTGGGTGGGGACATTTTTACCCATCGTCCTTTGGTTTTCGTGCAGGTATTCAGTTTTCAATTCCGGGAACGGGAATGGTGGGGGGGGGGGGGGGAAAGGGACGTGTTCAAAGAGAGGAGCACACATCTAAAGTACATTGCAAAATATCAAAATAATGTAGGGATATTCTTAATCCTTGGAATTTTTTGATGTGTGTGGATACATTTATGAAAAGGGTTGGATACGTTTTCAACGTGATCTATCTTCACAAAAAATTACCACGGGAATCAGCTTTAGAATCATTTGAGGGAACGTGAGTATTCCTCACACCTTCGAGCAAGTAGACAGGTTCGATGAACATCTGTATGCTACTCGAGTATATCCGTACCTTCGGCCTCGCTGTCGTCCAGCACGTAGATGGGGAGGTCGACCAGAGCGTCCACGTCTTCCTCATTGAGGATCAAGAAGATATCGCCCTTCCTCTTCAGCAGTGTGTATGGGTAGGCTACTGTCACCGTTGCTGTAAACAGGTCGGTTAGTTAGAAAGTGGTTTAGCAAGAAATTCTTTAGAACTGAAGTGAGGGTTATTTAAGGTTTTATATACAATATTTCTTTTATATACAATGCTTATTTGACCCGTTTAAAACTAAGCAAATGTTGTATTGCTTAATTTGATCGAAAAGCCTTGTCATTCTGCATTTGCGTAAAATACCAATACCAAAATGGTTAATAGAACCATTTTGGTATGATAAACTAGTAATTTTTACCTATTAAAAAATGGGCGGTCACGTTTTTTTTTTCCTTTTTGATATCATAAAGAAGGAAACTAAGCCCACGTCGGCGTTATTCCCACCCTCTTCAAAGGTTAGTTCCTAAACAATGGGCGGGGGTCGTTGGGACCCACTCACCCGGCTGATCTGTGCGCTGACATTCAGCCGGGAGAGCATTCCGGTAGCACAGCCTCAATACTCAAAAAGGCCGTATGTGCATACGACTTCCACATTAAAAACAACCTTATCACGACAGTAAAAGCGTCGAATTTATTACAGTCATTTAGCTGTAGATGTGTTTTATAAGTTTAGACGTGTAGAGAAGGTCGCAGCTCTAAATTACTTCAGCTTTGGTCTGCATGCGCGTGTGTAAGCATTTGGATATACGTTTCAATCTCGTGCAAGAGTTTTGACGTGTGCTCACTCGTCAACCTCTATTTTGTTTGTTTCAATCAACTAACGCCTCACTACTTAATTTTACGTACAAGTGGAAACCAGACAGAGAGGCAAATTATTCGGTACGACTTCGTAAGTTGAAAACACTAAAGTTATTTCTGTGGGATGATTTTTATAGATTATAAAAATATTGTTTTCATTTCACGATGCGGCGGCCTCCACTCAAATTGGTACGTTTAAGTAAATGTACAAAAAAAAATACATAGTCGGGCGTATTCTTCATAAATTTAACACGTTATAAATACAATAAAAAAACTTATTTTAGTGGGTGTGTAATATGTGCATAAAAACAAGTGTACTAATTTTCATTTTGCATAATTCCTATCAGTATAACAATCAAATTACATAATAATATAGATAAAATGCAAAACGAAACCCATAATTTCTTGACACATAAATATCAGTACCTTTTCGTAATCTGTAGTTGCATAATGTACAAATAGTCTAATAATCGCTTCATATATAATGTTTAACATGCATAATGTAAATTTGGTATAAGCACAGAATAATGTTTCAAAATTGGAAGAAACCCTGTTCCTGTTTTAAGATTAGATATGGTTCTACTAACCGTTTCCATAAAACTCCATTAAATCGCCATTTTGCGGGTTGCGTTCTGCGATTTCAGTAAATTCTGTAAAGAAACCAATGTAATAATGACCTTGGATTTGTATAACACTGAAATTGTGGCGATTTTATGACAGTAATAAACTGTCCGCCAAACATGTAATGACACTATTTATTAATATGTATTAACGACCATACTCAAGAGTCAGGTAATGACTATTACGTAGACGATTATTCATACACAAGTTTGAAAATGGAACGTGTTAATTTAATCCAAAATATATCTGAGTACCTACGGCGGATAGTCCAGTGACACGTCAAAGGAAATAAAAACAGCCGTTACTAAAGTCAGTAATATACCAGTCAGTAGTACCGCCAAGCAGCAGTGTTCGCATTGTTGTGTTCCGGTGTGGGGATAAGACAACTGGTGAAATTACTAGCATAGAGGCATTCCATCTTAGTCCACAGGGTTGGCAACGCATTCGAGGTCTTAGGATTGCAGTCTTAAGAATTCAAATGTCTATGGGTCTCAGATTCCACTTCCCATCAGGTGGCCTGAGTGCTCTCTTTACCATAAAAAATAAATATAACTAGTAAAAGGCTTTGAGTTTCATTCGCGACCGTCAAACCCTCTTTTTCTGGTCAGCAGGAAGTTTGTTTGCAACATTTAGGGTTGACGACACGGTGGCCTAGTTGGGAGTGACCCTGCCTCCGAAGCCAGCGGTCCTGGGTTTAATTCCCGGTAAGGGCAGATATTTGTGTGATGAGCGCGAACATTTGTTCCTGAGTCTTGGATGTTTTCTATGTATTTAAGTATATATTTCTCTATATAAGTATGTTTATCGTTGTCTAATACCCATAGTACAAGCCTAGAGCTTAGTTTGGGACTAGGTCAATTTGTGTGAGATTGTCCCCTGATATTTATTTATTTATTTATTTACACATAACCGCTCGGCACCGAATCGGCACCACCTCAACTCGAGTCGTTTAGTATTCTTTATATGATACTCCATCATATGCGCACCGTAACGGCTTCGCCTCCCGCATAAAAGAGGGCAAGCGGTGTCGGTCCGTTGCCGAGAGGTTATACGAGTATGTGTGCGTCAACCTGAAATATGGTTTTTTGGTACCTTTCGTGGGCTTAGCGCATTTCGTGTCGTTCTTCACATGTTGAATGTGGACTGGGAGTTCCAGGACCATGGATAGTTCCTTGTTAGCGCTGTCCATTCTGTGAAATGAGATGAAAATGTTTTGAAAACAACGAAAAAATAACTTCTTTTCAAATGGTGTAGGTGTAAAACTGAAGTGGGCTTTTGGTTAAATATATTGTGGGATGACGACTTCAAGACTCAGGTTCAGCCTAGTTAGGTATCCACCGGATAATACCTGTGTTTGTAATCATGTGTTAAAATAAATTTATTCTTATTCTAATTGTTGGTCCTTATCACCATGCCACCTTTGAAATAGGTACCATTGAAGAGTTCCGGTGGCAAATGGTGGACTTGTCACTAAATAGTTTCATCAACAAACTTTTGACAAACTGATTTATTTCCCGAAACTGTAAATATTTCAGGGTTTACGCCAGGATCATCGTGTAAAACCCTATAGGTTGAAAAATTGCTGAAAGAGTCGACTTCAATACTCTCCCAACCCCGTCAGATCACTCTTCCTTCTCCCTGACAGCTTCAGGGGACTGTCCTCAACAGCACGGTGTACGTCTTGAACTGGCTAACAGTTGCTTCTGTAGTTGGGTTACAAACCCAATACTCACCAGCTCGCTCTCCTTTCACCTTGAGATCTGCACGCAACTGTTTCCATACTGTACAGCGCAGGGTTCAAACTGGCCAATAGCTTTTTCTGTAGTTAGGTTACTTACCCAATCCTCATCAGCTCGCTCTCCCTCCACCCTGGAGGAAACTGTCTCCATATGGCACGGCGTAGGGCTCATTTCAGTTATCATTGCCCTTACTTGGCTGAGATCATATTCATATTCCCCTCTCCGTTTCTGTAGCTAAGTTACTTATCCAATACCCGTCAGCTCGCTCTCCTTCCACACTGAGATCTATAGGCACATACACAACTGGCTACATACTGCACAATGTAGGGCTTGAACTGGTCCATAGCGAGCTTGGCATTGCCCAAAGCTTACTTGGCCAAGCTAATATTCCCCCACTCCGTTTCTGTAGCCAGGTTACTCACCCAATCCCCATCAGCTCGCTCTTCCTCCACACTGAGATCCTATGCAACTGTCTCCATACGGCACTTTGTGGGGCTTGAACTGGCCGATGGTGAGCTTGGCATTGCCCGTAGCTTACTTGGCTTAGCTCATGTTTGCCTCTCTCCGTTTCTGTAGTCTGGTTACTCACCCAATCCCAGTCAGCTCGCTCTCCTTCCACCCTGAGATCTGCAGGCAACTGTCTCCATACTGCACGGTGTAGGGCTCGAACTGGCCGATGGCAAGCTTGGCATTGCCCAGTAACACGTGGTCCCTCAGAGCTGAGTACTGACGCTTGAAGCATTCGAAGTCCGTCGTGTGACACGCGATCAGGTAGCGATCTGAGGGATTTTTACACACTTGTAATTAGCTTCACTTGTAACAAACAAACAATGTGTAATCAAATCACTTCTAAGTGTAGGATTGACTTGAAATTCGGCATTCTTATTCCGGGGACAATATGGTACCATCGAGCTGGTATGACGATGGAGACGGTAGGTGGCCTTAAGAACTCATCAATGGCTTCATGTAGATCCGTCGAGTTTGGACTCATTCGATTCAATGAGATTATAATCATTATTAGAATATAAGCCATAAAGTGTTCTCGTCATCTAGACTAAGACAATTAAGCCCTAGCCAGACAGACGAGGTGACTACACTAGACAATGTTTTTATTTGAATACATTTACTTTTATTTATTTGCCATCACGGCTCGGATGGATACCATGGTTTGTTTTATGTCCTGGTTATACAATCTACTAATTTTAAAGCAAGCATTAAAACCCAGCCCAGCAGCTATTTATATTGTCATCTGTAATATTTGTATATATTTTATTTAAAAAGCTAACTCTCTTATTAGGCCTAGTTGGTAGTGACTCTGCCTCCTCCCTCCCCCCCCTGAATCCTCTGGAGGATGTTGAAAAATTCACGAACTATGAATATTAATGATAACACGGGCACTTAATAAAGCCATTTATGTTCGTTTTTGCGTAACAAGTTAATTAATTATTAATCGACAAGCTTCCGCGTGGAGTCTGTTTTACATACGAGTATAGTAGTGTTGTATAATGATATCAATGCAACCCAACGGGAAATTAATCGGCAATCGGTTTAGGTTTTTATCAACAGTAATTATGAGAAGTAATTTCATTAAATTAGTGGTGGTAGGACTTTGTGCAAGGTCAAGGCTACCAACATCTTATACTTTAACCTACCACCAAGCAGCAGTGTTTGTATTGTTGTGGTCCAGTGCGGGGATACGACAACCGGTGAAGTTATTAGCATAGAGGCATTCCAACTTAGAACACCCTCACTCACTCACTCTTTCAGATTGTGTTCAGAATGCAAATGTCTAGAAATAAATATCACGGGATAAAGTCACACAAATTGACCTAGTCCCAAACTAAGCTCTAGGCTTGTACTATGTGTACTAGACAACATTTAACATACTTATAGAGAAATATATAATTAAATACATAGAAAACATCCAAAACTCAGTAACAAATACTCGTGCTCATCACACAAATATCTACCCTTATCGGGATTTGAACCCAGGACCGCTGGCTTCGAAGGTATGGTCACTACCACCAGTGTGTTGTCGATATTAGTCATGCCACAAAGGCGGGCATAAGGTAAATTTTATCTCGGAAAATAGGACGGTTTCTGGGAGAACGCGGATAGAGTCGCGGCAAAAGTAGGAAGTAATTCAAAATTGTCTGTAAAGCTTAAGTATAAAACAAATACAATAAAATATAAACACGCGGCATTGCTGCAGGTGACGTAAAACCAAATTTCACGCTAAAATGTACGTGCTAACATGCCTTCTATGCAGCTGCAATGCAGAATTATTTAGCATTCACCGACCTATCTATTAATCTTTCATGTATTTTCACTTATGTACGCAAAGTTTAGAGTCACACAAGAAAACTCAAGTATAAAAAGCCTTCCAATTTCTAGGCTATACCAAATTCAATTTTAAAATTATGATCGAAAACTTGGCGTTAAATATCGTTTCAGACGAGGGTATCGTGAATATTGCATGTGGCCTTACCTCGTCAAAGATCCAATAAACTCATTTTGTGTTACAGGCTTAGCTTAACATGCTAAACTAGAGTGATCTATGCATGCGCTACACGGGTAATGCACGTCAATTTATTACAAAAATAATAAGTAGGTGTTAGTTTTTCCCCATGTGGTTGCCGGGTTAGAATAGTGCCACTCCAAGTCTTCCCGCGGGTGTCGAATAAGGGCTTGTAGAACTGTTAGGCGATAGGCTTGCAACCTGTCACTAATACACTGGTAAACATCTTAGCCTACTCTTGCAAAATGTGGTTACAGAATTATCAACAAGTCTCTTTAGAGTTGTTTGTATTTCTGTAGCCCTGCCTACCATACTGGGAATGAAGGCCTATCAATACACTAGTAAACTTCTTGGCCTGATTGTGCAAAATATGGTTACAGCATAATAAAAAAGTATTTTTAGAGTAGTTGGTATTTCTGTGGCTCTGCCTAGCCCACTCTGGGAATGAAGGCGTGATGGTATGTATGTATGTATGTACATAACATAAAGGACAATGGGCAAATTTGTATGGGCACTGTCCCCCCCCACCAACAGTAACGGGATGCATGTCTATATGTTTATAAGGACCCAAAAAAAGACAAAATACTTATTTTAGTAGCAAAATCAATGGGATTTTTTTAATGAAAACAAGGGCCAAATAAGGCAAATCATCCATATATGTGTTCATTTTCAAACAAATTCCATACGATACGATTATGGTTTTCCAAGAAAACCCCATACATCTGGTGATCGTCTCCATAGTAAAAATACATAATGTTGCTGAGATCTATTAAATGAGACACGTTTCATTTCTGTTGATGGGGGGGGGACATTTCTGCCCATGGTCCTTTAACATAACTCCTAAATCACTCTCGCGGTTTCAGCTCGCCGACGGCCAAGAAATCGCCGTAATAAGAACACCCTTTGGTCAGAATTCTATTTAAAAAGGTCGACAGATCTTTGGTCGTGCTTAAAGTTAACCTTGTGGCGGGAATCCTACCACTCGACCCTCAGGGTTACTCCGGTCTTAACTCGTTCATACTCTACGAACTCTTTCGCCACCGTAGAGTAATGTAATCACCATAACCAACAAACATGTTTACAATTTTAAACTGTAGGTATATTTATGTCCAAGGGTAGAACAAAAAAATTGCTCGCAAGTCTTATCAAGGCTTAAAACCACGGTTGTCATGGTGAGAGTTAAGGACATTATACAGGACAATGGGTAAAAATGTATGGAAGGTAGTACCCGCCCAAATAAACATTTTTTTACACAGCGTGCATCTCCATTTGGATGTTCTTTTCCCAGTTATGCTATTTTTAAGTTCATTTTAGTAAGCTTATTTGTGTTCACTTGATAAACGCAATTTTTTTTTCTCTATTCCTCCTTCCATGACCTTTTCAACATCACCATATGATTGTTGTTGGAGCCGATACCAAAATGACATATTCACTGAATAGTTACTGTCATTTTCTGTAATTCATTACTTTTATTAGTTACAGAATTTTTCGTATTTTACCTTCTTTCCTGATCGTTACTTGTACAACAATTGTATTAAACGTCCAATTATTTTTCGATTTACCGTCGGATTTGCTTTAAATTAGATACTTTCACACAGACCTATCAAACAGCTTATAGGAAACATGAAACTGACGTAAATTACACAAATTTTGGTAAAGGTAGTTTTAATTACACAAACACACTCGTTTGTGTAGGGATGGAAATACGTCATTGTTTGACTGCAAATTAAACTGGAGGGCGTAAAATATATGCATCGGTGCATCCTCACAACAATCTATCAAAGCAAATCATTTGCGAACATAATAATTAGGACGGAAGTCAGGCGGAAAACATGAAGGTAATTGATGCGTGCGAAACTTCGAATGTATTGTTCTGTGTGAATGAGGAGCAATTTAAACGTTTTAAACTTAAACTACCTATTTAAATGTTATGCTAACATAAATTGCAACGAATTGAAAAGCAATGGTCTGCCACGGGCTTATTAAAATTATTCGATTTCCCGAACAAATCTTGCGGTGGGAAAACAAAGAGACGCAATGCCTAATCGTAAATTCCCGTGCGTGAAAACTGTGCACGCAATTATTTTTCAAACTTTTGATAATGAGGAGAGAAGGGGTGTCGTAATCGTAATATCATGTCGGTGGGAGATGATATGACCGATAGGCGTAGTCAAGATGCAAACGCTGCCAACGTTTATGTTTTCTATCGGATCGAAATCGGAGTTGACATAGCGGTTGATGCGATCTGTCATAAGCTTACGTCAATCGTATCCATTTTGTTGATTTTCGAATATCGCTAACTTAGAATGAATCTTGATTAGGCTCTGAGGGAGAGTCTCCTAGCTCTATCTCTCTAAAAGGCTTGTCACTTTTCAACTCTACTTCAATCTCACTTGCTCAACCTTTGCGTCAAATGTCCAAAATTAGCGAACTTATTCGAGACTGAATGACCACTTTGGATTGTGCTTAATGGTAAGTTCACTCACCAGTCTTATCAAAGAACTCCTTCCCCTGAACGGCCCACGCGCACAACAGTAACAGAAAAACGCGCATTATTATCGGTGTTACGCACTCAAATGTGAACTTACATCCACTCTCGCGCAGTTAAGCAAACAGAGGGACAAAGCCACTGCGAAAACTGTGAATCTAGTAAATTTGTTAATTATAATGAAGAAGACGCTCTCATAAATAGATAAATACAATGTTGTGTTAAGAAAGCTTTCGTACAGTTATCCTTTGCAATGGTAATATTTAGGTACCTTTTGGCGTGGGATTTTCTAATCATGTTCTAATTTTGTTTGTTTCTGAGTAGGTCATATTTGCGGTAGATCATATTCGCAGATGGTCATACATACATAATGTTAATACCAGAAATAAATATAAGCTCGCGGTGCCCTTCACGCGGCTCCATAAAATAAAAAACTCTTTTATGGGTAATTGTATTAGGTTCTATAATAAGCTCCCAAGTAATGTTACTGAACTATCAGTAAATAAATTTAAGAGTTACGTTAAGCGTAAACTAATTTCTAAAGCATATTATAGTATTAAAGACTATATTAATGATAACAATGCTTGGGACTGAATTGCTTGTAATAAAATGTTTAGTCCTTACGACAAAAGGTTGCGAACGTCGAAAAAAAAAAGACATCCGACAGAGTTTCTTACAGGTTCTTCTCTGATCGGTCGCGATTTGAACCTGCAGTCAATTTAGGCTAAGTCGCTACTATGACGTTTCAAAAGAGTTTATTATTTGTAAACCTACTTGAATAAAGATTATTCTGATTCTGATTCTGATTCATGTTTTAAAATATCGTGTTCTCAGCAGTTAAGTCATATTTGCAGTAGGTCAAAAATTGTACTACTTCAATATGTAAAAATTAAATGAAAATAAACTAAAGTCATAGTTTTTATAATACGTGGTTATTTTATTTCCATTTGCTGAGGGTTGTGAGACAAAGGCAATTTGTACAGCTGTCGTTGCGTTGGCCATTGTGTATAATAGCTATTTGTTTACTAGCTTCTACAAAGACAACCTGAAAAGAAATGTCCTTATGCTATTGATCATAAGGTTGCTTATTATTAAACAATTCGGTTAGACAGCCTTGTGACATTGGACATAATTTTACTTGGTATTAAATGACAATTACGAATGTTGTTGACAATTACAAAAAAAATTATAGCCCAGTTAAAAATAATATAGCGCCAAGAGTGAACCTTTTTACTTATTAAATTTTCTGGACTTGACTGTAGGTACCTACATCAATAGATTAAAAAAAATACGCTTTCGTAGGTAGTAGGGTTTGGATAGTGTTTTTTTTTTAATTTGTAAGTTTTATATGTTTTAGTTAAATTCGTAAAAGTTACGATAGATCTGGTATTCTAGGTACTTATGCAAAGTAAACATCACAATTGACAAGTAAATTCTTCTGTCAAATCAAGATAGCCCTCTCTTTGTCTATTTTCAAGAGTAAGAAAGAGAAAGGGCTAAACTTATTTGACCAATAAGCTTTACTTGTCGATTGTGAAACAGGCGGTTAGATAAGTAGAATCTAAGGGCCGTGTTCACCAACAATTAATCGGACGGTTAAGTCTTAATCAGCTGTTAATCAATACATCTGACACCCGTTAAACTGCTAATCGTCCGTTTAATTGTTGGTGAACACGGCACTAATACTTTTAAGTGGCCGCACCTTAAACTTAGAAATTATGTTAAATATCTCGGCTCCGATATTACCTAACGAATTCAATCATACAAAAATCATCCATGGCCGTGAAATAAAAGTCGATTTTTTTCATGCAAACTTACCTAATGCACTTTATAACTTTGTGTGATATCCTCTCATTTGTTGTATGCCTACACTTTTTATTTGCTTAAAAATGGCACAACTTTTAATATGAATATGGTTGGTAACGAAGGGGCCGACTTTGCCGTCAGGTTTGGTTAAAAAAAAGAGAATTTACCTCTGCGTTTCTGTAAGCAATATAGGTATACGTCTCGTAATAAAACATACCACAAACATCGATATTCGCGACTTTGTTGATGTCCCTTGTCCCATGCCGAATTTTTATTTCCTATTCGTAAATGTTATCAACAGAAAGGAGGCTTACAACAAATAGCGACAGTCGAATCAGGGGATTTTGTAAAAGACTATCTCTGCCATTGATTAATTTGATAAAAGCTTTGTGTTCATATGTGGTTGCCGGGTTAGAATAGTGCCAGTCCATGTCTTCCCGTGTATGTCGTAAGAGGCGACTAAGGGAATAAGGGCTTATAGTACTGTTAGGCCTTGCAACCTGTCACTAATACACTGGTAAACATCTTAGCCTACTGTAGCGCTGCCTACCCCACTCTGGGAATGAAGGAGTGATGTTATGTAACTATGTGTGTATGTAAATTAAGAGGAATCGGGTATTTTAATTGTACTTAGCATTTTCCCAAATGTAAATGAAAAAAAAAGTGCCCTTTTTACCTCCATGGAACGTTTTTTAGATCCAAATGAAGTGGAAGATATAGTCGATATTTATTAAGGCGTTCGCAAGAACATGTTTGATGTTTGGCTGTTTGTGGTTCAGATGCCGTGTTATGAGCTGGCAAAACCTGACAACTCCCAGGGAATGAAAGAGTCATATACAACTACTATAAAGAGGGTTGGGGTAAGGGTAAAGACCAAAGAGTTGGCCACGCTAACTCACTCAATTAAATTTTCTCACGTGCTGTGCGCGAGCAGCACGCGGCGAGCCGCCGAGGGTCGGTCTTTTGACCGCGCTCAAAGGCGCCACTCTGTGTGCGTGCCTCGTGTAATGTGGGCGTGTATCCGAGCATGTGGTGGCTGTGGTCGAGGCGCGTACAAATTTGATAAAGTTGCTGAGCTTTTCCACCACCGAGGCGATTTCTTCTTCTTTTTGTTAATATTTCGTCGAATTATTTCGGCGAGCACACTGCCTCACCCGCGCATTTTTATGTGCAACAATTCGGCTCGCGAGAAGCTCGCCGCGTGGGGCGAGCATGCCTCAGGCTGAGCCGCTCAGATTCGTACCCAGCTTATGATTAGCTACTCGGTACGTACGAGTAAAATAGTACATTTAATTATTGTAGGAAGACCTACTACAGTCTATAGCATATTTACCTTTCCCAGTAGTTCCTCTTACTTCAAAAAATAAATTTAAGAGTTGAATGCTTGGTGTTTTATTGCTAGTCATTGCCAGAGCCCTGTTTTAAAAAGCTACAAACTGTACAGCGAGATATAAATATCTCGCAGTACAGAAATAGCACACAGTACGCAACAAATCAGCGCCACAACCCCTCACTTCTAAATGAAATTGACACCAAAATGAGTCCTCGGAAAACTATGTTACTTCCTTCTCGTGTTACCATTAGTGTCTATGACAGTCGTAATTTCAATCAATCTCACACAAGCACTTTGTTGTGTGCGCGTCAATTGTGTTTTTAGGGTTCCGTTGTTAAACTAGGAACCCTAGGAACCCCTAGCGCAGAGACTCTTAGTACTAGAAAGCTGTAATTTGGCATGAATATGCATATTGTTGATTTTTATGTTTGTAGTACTTAACGGCTTCGGAACCCTACACTGAGCATGGTCCGACATGCTCTTGCCCGGTTTTAATCATTGATGTGTTGGCTTTACCACTACGCACAAACATGTGCAACCCTCAAGTGATTTATGTATATCGAAAGTATTTTACACTTTAAGCGCCAACGGCTCAAAAGCGCGTCCATTTCAAGAGTGAATTAGTGACCCTGGCATTCGTTGAGTCGAGACGGCTATTCATACTTTATAGCTCGATACGAAGCAACTTGGACTAACTTTACAAAGTGATTATTTATGAGTTTATTTACATTCGACGTACGTACCTACGCCTGTAGAACACAACTGCTTCAACGATCTTTTAACTTCATTCTGTCATGCATGAAATCGGTATTGAAATCCATTTATTGGATAATCCAATGTACTCCGTGAATCTGTGTTATTATTGACATGTATTGACATGTATAAATCTTTGTATATTGACATCGAATAAGTGACCATCTATTAGATATTGATAACTGTTGGTGTTTTCATTATTTGAGTGTGTTTTTTGTATTCTTTGATTATTAGTATTCATGTTGACGATCTCAATGTAATTTCGTATTTTTTGACATGCAATGCAATTTATATTGTAAAATTGTAATCGTGTTGTATTGTAAGTTTGCATTTGAATAAGTAAATATCTGAGTTATTTGTTTTTTCAATTATTTTAAGGAACTAATAGCCTTTTCAAATCATTTAATACGTAAATGTGGCATTTGGATAATACTTTAAAGCCGACTTTTCCATTGTAATTGGTAAAAAATAATTAATTACGTGTAAAGAGGCTACCATAAAATTAATATCTATTTGGGTGGGGTCCAAAAAGTTGAACATGATATAACTCATGTAATTTTTGTTATGAATTGCCATACGATTGTAAGAGTAGGCATGACCTCTTCGTGGCACAATTAATCATTTCTTTTGTATAACTTCACCCAATAAAGATGAAAATTACTTCGATCGTAAGCTTCAACGAGCGTTATAAGATATTTAGAAATAAAAATGAAATATTAGGGGATATTTTCACACCATAAAACTGCACTAATACACTAGTCATCTTCTTGGTCTGATTGTGCAAAATGTGGCTACAGTTACAACAAGTCTTTTTAGACTTTCTGGTATTTCTGTAACTCAGCCTTCCTCACTCTGGGAATGAAGGCGTGATGTTGTGTATGTAATCTCACACAAATTGACCTAGGGCCCTAGCTAAGATGCAAACGCTCCTAACGTTTTTCTTTTCTATCGCTCAAAATATATGGGATGACATTCTCGTGCGTTTCGATAAACCACGTGGTCGACTGTCATCCCATACATTTTGAGCGATAGAAAAGAAAAACGTTAGGAGCGTTTGCATCTTGGCTAGGGCCCCAAGTCCCAAACTTAGCTTACAAATAGATCACGATAGCAACTGTCATTCATCCTCACACACGACACTAGCACCGTCCTTCAACATTATTCTGAATGATTGATGTTAGGCACTCAGAGAACGAAAACTAGTGAATTATTAATGTCAACCGTAATTAATTGTGTCGTTTTGTTTTCAGGTAAGTCCCACAGAACCTTGGAGTATTCCTTAAGCCGCCGCTAAGAATAATTGCTTCGCCGGTAAGAATAATTAAGAATAACGAGTGAACAAATGATTTTACTTTCGTAAAGTCAACAGCAGAAGTAGGACAGTCAACGAGGTGAAAATTATTAATACACGATTCTATCGTCAAGGAAATTAGAGCGAGTGTAGATATAATTTTGAGCTCTTTGACTGTACACCTACTTCTGCTAATGTCTGTACCGAACTTTGATTTTTATAAGGGGGTGGCAAACGGGGATCCTGTCATTTAATACCAATGTTTCACAAACATATCACTTGACAACCTGCTTCTTTTCTGAAACTGTAAATAATTCTGGATTTATTTCTGGACCATCTTGTAGAACCCTATAAGTTAGATTCGGTTAGTGTTATAAAAATCCTGAAATGATTTGTAGTTACAGAAAAAAAACGGGTTGGAAAATGAATAAGTTGCGAAACGATGCATATGTCAAAGATTTGTCGGCGAAAAGGCAGAAAACCTGGCAAACGTGCATGGATACGGGTCACCTAAGGGTGTTAAGGTGGACAAGATGATGGTTGTCTTTGGTAATGGCCCGAGTCAAGCAAGAAACAAGTAAAGGTTCATTTTTGACGCAACTTGAGACGGGACTCTTTCTCAAGTCCAGGTTACGCTTGGACTTATTTAGAATAAAAAGCTGGCAAATTGGTCGATTTAGTTAAGGTGAGATAGCGCGTTTATTATCTAGTATGTAAAGTTTTAGTAGCTTGCACGAAGATATTACACAAGGAACGTGAACCTTAAGAGGTTGGAGCCGAAGTCCAAAATCGTTTGCCCGCTGTTTCGTTTGTCCAAATTTACATAAGTAAGAACATATGTCTTTTTATCCATAAAATTTTGAAAATGTTAATACCCTTTCGCTTAGGTTAGGTTTGTTTTATAACAATCCAGTGGGGCTAATCAAGTCGCATTCGACAATCGTTAGCGATCATGTTTCGATTGAATAATGTATGGAATTGACTTAAGCCACTGAGATAATATCACGTGACTATCTCGGTGGCTTATGCCCATTCCATACATTTTTCAATAGAAATATAAGCGCTAACGATTGTCGAATGCAACTTGACTAGCCCCACAGGAAAGTTAAATGGTAGCAGATCTTAACTTAAACTTTTGAAAATTCTTACAAATGAAACAGCGGGTAAATTCACACATTATCTTCATCATTGTCATTATCATTCTCACTGGCAAAGTCGTCGTCATCGCCATGTTCGTTGTCAACGTTATTTTTGTGAACATTATCATAACTATCAACGTCGTCTTAATTATTTTCGTCGTTATCATAATCAACAATAAAAACCCAAATTTCTAAATGTGTTTATTGATCAATATAAAAAGATACTGCCTCCTAAGTTTTTATCAACATTTTAGATTACATTAACGCAAGTTAATTTTCTAAATTGATATAGTTAATTTATCAGCGTAAACATTTTAAATTACGAAAAGATTTTAGTTTCACATACTCTTCTTCAGTATAACGCAGCATCAGCCTGAAAAGAAAATAAATATTAAGGTTTTGATCTTTAGTTTAGTACTAGTAAAAAAACGTGGTATATTTATTGAAAGTATTTTTTTAATTGATTTTTTAAGGTGTTCTTTTCAACTATGTATGAAGCGCTGTATTACATTTAAGTTAGAAACTTAAAACTTCAAATAATTGTGTTGTAATCAACAAGTTTCATTAAGCAAACTTTGCCTTGAATGTTCCTTGAAAGCACTCAACTATTCCATCAAAAATCATCGTTGAAGATCGTGGAGATTCGAAGATTCAACCAAAAACACGCAAAACAGGTGTCATATTTGAAAAATATACCTACTATAGAGGTTTTTGATTTTTATCGTGTTTTCACGTTTAACAGTCTCAAGGAAATAAGACCAAGTTTAAGATATCCAAAGAACGGACATAAAGGCGTTATCGTTATTGATATCCAGAATGCCTCTTTGTTGGAAGCCTATCTAACTAGCTCGAAGAAGGATAGTCTACTGACCTTCGCAATGGGATCCTCTCCATAGCGATACGCAGTCGGATGGTGATGGTACGCAGCGAAGGCTTTGTTCAATGCCACTCCCACTACCTATTGATGCAAAAGATTCATTGTAATTAAAACAAAAGTCAAATTAATTATCTTTCCAAGACATTGGTCTAGAGAAGCAATAAACATGACGATGGTGTCATTGTAAAATACACTCTGTGGCAGTGCACTGTCTTTTTTTTAAGGTACTTATGGTTAGTATACGTATCAAAAATGTATAAGGAACCAAAATGTCCGTTCACTAGAAGACGCCCGCGACTTCGTACGCGTGGAATGAGTTTTCCGCTACTCCCCCTACGTGGATGTAGACTACACGGGTCACTAGTAGAGTGACTAGATCGAAACATTACCACATCGCAAAATGACCACATCTCTTGTAGCCAACATCTCAAAATGACTGAGTCGTAAAATGACCACATCGCTTGTAGCCTACTTCTCAAAACGTCCGAGTCGCAAAATGACCACATCGCTTGTAGCCCACATCTCAAAATGACTGAGAAGCAAAATTACCACTTTGCTTTTTTCATTTTATGCCTGTCTTAGCAAAGTCGACGCAGCCCCGCATGGCGGGGCTGCTATTCTTGGGAAATTTGCCCTGAAATAACACCCTGAGAATCAATTGAGTAAACGTGGGTCTTCCTCATACCTTCGAACAAGTAGACAGGTTCGATGAACATCTGTCTGATACTTGAATGTATAAAGCCGTACCTTCAGCTTCGATGTCATCCAGCACATACGATCATGACCTACCTTCAATGTCGATCAGAGCGTCCACGTCTTCCTCATCGAGGATCAAGGAGATATCGCCCGTCCTCTTCAGCAGGGTTTTAGGGTAGGTCACTGTCACCGTTGCTGTAAATAGGTCGTTTAGGAAGAACGTGGTTTAAGAGGATTGTGAATCGATGCTAAAATCGCGTAGCTGTCAAAAATAATCCATACAAATTTAGCTCCGGGCAATAACGTTTCTCACCCCCTAAATCTAATCCGATTTCCACTATTTTTGAATATGTTGTAGATATTATGGAAAACTTAATCTGTTCGTTTCCGCTTTTGTATTTTTATTTTATTTTGGTTCCAATAAATATTTTCTTGAAAAGAAAGTTATTAAAAAATCGTAAAAATCAGACAACGTTTAAGGGGAGAAAAACGTTATCGCATTTTGTATGGAATTTTATTTGAGGTTCTAAGATAAAACGGGTTATATAAGTTAAATGCATTTCTCAAGGTCATTCTAGTCTTCCACGTAGACTACTTGTTTTTAGATGAATATGTTTAATTTGACCGTGTGTTTAATAATGTTAATTTATGAAAAATTTGAACTTTGTAATGTACTAGTTTTTATTTTGCATAATTCCCATCAGTATAACAATAAAATAACACATAGATAAAATGCACAACTAAACTAACTATAATCTGTAATTGCATAATGTAAAAATAGTCTAATAGTCTCAGATAATGTTTAACGTGCATTAAGTACATTTGGTACTGTAAGATAAACTTTGGTAAATGTAAGAAACCTACTTATAATATAAAACTTGTTCAAAGAAAATTTCATTCGCATCCGTCAAACCCTTGTTTTCTGGTCAGCAGAAACTTTGTTCGTAACACTTAACATCATTTTTCGGTACCTTTTGTGGGCTTGGCGGATTTTGTGTCGTTCTTCACTTGTTGAATGTGGACTGGGAGTTCCAGGACCATGGATAGTTCCTTGTTAGCGCCGTCCATTCTGCGAAATGAGACACAAACAATGTTTTAAACCTGACTACTGCAGGAAACGGGTTACAGCTGGTTCTGTAGTTAGGTTACTTACCCAACCCTCACCAGCTCGCTCTCCTTCCACCTTGAGATCTGCAGGCAACTGTCTCCATACGGCACGGTGTGGGCCTTGAATTGGCCGATGGCGAGCTTGGCATTGCCCAGTAACTCGGGGTCCCTCAGAGCTGAGTAACAAAAAATCTAACAAATTAACAAACAATACAATCAAATCTTGGAAGTGAACCCGTTACCAGTACATAGTAGGATTGACTTCAAATTTGACATACTTATTCAATTCTGATGGCAATACATACGCACCCAACTAAAATTATTTATAACACATACACATAACATCACGCCTTCATTCCCAGAGTGGGGTAGGCAGAGCTACAGAAATACCAACAACTCCAAAAAAACTTAATTTGATGATTCTGTAATCACATTTTGCACAAGAAGGCTAAGATGTTAATCAGTGTATTAGTGACAGGTCGCAAGCCCATCGCCTAACAGTACTACAAGCCTTTATTCCCATAGTCGCCTCTTACGACATCCACGGGAAGACATGGAGTGGCACTATTCTAACCCGGCAACCACACGGGATAATATAATTATTGTTTAATTTGAATTTTAATATTGTTTTATGGCAGCAGGCGCTGGTAAATCTCACTAATATAAAAAAAAAATATAAATTGCAACGGCTGGACAGATTTGGATGAAATTTAAAATGTAGATAGCATATACCTTGGATCACATAGGCTATTTTCATTACGAGAAAATGAAAAGTTTCCGAGGGAATAAAAATAATTGAAATCTTTGCGGGTGAAGTGGGCAGAAGCTAGTTTTTTTTTTAATATTGTTTAAAAAATGTACCTAACATTTATAATTAAACAACTACCTCGCCAAACTGACTTAGTGTGTTATTTATTACGAGTGTCAAGCAAGGACTTAAATATTATAAGTTGCATTATTACCATCGTGGACAATTAAAAAGATATTGCTTTCTTGCTACCGTGTTCAAAAGGGAAATGTTTATCCCTTAATCAAAAATAATCTGGGCAAGGCACTCCTCTTCCTTATTAAATTTCTTTATATACAAAGTCTGTGCCATTTCAAAACAAACAATACAGTTTCGTACCCAAAGGGATAATCCGTGGTCATATATTAGCGATACGTAAACTATAAACATGGTCATTAGAGGTAACGGTACATTGAGCACTATCCAAACCATTACGTTCGACAAAACACCCGAATTCGTTCGGCTGAATGTTACACAGTCTTTATGAATAGAACAGAATAGAACATAATAACTTTTTCCTACTCCTGTACTTTTATCTGTCATTTATATAGTCACGAACACTAATATAAGAATATAGATAATATGTCCGCAGAACATTCCGTAGAAAAGTCTATCTAGTCTATTCCCCTTAACAGCACTTGTGCTTTTTTGAGCCAAAACGACATGCCTAGCTGCCAAAGCTTACACCTAGGTTAATTTGACCAATCAAAATACTTCACCAAATTAATCCACCAATCACAATACACATTGACTGTCAATCGGAACGTTAGGTTCTTTTTGGTATGTAAACTCTTTTACGAATTTAACTCTTTAAAACATGGTATCAACCAACCAGAATGCAGCTATATTAAAATCGACCAATCAGGTAAAAGAACTTATTTCTCAAATCATTACGTGTTTTTTAGTCCCTATTTCACAAGTTAAATCGATTGTGCAACTTTTTTTTTAAATATAAAACCTGTCAAGTGCACATCAGTTTAAAAACAAAGTTAACCATAGACACATATTTTGTCGTTTTCGAATGTTTCCCGCTCGTTTGTTGTTCTGTGCTTCGTTCGTTCGTATTCTAACATAGGTATATTAATAAAATTTTGTTAATTTAATTTTGCATTTTATTTGAAACCTAGTCGTAGAAAAAGCATTGTATGCAACGGTGTATAACTAAGTCAAAAAATACTCGTGGCGTCTTGCTTTACGATGTTCGCCTATGGCTCACATCGTAACCACACCACTCGTCTTTTTTGACTTCTCTTATACAATTGTTGCATAAACTACTATTCTCAAACATGCTCGGGTAGAATCGTTTTCCGATTGAAACACAAGGACGGAAAGTGCCTCATTAGACTCCTAGGAGTAAAAAAACCATAATCACTTTCCGTCCATGTCCATATTTTATTTAAAAATGATCTCTATTGCCTGTAAAATCAAATTGACCATGAAAAAAATCTTATACATTTAATAAAAGGTGGCGGCGCTGAGGCGGCGGTGCAGTGCGGCGGCGGGCGGCGAGTCATTGTCAGTTCTCAACACTGTCTTGTAGTTTTCAAAAGGAGATTCTCTCTCAATTCCTATTGTTTTTTTACAAATGCGTCTAATTATTCATTTGAATAATTTCCTCGCATTTATTGAGAAAAGCATTACATGCCTCGGCGCAAATGGGATTGCTTGACTAGAATTTTAGCAGGCCTCGCTGTCGTTCAGCCTGCTGACCACCTCGACAGACGACCCCTTACTTTCCATACATAACGTACATAAAAATAATTACAAGTTATCCATCTTGACTAGGCCCGCGGGAGAGCCACCTAGCATTATCTCTCTAAAAGGCTTGTCACTTTTCAACTCTACTTTAATCTCACATCCTCTACCGTGCCCTAAGGCGGCTTAGACTTTAAACTCAACAATGGTCCAAAATTGGCGAACTTTTTCGCGACTGATTTGATTGACTTGAGCAATTTTGATTGTGCTTAATTTTAAGTTCACTCACCAGTCTTATCAAAGAACTCCTTCCCCTGAACGGCCCACGCGCACAACAGTAACAGAAAAACGCGCATTATGACCGATGTTACGGACTCAAATGTGAATCACATCCACTCTTACGCAGTTTAGTAAACAGAAGGACAAAGCTACCGCGAAAACTGTGAATCTAGTAATTTTGAATATCATAACTAAGAAGACACTCTCTTTAATAGATAGATACGTGATGTGTTAAAAGCTTTCGTTTGGTTATCCTGTGCAATTGTAAAGTTTACCTTTTGGCGTGGGACGTAACATGAATTCGTTAGATGTTCCTTCTACTTATGAGTAGGACCTTTTTCTAATTTTGTTTTTTTCTGAGTACGTCATGTTTTTGTAAATCGTGATTTCAGTAGTTAGATCATATTCGCAGTAGATCAAAAATAGTACTAAATATATAAAAACAAAATGTAAAAAAACCAAAATTATAGTTTTTATATTACGTGGTTATTTTAGTTCCTTTTGAATCTGCGTGTTAAGAGACAAAGGAAATTTGTACAGCTGTCGTTGCGTCGGCCATTGTGTGATTTAAATTACAATAGTTATTTGTTTACTTAGCTTACAAAAAGACTAGTTGAAAAGAAAAGAAATTTCCTGAAGCTATTGATTATAAGTCTGCTTATTATTTAACAATTCGGTTAGACAGCCATTGTTACATTGGAAATAATATTAATTGGTTTTAAATAACATACATACATACATAACGTCACGCCTTCATTCCCAGAGTGTAGGCAGAGCTACAGAATACCCACAACTCTAAACTTGTTGATAATTCTGTAACCACATATTGCACAATCAGGCTAAGATGTTTACCAGTGTATTAGTGACAGGTCGCAAGCCCATCGCCTAACAGTACTACAAGCCCTTATTCCCTTAGTCGCCACCCACGACACCCACGGGAAGACATGGAGTGGCACTATTCTAACCCGGCAACCACACGGGTTTTTAATAACAATTACGAATGTTGTTGAAGTAGAAAAAGTTTAAAATAAAGCTCAGAGTGAACCTTTTTAATTATAATAGTTTGTGAACTTGAGTGTACGTCAACATCAAAGTAATAAATTCAGTTTAAAATGTGTCGCTTTCGTAGGTTTGGATACGTGTTTTTTTGGGGTTCCCTACCTGAAGGGCAAAAACGGGACCCTATTACTGCCCTGCTAACAGAAAAGGCAGTATCTCAAATTCTATGGTCAAAGCAGATGCAATCCTATCTTGTTGGTTATAAGGTTACATTTGCTACAGGATTTTTGTCTGAGATACTGCCTTTTGTGTTAGCAGGGCAGATTACTAAGACCTCGCCGTCTGCCGTCCGTCTGTCTGCCACCAGGCTGTATGTCAAGAACCGCTAGAGCTAGACACATGACATTTTCACAAATTATCTATTTTTGTTGCCGCTATGACAAAAAATACTAAAAACAAAATAAAATAAACATTTAAGGGGGCTCCCATACAACAAATGACACTTGAAATATCCACAGAATATTTAGTTGTATATTCACTTTAAAAAGAAATAATTAAATTAATGTTTAAGGGGGGCTCCCATTCAACAAATGTGATTTATTTTGCGGTTTTTTTGCTCGATCTTAATACAGACACGTTGTTAAGTATAATGTAATACTTTTAAGTGAGCGCACTTAAACTTAGTAATTAAATGTTTCATATCTCAGCTCCGATATTACCTAACGAATTAAATTATACAAAAGCATCCATGGCCGTGAAATAAAATAAGATTCATTTCATACAAACTTATCTTCTTCTATATCTTAACTTACTTATAGGGACACAACCCAAAAAAGAAGCATATGTAATCAATTATAAGACTGAAATTATTTTCCAATAGAACGTAACGTTATGCCTTATTTTAGGTTGTGTCCTCATTCACCTCGTCTTACGGTACTATAGCCGCATAAAAAATGCTCATTGATAGCATTAAACCTATAAAGTTTCAGGTGAAGTTCAGAACGGTTCAAGTTAGAGACGTGAAGGCCAGCGATGGTCAATTACAATTTAATAATAAAAGTTGAACGTCGGGAAAATTGCTTCCATTTTTCTGGATGATTTTAACCTCCTAATGACATTTAGCAAATAGATTTTAATAGGTGTAATTATTTTTAAATACAAATGACTGCGGAACTTCTCAATATTATGGGTGGCGATAGGATATCACGAGATAGTTAAGCGTGCTAAGTGCGTCTAATATGTCGTTATCCATACTAATATTATAAATGTGAAAGTAACTCTGTCTGTCTTTCGTTTGTCATGCTTTCACGAATAAACCGCTGAATCGATTTAGATGAAATTTTGTATAGAGATAGTTTGAGCCCCGAGGAAGGACATAGGGTACTTTTTATCACGAAAATTTTAACGGTTCCTGAAGGAATAGCGATAAACGACCTACGCCGACGGAGTCGCGGGAAACAGTGTTAAATGGTCGTGTAATTAAACGTTACGGAATTGCAGTTTTTCAACTAACTTACCCACCATAAATATGCCCAAAAACTATTATAGAATGAAAGAATAAATGTATGTGTTCTGCACGGTAAACCATATTGCATTTTTTTTTTATATTTATTGCCTTTGGCGTGTTATTGTATTATCGACGTCACGATAGCTCTTATTTACTTGACTGTAATGGCGGCCGAGTTAAAAACAACACCATAACACGTCACTCAGATGAGGGTGTTGTCACTCTATCACCAGGAGCTCAGTACCTGCTAAGGGTTTTTTAGCTTTACGGTCAAACAGAAAATAATACAAATCATACAAATACGTCAAAAGCAATATCGTTATACCCAGTAGAATATAGACTAAGCACGCCACGCGAGCTATGTCGTCCGCGAGATAGACTACCTGTCTTTTTCTGACCGTACTAATTAGACAATGACGGGTGGTCTATCTCGCGCGCGACGCAACTCGCGCGCCGTCATGTGTTAGCCGTGCTTAGTCTCTATTCTACTGTGTAAAACGATATTGCTTTTGACGTATTCGTATCTGATTTGTATTATTTTCTGTTTGACCGTAAAGCTAGGAAACCCCTAGCAGGTACTGAGCTCCTGGTGATAGAGTGACCACACCCTCATCTGAAGGACGTGTTTCTAACAATTCGTTTTGTTTCTAAGCCAATCGCGTCACTGGTAGATCCCGTGACGTTTGGTTTAAAAACGAAACAAATAGAAACGCTACTTAGCGAACGCACCACGCGGCCTCTGAGTAATTGTTTACCTTTACAGTGCCATAAAAATAAACCCAACCCCCTTCTGGTACTTTCATCGTGAAATATACAATCGTGTGCTAAACTCTAAGTAATAAAAAATACCCACATTCTACAGTGGCCTAGAAAACAAATTATACTCAAGCTTCAAGAGTACGTAGCTTTAACTATTAGTTCGCGTAGCTTTTATACTGTAAGCTCTAACAGCTGCGGCCGCTGTTCCAGTTTTGTTACTGTTCATATAACGTTCAGAGCCATGACACCTTTGGGTGCTCGATTTGTATACATTTTTTCTTTGGTGGCACTGAATGTGTCTATTATAACTACCCATAACTTCCAAGTAATGGGTTGAACTATGTATTGTGTGAAGGTAGTAATGGATGAAGATTGAGTACTGACTCGTTAGGAACGTATACAGTTTATATGTAAGAGCGGAGGTGACAAGGTGCGGCGCCTCCGCCTTCTTGGCATGGGATCGCACCGCACCGTTTATGTCCTCTCTGAGCTTACGGCTTTAAAGACAAAAACCGGGCAAGAGCTTGTCGGACCGTGCTCAGTGTAGGATTCCGAAGCCGTTAAGTACTAAAAACATAAAAATGAACAAGTAATAACTAGTTTTCTATTTAAAGTCAATTGGTGCCGTCTTAAGATGATTTTAGTAGATATAAACACTTTAATCAGGGTGGTAGGACCCTGTGCAGGGTCCGTCCGGATCGCTACCACCATCTTATCCATTAACCACCCGCCAAGCAACATTTGATTTTCGCATTGTTGTGTTCCGGTGTGGGGATAAGACAACCGGTGAAATTACTAGCATAGAAGCATTTCGTCGTAGTCCTCAGGGTTGGCAACGCATTTGAGGTCTTAGGATTAGAGTCTTGAGAATTCAAATGTCTATGGGTCTCAGATTCCACTTACCATCAGGTGGCCTGAGTGCTCGGGTGTCTTCTCCTTAACATAAAAAAAAATCGTCTGTATCTCAAGAACCAATGATGTCTACTTAGTCGTGATAGTTTTCCTTTAAAATTCGTTATATGTTCTTACATTTAAGATTGTTTCAGATTTTAAGTATTTGTAGTTTTGGCTGTAGGGTGGACGGGGACGACGACACTTGACTCTATCAAAAAATAGCGCTTTGAAGCTTATTCCATAAACGGATCACTTAATCGAAATAAACCCGTAATATTTTTTAAAGACCTATCCAACGATACCCCACACTATGGGGTAGACGAGAAAAAAAATACATCCCAAGTTGCGTTCAGGGGGGTACCCGAAAAAAAACAAACTTTTTTATTTTACCATTTTGTTGGCGTGAGTAATATGTTTAATTTATGCCAAATAAGAGCTTTCTAGAACTAAGATTAGCTACGCTGCGGACGCACGGACGGACACGGCAAAACTATAAGGGTTCCTAGTTTTACTACGGAACCCTAAAAAGTTGAGTTGACATGTTGACAATCTCTTTTAGCGAGTCGAGTGTCATTTATTTTTTGATTGTTGTTTTCTTTGATAGTCTAATATTTTTTGTTTCCTTGCAAATGTGATGAAACACATTGTGTGTATCACGGGCAGTAATGGAATAACAAAATCGAGCCATTAAAAACCCTCAAAAACTATTTTAAATAGAAAATTAGTGATTACTTGGTGATTTTTGTTTCTAGTAAGTACTTAACGGTTTCGGGACCCTACACTGAGCATGGTCCCACATGCTCTGGCTCGGTTTTTCAATATAGTCTTCCACAGATAATGCTAAGAACTGCCACTAGTTTTCAAACTTGACAGGCAATACTGCCAGATTGTACCGATTTTCATACACATACATAACATCACGCCTTCATTCCCAGAGTGGGGTAGGCAGAGCTACAGAAATACCAACAACTCTAAAAAGACTTGTTGATAATTCTGTAACCACATTTTGCACAATCAGGCCAAGGAGTTTACTAGTGTATTAGTGACAGGTTGCAAGCCCATCGCCTAACAATACTACAAGCCCTTATTCCCTGAGTCGCCTCTTACGACATCCACGGGAAGACATGGAGTGGCACTATTCTAACCCGACAACCACGGCGGACCGATTTTCAATATACAACTTAATCAAAATATTTGCAAATGTCTCTGAAATAACAGTAAAATATAAATATACTTAATAATAAATAATAAATAAATAAATATCAGGGGACAATCTCACACAAATTGACCTAGTCCCAAACTATGCTCTAGGCTTGTACTATGGGTACTAGACAACGATAAACATACTTATATAGAGAAATACATCCTCAAATACATAGAAAACATCCAAGACTCGGGAACAAATATTCGCGCTCATCACACAAATATCTGCCCTTACCAGGACCGCCGGCTTCGGAAGCAGGGTCACTCCCAACTAGGCCACCGTGTCGTCAAATAAATAAACACTAAATAAAGAAACATAATATTACTATCAAATGTGGAAAGGACATACAGTCATAAGTCATAAGTCAGGAACAAGAGACAAGCCAGTCCTTCCTCAGCCTAGATTTAAGTGAAGCAACAGATTGAGATTGCCTAGTATCAGTTGGCAGTTCATTCCATAAACGAACAGGATGTACCGAGAAGCATTTAAAGTGTATAAATCTTTATGGTGTATGAAATTTGGGTATTGGGTGTTGTTACAATTATTAAGCTTGTATCACCAAGTTCTATCTTCACAGATGTACACACAATTCTTTATCGAATAAGAATTTGAGAATTTGGGATAATAGTTGGATTTGCTAGCAGAAAAAGCAAGGAGTGATTGACACGAGCGGAAGCGGTTCTGGGAGTCAGTAACCAAGAAGCAGAACCGTCCTGATGGTCCTTGCTATTAATAATTAAAACCGGCCAAGTGCGAGTTAGACTCGCGCACGACGGGTTCCGTACCAATATCTATACAACCACGGTGTCTGTATCAAGATCGAGCATATTTAATTATATTTTAACTATTCATTCTTAACGACACGATGGCCTAGTTGGGAGTAACCCTGCCTCCGAAGCCAGCGGTCCCGGGTTCAAATACCGGTAAGGGCAGATATTTGTGTGATGAGCACGAGTATTTGTTCCTGAGTCTTGGATGTTTTCTGTGTATTTAAGTATTTATTTCTCTATCTAAGTATTTTTATCGTTGTCTAGTACAATACAATACAAATACTCTTTATTGAACACCAAAAATAAAAAATTTAAAAAAACAACACGGAACAGTACATTTAAATCATAGGTATACAACAGGCGGTCTTACCGCTAAATAGCGATCTCTTCCAGACAACCTTGTAAGAGAAATAACTAAGGACACAAATTCATGGCAGGCGGTGTAAACTAATTCGTTTAGAACTCAAACTAAATAACTACAAGAAACAATTAAATTATTTCAATTTTGAAATTAGAACTATTTATAAATAGACTAAATATAAATACATAAAGTAAATAATTGAATAAATACATACTAAATACATATAATTATACATCTATATAATATATACATACATACATCCTCCAAAACAGCCAAACAATGACAACAGACGAAGCATGAGATAGAACAAAGAAAAAAGTAAGGGAGATAATAGAAAAACTACGGAAGTGATAGAAAATGATCCCATAGTACAAGCCTAGAGCTTAGTTTAGGTGAATTTGTGTGACATTGTCCTGTGATACCTACCTATTTTTTATTTTTTAAAGTGAAGTTACAACTAAATATTCTATGAATATTTCAAGTGACCTCTTGCCGTTAGTAATATCGACCACAAAAAGGGCAAATAATTATAAATATAAATATTATATTTTATTGTGTTTTAGTATTTGTTGTTGAAGCGGCAACATAAACACATCATCTGTCTAGCTATCACGGTTCACGAGATATAGCCTAGTGACAGACAGACAGATAGACAAACACACAGTGGAGTCTTCGTAATAGGGTCCTATTTTTACCCTTTGGGTACGGAACGGAAAGATTTGTACTAATTGTAGGTACCTACTGACAAACCCAAGTGACAAACAAGTAAAAAGATAATGTAAAGTTATAAATGTGTAGTTGCTAATACGCACGTTTTAAACTCTAGTCTAGTATCCAAATACACAATTCGTTAAAAATAAATCTCAAAATATCTCTTGAAGCTCACTAGAATCTGCAATCAAAATGATTCCAGTAACTTAAATCATATTACGTAACCAAGCTTCAATCAGCTGTCAGAACCAAGATTTAGGTACTCACTTTGATACCAAGGTGTGGAGCATACACCGCATATCGCTTGTAAGGAGTAAGGTTCACTGAGCTGACACAAGATTGCGATAATAATGCGGATAAAACAAGACTGAATCAATAATAATCCGTTTTTTTTCTTTCCTTTTGCATTGTCCTAGCTTATAATTCCAAGGTTAACTGGTCGAGATCCTATATGGGATAAGTTTGCCCATGTACATTATATAGATGCATCTATAGACGACAGAGTTAACATACATACAAGAGCTTAGTTTGGGACTAGGTCAATATGCGTGAGATTGATATTTATTTATTTACATTTACATAACATCACGCCTTCATTCTTCGCGTAAGGTAGGAGCTACAGAAATAACAACTTTAAAAAGACTTGTTTATAATTCTGTAACCACATTTTGCACAAGTAGGTTAAGATGTTTACCAGTGAGTTAGTGACAGGTTGCAAGCCCATCGCCTAAAAGTACTACAAGCCCTTATTCCCTTAGTCGCCTATTACTACATCCACGGGAAGACATGGAGTGGCACTTTTCTAACCCAGCAATCACACAGGGTTGTTTATTTATTCGTGCCTTGATATTTATATTTATAGATAGTCGATAGTCTTCTTTATCAGAATGTAGGTAGAACCTCTACTTTTCTAATGAGGACCGCTAAGGAGTGGAACTCTCAAACTATAATTTAGACCTTTTCAAGTCGAGAGTGAATAGGCACTATCTAGGTAAGCTTCATCATCACTTTCTATCAGGTAAGATCGAGGTCAAATGCTTGTCTATCACACCAAAAAAAGTATCCTAGCTTTGTTTGGACGCCGTTTAGTACAGTGTAGCCACAGCCTTTCTAAGCAATTTCGCTCTGAAATTCTCTTCGACATTAACTATTAAACGTTAGGCACCAGCACCTCTAACCGATCCTTAATAAACAATCTCAAAGCCAATTTCCTTCAAAAAGAAGAAAAAATACCCAAGATTATACAGTAAAGATCAAAGTATCTTGAAGTGAATAGTTTGAAGGTTGATTTTTCTTTGGCAAGTTTAGGGACTGTTAAACATCTTGCTGGGTTGCTCGTTAAGGGTGTTGTTTTTAATCTTAGCGGTTTTTTGATCTAGTCAAGTGTTTTTTTTTTTTTTTAATTCATTTATGAAACAAACAGTAACGTACAAAAGTAAACTTATTATAACTAACAGACCTATAGTTCCATTTACTCAAATAAAATACATCACTACATAGTATAAAACAAAGTCGCTTTTTCTGTCCCTATATCCCTATGTATGCTTAAATCTTTAAAACTACGCGACGGATTTTGATGCGGTTTTTTTTAATAGATAGAGTGATTCAAGAGGAAGGTTTATATGTATAATACTTTAATCCGGAAGCGAGGGCGAGTCGCTAGTTAATTATAAAATGAAAAAGATTAAATTAAGATGAAGATTATTTAGTAATATTACGTTGTAACCAAAACGTATTGAAGTTTTGGTTACAACGTAAAGACAAACTTTTCATTTTTAACTCAAAAAAAGTTTGGAGCACGCTGCACATGCAAGTCCACGAGATAGTTAATTAAACTACGCTTAAAACCATATCATAGTTGTTAGGTATTTCTAAAAGTGATAGAACCTGGGTTGATAAAGGTTCTCCATTATTTTCTAGTCCTTAGAGAATTAGAAGAACATGCAGATGCTGTAATTATTGTCATTCTTAAGGCGACGGGTTGGCCAACGTTTTTCCATACTTACTTTGTGCAATGTACCTATGTATACACTTACAACCAGGGATTGCAAAACCGGTTTTATTCAATACTTGTATTTAAATTGTCAAATTATTACCGCTAAAAAAATAATACCTATATTCGAATTAGAGGTATTGTTGTCATTCCGCTTTTGTTTTTATCGCTATGTATACACTATTTACAATATTAAATACCGGTATTCAATACCGCTATTCAATGCACGTGATAAAAAAGACGTCAATTTGACATTATTACTAAAGCATACCAAGTGTAACATGGTACGTCACGCGATGACATTATTGTGCATGGCTGGTTAACTAGTGTCTACTAGAACCTGGATAAGTAAATTGATTGTGTGTATTTTGATTTACATAATAGATTTAAAAACGAATACAAATAAACAAGTATATTGACACTGACAGGTATTACCGGTAATGCTTTTTATGGGTAAAGTATCAAATAGAGGTATTGTTGTCAGTTGCCTAAACCGATCATGTACTCGAATACCGGTATTGATTATACCGCTAATCAGAGCTTTAGCGGTAAAAATAGTGAAATGCCATTATAACCGGTTATACCTCATTTTAAACCGGTACTCAGAATACCGGTAACGATTCCTGCTTACAACAACCAAAAATGCAGATGGCTTTATTTTGATTTAAATTAGTGCGTCAACCTGTAATATTTTCCTAAAAAATAAATAAAAATCGATATTATTATCTAAAATTCAGGTAGACGCACTAATTAAAGAGATATTTATTATATCTGTGACGTTAATATCGATTTTGAACCACTTAAAAAAATAAAAACTGGCACATATTTGGTGTGAAAAGATGATCGCCCTACCTGTTGCCTTAAGTCATTGCATAGATAAAAAAATGCTTATAGCTTCAAATTGAATTGTATAAAAAGCTATTACAAGGAATTCCCCCGGTATTTCTAGCTCACGAAATCTTCTCCAAATTACCTTGTTTTTTAAACTTTGATCATAAACGTTAAAAGCTTTCTTAGAGATTGGTTTAGCAACATTTGCATTAAAAAGGATATAAAAATGTTGAAAGTCCGGTGGAGTGGAACGAGACACGGCGGAGCGCCCTTTAACTTAATGGAGGCCTCCATCATCCTCTTAATTACTACATCGGCTGAAGGTCGACGGTTTGTAACTATGGTAACCAACCATTTTTTTTAATTTTACTTCATCGACTGTGGAACCCATTTCCTGCTGAAACCGTGATGTTCCAGGTAATCTTAAACATTGATTACGTAGGTTAGATGCCGATGCCTATGAGACCTTTGTAATGGCAAATTTCAAACGCTCTGCAAAACCTGAGGACTAAAATGGAATGCTGTATTATCTCCACACCCGGACACAATAATGCGAACACTGTGGTTTGTGGTGGTAACCATGCACGAGGCCCTACCATGGTGGGTGGTAACCATGCACGAGGTCCTACCATGGTGGGTGGTAGGACGTTGTGCAGGATCCTTCCGGACCGCTACCACCATCTTATCCATTAACCTACCGCCAAACAGCAGTGTTCGCATTGTTGTGTTCCGGTTTGGAGATAAGACAGCCGGTGAAATAACTAGCATAGAGGCATTCCATCTTGGTCCTCAGGGTTGGCAACGCATTTGCAGTCTATGAATCTTAGTTTCCACTTAACATCAGGTGGCAATAAAAAATCCATTACCAAAATAAATATGTTACTGTTAAGAAAAGTTGTCGTCTGAAAAATGCTCAGATGACTTTATACTAATATCCTTATGTTGTGTTTATGCGTGTGTGTGTGTGTGTGTGTGTGTGTATCGTACCTGGGTGAATCAACTTTTAAGGTACTCCCCAATTTTCGACATGTCTCACTATGTCACCTTAATTTGGTAGAATGCAATTTTTTTTTTGATGTGGTCAATATATTGAAAAAAATCTGACAATTAAACTTACTTTCTAGCTGACAATTTAAAAAATTCTTCTATGATTTACACAAATATATCAGGTAACGCAGGGGACGACGTTGTCCCCGGGTTTTGTATGAAAAACGTGCATTTTCCACTGCGTTACCATGTTTTTACAAAATTATGGAATTGGTTTATGATTATGAATAGTGAAATCCGAAAATCTGATTATCTAATTTTAACATGTGTAAACCATTATCAATCTCACATATTCTAGTAAGTTTTTATTAGCGTGTAGAAAAGGAGGACTTTAGAAGTTGATTCACCCACCTACTTATGAATATTACGTACGTAGGTTAAATAGAGCAGAAACATAGAAATAATTTCCTATTCCTAACTTAAGAGGATTGTGAAGCGATGCTAAAATCGCGCAGCTGTCAAAAATAATCCATACAAATTTAGCTCCGGGCGATAACGTTTCTCACCCTAAATCTAATCGGATTTCCACGATTTTTGAGTATGTTGTAGATATTATGAAAATCTAGGTCTGTACGTTGCCGCTTTTGTTATTTTCTTCTTTTTTTCGTTCCATTATTTAAATATTTTCTTGGAAAGGACAACTTATTAAAAAATCGTAAAAAAACGGACGACGCTTAAGGGGAGAAAACGTTATCGCATTTTGTATGGTTTATTTTTGCTTCACAGTCCTCTTAAGCCGGGCCTCTATTCTACTGCGTTATAACGATATCGCTTTTGATGTGTTTTAGAATCGTTTATGCCACAGTCGCCATTATTGTAAATGATATAAGAGTTATCAAAACGTTGACAATACGGAAACACGTCAAAGACGACATCGTTACTACCGTGTAGAATCCCAGCCCTGGGCTTCTATTCAACTGCGTTATAACGATATCGCGTTTGATGTGTTTTAGAATCGTTTATGTCACAGTCGCCATTATTGTAAATGATATAAGAGTTATCAAAACGTTGACAATACGGAAACACGTCAAAGACGACATCGTTACTACCGTGTAGAATCCCAGCCCTGAGCTGCTTCGTCAAATCATGCGACCAAATTAAAAATACATCCACTAAATTTGTCATAACGCTCTGTCAGGTCTTGGCTCGCCGATTAAAAATACGTCGTCGAATGAAAAGAGATTGTTCAGATCGCCTAGCCACATTCAGTTTTAATCTAATTTTATGAACACTTGTTAAGTGTACACTGTAGTTGCGCGCCCCAAACCAACCTCCTGTAGCGCGGCTAGTGCCTCGTAAACACATAATCACTTACCCCTACCCTCTGTTTAGGGGTCGTTACCCTGCTAATAGTGTACACAAGATCCGAATAGATTACGTTAATATACAACTAACCCGATATTGTAATGATAAGTAGTTCTTGGAAGCGTTTGATGTCGAGTTCGCGGAGTATGGAAAGGTTTAGTGGAAAAGGAGACCAACGATGAAGTTTTGAAGATGTGGAACGACAAAATACATCTTTTAAAAACTGTAGAATATTTTGTTATTTCCTGCGACTCCGCCAGTCATTTTTCGCTATTCCCTGAGGAACCGTCCAATATGTCGGGGTAAAAAGTACCCTTTGCCTTGGGACTCAAACTATCTCCATAGCAAATATCATCTAAATCGGTTCGACATTTGCATGCTCAAGACTAGAATCTTAAGATGGCAATCATAAGACCGCAAATGTGTTGCCAACCCTGAGGACTGAGATGGAATGCGTCTATGTTGGCAATTTCACCGCGGTTGTCTTATCTCGACACCGGAGCAAAACAGAACGAAAGCTGCTTGGTGGTAGGTTAAAGGATAAAATGGTGGCGGCGATCCGGACGGACCTTGCACAAGGTCCTACCACCACTAACCTGGTGGTAAGTGGGATCTGAGACCCAAAGACACTTGAAGTTTCAAGATTGGTAATGCGATGCCAACGAATCCCTTCATGCTAGTCACTTTTTCACTTCCCTCATTCCCACACCGGAGCTCCACAATGCGAAGGATAAGATGGGGTCGCGGTCCGGACGGACCCTGTACTCGTTATTGTACATACATACATACATAACATCACGCCTTCATTCCCAGAGTGGGATAGGCTACAGAAATACCAACAACTCTAAAGACTTACTGATATTTCTATAACCACATTTTGCACTAACAGGCTAAGATGTTTACTAGTGTATTAGTGACAGGTTGCAAGCCCATCGCCTAACAGTACTACAAGCCCTTATTCCCTTAGTCGCCTCTTACGACATCCACGGGAAGACATGGAGTAGCACTATTCTAACCCGGCAACCACACGGCCACGTTTATTCAACAAGCGGAGTAAGGCACGGATCGAGTGTGCATTTGCGGCCCGATGCAAAGCGGAGGGCCGTTAACCACACGAGTTTAGTAATCTGTACTTACCCTCGAGTGATATATATATACTGCTATATACTACACTTAAAAATAAACATAATACAAAGTAACAAATGAATTCTTTCGAGAAAGAACGACCGCGCCATCAACCAGGGGCTCTACTTTGAAATCCGTAATTCGAACTTCGTCTATTACTATCCCTTTTGCTTTCGATGCGTAACTTATTTGCAAAAAGTGACAAGGTGATCCGAAGTTCGAATTACGGATTTTAAAGTAGAGCCGCAGTAACAAGTTTTTTTTTTTAATTTTTAAACCCTCCGTACAGTTTGCGTGCCAAAAGACGTTTAAGAAGGTGAATACGCCCCGATTTGCAGGGTCCAACTTGCGTGCGTGTCAAAGTGGGTTGATTGAAAACACGACACGACACGACATTACTGCCCTGATAACAAGGCAGTTATGAAACTCCATTCAATATTACTACCCTGATTTTTGAGAAGGTTTAATGAACTGCTTTCATTCTATTAGGGTAGTAATTATGCACTTACTAACAAAGTGTATAGTATAAACACTTTTATTAACTCACTAGCAAGTTTGTCGATACATTACATTTCATTACAGATTAAGTTTAAGGGTTTCTTGACTTCACTCGAGATCGAAGACTCGGGACTAGGTTGACATATAGCCCAAGCGATAGATTAGTTATTCGAAGAATTCATATTTTAATGTTTGAATTACGTACCTATATAATAAATATTTCGCATACCATATTTACCGTAAAATTTACAAAACGTCTCTGCCGTAAAATCTCTCGATATGATCCCTTTACAGCAACTACTACTAGAAATCACAGGAATCTCTGCGCATTCAGACCCAGCCATCTTATAGATATTATGTTTTATTTCGTGACTTTGAGACATATCCTGCTCAGGGAGTAAAAATTGATCACAACGAAGATGTAAGATGTAATAACAATATGTCACGTTATCTCAGCTTGTACTTTTTCCCAAAGAGTATCAAAATAATTGCAACTCCGCATCCACTTCCAACTTTCCTTTTGAAGACTTTTAAAGACCAAGAAGCATCAAACCCAACCATATTAAATTACCGAATTCCCAATTCATCTACCAACTTATCCGGCAACAAATCGAGAACACAATCAACTTGTTCAAATCGTATTTGTATTAGATTCCACTTCCAATTCTCTAATCCCATTTTTGTGACCCCGAGGGTGGAAAGATAACGGGGCAAACTTCCCTGGTCCCAGGTTTAATATTGTTTTGTATTAGTTTTTTGTTCGGGATACTCTTGTTTTGGGATGATTACGTTTTAGGAAGGGTACTGCTGCCGTAGTACCAAAGAAGGCGTCTAACTGAAATAGAGTAGTCGAATTATTCTATACTCTAATGGTAACCACATTCAATTATAAAATACATATATACATACATGTCATCCCTTCGGTGCACTGACGTTTCGCACAAAAACATCATTTGGGCAATCGCATTTTTATCGAAACTGTAAATATTTCAGGATTTATTTCAGGACCATCGTGTAGAACCCTATAACACTAGGATAGGTTAGGTTAGTTTTATAAAAATTCTGAAACGTTTATAGTTTTGGAATAGTAAGTGTTTGCCCTAACGATATGTTTGGGAAATACCATACATTAGTAAACACATCCCTTCTTCATTCCCAGAGAGGAGTAGGCAGAGCTACAGAAATACCAACAACTCTTTAAGTACTTCTTGATAATTTTGTGACCACATTTTGCACAAATTATAAAAATGAAAATGACAATGTTTATTCTGTAATTAGGCGCTGTAGACACTTTCACATATCTGAGTCTAGTTATAAAAAGAAAATATACACAGCCAGAGAGATGTACAAGGTCTCCCGAACAATTACAAAAAAAATATGAGTATCATTGTTGAAATGTCACAAGGATGTGTACAGGTCACATGTAATGTCTTAACTTGAGTTTTAGAGATGTATAAAGTCACTAGGGGTAAAAGTATGTTTAGGTATAAATTAAAACCAGATGTCTTAACTTAAGTCTTAGAGATGTATTAAGTCAATAAGGGTCAAAGTATGTTAAAGTATAAATTAAAAATTAAAATTAGTGAATCTGGAAACCACCGTCAGAAAATATTTATATGGAGTAGTAGAAAGTCTCTAAATGTCAGGTAAAAAAAATTTACAAAGGAGCTTTTTTATGTTAAGGAGAAGGCACGCGAGCACTCAGGCCACCTGATGGTACCTACGTGGAATCTGAAACCCATAGACATTTGAATTCTCAAGACTATAATCCTAAGACCTCAAATGCGTTGCCAACCCTGAGGACTAAGATGGAATGCCACTATGCTAATAATTTCACCGGTTGTCTTATCCCCACACCGGAACACAACAATGCGAACATTGTTGCTTGGCGGGTGGTTAATGGAGAGGATGGTGGTAGCGATCCGGACGGACCCTGCGCAGGGTCCTACCACCTCTAAACACAATAATGGCGACAGTGACATTCTAAAACACGTCAAACGCAATATTGTGATAACGCAGTAGAATAGAGGCAAAAATTACACTTGCATCGGTAGCTATCGATAGTGGTTCTTATAAATAACAACCCGTTCCTACCTCGAACCGCATACCCGTGGGTAAGAACGAGGAGAATGCACGGGTACCCGAGTCTTTACACGAACCGACAGATTTTCGGACGTGTAATACCGCCGGGTCTAAGAACACGTGTACACTCATATATTCATAGTTCTAGTAAAAAATAATGCCGCGTAAAACATGGTCTTCGAATTCATGGATATAAAATTATTTCCTTTATAACAAAAACACGATACTATAATAAATACAGGGTGTACTACACAAACGCTATACATCCATGTGAATACAGGATGTTCTACTTTAACCGCCACTCTTAATGCATTACACTCCCGCTGAATAATTAAATGAATGGGCGAGAATGAATGAAATGAATGGAAATTACATTCGAGAACCATTAACACCTGATTGACGTTGACACGGGTACACGTTTGGGATAAATCGAAGTTGGGCTGAGGTCGCAATGGTGGACGATGAACTAGCAGTTTCGTTGTTTGATAAATCTAGGCACAGAAGAGTAATGGTCTAGGTCTAGACAAAATAGAATTTAGTTTTTGTTGTAAAATATTTTTTTTTGTATGATGTAAAATTCTAAACTGATTGATCATCAAACACTGGATTGACGGCAAACATGTACCGGTGCTAGTGATTCATTAAACATCGACTAAGTTTATCGACAACTTTTTTCGTGACATATTAATGTTTTTTTTTTTTTGAAAAATAGTCGGATCTTTGCTTCTGAATGATCAGCTTTCTATGAAGATGAACGATGATTTACTTGCGAGGAATTTTTACAGCCTTGAAAAACAAAATGGTTCTCAATTCGTCGGAATGCTAAAGAATTTTGTACTCAATGAATTGTTATTCAATGTATTTTCAAAGGTTTTCAAAAGTGTCTCGAGTCCAGAGTCAATGTCAGATACCGTTTGTTTATAGTTGCGATAAGTATAAATAAAAGAGGTTTGCACATAATTAAAGAGTGTTCAAATTTCGCCATTAGTTATGATAATGACGATTAAAAATTGCTTTTTATCGATGTCGATAATCTTAGTCGATATTTAATGAATCCGGTGTTTGTTGATGATATCACCGCACGGCCTAAACCGCTGATCCTAGAGACTCGACATTTGGAGGGAATATTCCTTGGGTATCCTAGGTGTGCACTAAGGGTTTTTGGAAATTCATCCCCTATGAGCTTTAAAAAGGGGGAGAGGAAAGTTTAAATAAATAAATAATAAGTTTCTAGTCATAACTTTTGAAAGCCGCCTTCGCTTGAAAAACTTGTTGTTCACCAGGTAGCATCTTTCTATCGCTAATAAATCCCTTACTCTTTTAACACGCAAGTCGAACAAACTAGGCAAAAAGACAATTAAATCTTTTTGCCTCTGATCTATTATTTATGAATCTGAAAATCCAGTGAATCACAGACTAGCGTGCGGCGTGCGGTGATCGCTATTATTATGGTTTCCATGAACGCAATCGATAGCCTGCACTGCAGAATGGTGCAGTGTCATTATATTTAAGCACCCTTTATAATGTTATCCGATTTTAATACACCTTGTAGCTATAATTTGACTTTTCGTAACTAGCGAACTAACTCGCTTCGCTTCGGTTTGTGAGTTATAATGTTTAAAATGTTATACGATTTTAATACACTCTGTAGCTATAATTGACGACACGTTGGCCTAGTTGGGAGTGACCCTGCCTCTGAAGCCAGCGGTCCTGGGTATAAATGTTGAACTGAAAATTATGTTTTCTATGTATTTAAGTATTTATTTCTCTGTATAAGTATATTTATCGTTGTCTAGTACCCAGAGTACAAGCCTAGAGCTTAGTTTGGGACTAGGTCAATTCGTGTGAGATTGTCCCATGATAGATATATGATAGATAATTTGACTTTTCGTAACTAGCGCCCCTTCTCGCTTCGCTTCGGTTTGTGAGTTATAATGTTATACGATTTTAATACACTCTGTAGCTATAATTTGACGTTTCGTAACTAGCGCCCCTTCTCGCTTCGCTTCGGTTTGTGAGTTATAATATTTATACGATTTTAATACACCCTGTAGTTATAATTTGTCTTTTCGTAACTAGCGCCCCTTCTCGGTTCGCTTCGGTTTGTGACTTTTCTGTAACACCCGTACATAAACCAGAACTTATTATGAAAAAATATATAACTGATGGTGAAAACCGCATGAAAATCCGTTCAGTAGATATAGAGATCATCGTAAACAAAAATAACAACAGACAGACCCGGCGGGGGACTTAGTTTGTTTTGTAATATGTAGTCATTAAATGGGTGATGAGCAAATGAGCGAGCGGGACACATGTAAGTAGATAACCACGTCCATACATGATCAATCTTGACAGTAGAGGAATCGCTAAAGCTTTTGCGGTTATTCAGACAGCCGGTGACACTTTTGCGTGTCATATTTTTACCTAATTGCCAGTTGCCGGCAGCGAATGTGTTAAGGAATCATGACTAAGTAGACTTATTTGGTGTAAACTAGGGCGACTAAACGTTTATATCTTCTGCAAATCATCTAAGGCTGAGTTTGACGTGCCTTTTAGACCGGCTTTAATTCATATTTTTAATTTACATGGCTCCGTAGGCGGTGCTTTTTTTAAGCATAGAGATACTTACTATTTGTATTTAAAGACATAATTGGTCTTGTTGAGGAACGTCAGCTTACTGACCAAACTTTCTTTGATGCATAAGAAAATTTAAGTGGTAATTAATCTTCATACCTCTAATGTCAATTCCACAGCAGTTTGATTTGATTTTGAAGCCAAAGTAATTTTCCCAATGTTTACCAAGTATCCGTCACTTCAGTCGATGAATAAAACATCCTGTATAAAGTCCACTGTGCTAATAAAGCGAAGACCAATCGGGGAATTGCGGTCAGCTTCGAAATTATTCCGTTTAGAAAATCAGGGGATTCAAATGGTCAAAAAGATCCAAGGTGCGTAACGCTAAAGTTTTTCAAATACTTTTAAATTCAAAATTATAAATAAAAAGCTTTATTTAATAAAAAAATATAAAAATCTTTTAAATAGCTACATATCTTGTAGATTTAAAACAGTTTTCGGTAATGTATTAAAGATCTTAGACGTTATTCCAAACAAAATTTTCGCTAGATGAGCGATTTTGTATGGTCCATGGTTTATTATTTCCTGCATGCGACTACTATTAAACCTACACACATGCCGAATGATGGTAAGTGGTACCCGAGACCCATAGATATTTGTAATCTCTAATCTGTATATCCCATAGACAAAGATGGAATGCTAGTAATTTCACCGATTACCTTATCTCTACACCAGAACACTGATGTGTGTAATCACATTGATATGCGAACTCTGCTGTTTTCACTGTTGCTTATGTTATTAATATACATGTTGCTCTAGTTACCTTCTTTCTTTAATCTATACTAGTATTACAACATACATACATAACATCACGCCTTTATTCCCAGAGTGGGGTAAGCAGAGCTACAGAAATACCATCAAATCTATAAAGACGTGTTTATAATTCTATAACCACATTTTGCACAATCATGCCAGGAAGTTTACTAGTGTAGGTACTGCTGGTTGCAAGCCCATCGCCTAACAGTACTTCAAGCCTCCTCTAGTCGCCTCTTACGACGTCCACGGGAGGACATGCAGTAGCACTATTCTAACCCAGCAACCACACAGTAGTATTATAATTATGTAAAAAACTCTGTCTGTTACGATTTTAAGGCTTAGCCACTGAACCGATTTCGATTAAATTTGGTCTGGACACTGCTTGAGTCCGGGAAAAGTACATAGGGTACTTTGTATTCAGGGAAACTGGACAGTTTCCGAGGGAATGGTGATAAACGACTTCTACGCAGATGGATTACGATTTTAAGGCTTAGCCACTGAACCGATTTCGATTAAATTTGGTCTGGACACTGCTTGAGTCCGGGAAAAGTACATAGGGTACTTTGTATTCAGGGAAACTGGACAGTTTCCGAGGGAATTGTGATAAATGACTTCTACGCAGATGGAGTGGTGGTGGAGCGTAAGACCCAAACTAAAACTTTACTTGCTCTTGCCTTGCGATCGTTTTACAAGAGCGATAAGGATAGCTAGTTCAAACTTTAATTTTTCATGTTTATGTTATCTATCAAGTACGCTTACAAACTTGTGTTTGTGTTTATTATGTATTATGTTAATAACTCGTAAACAACTACTAACTAGAGGATAATGCAAACGATGGGAGGTTAACCAGTTGTGAGCACAGTTTGTAAGTTCTACCCTCATAGGGCGATAGGCAGCATCTCAAATTCAATAGCTAAATTAGGTTCAATTCTATCCCGTTAGTAATAAGGTTGCATTTGCTACAGGAGTTTTGTTTGAGATACTTCCATTTCTCTTAGCAGGGCAGAGTTTCAGACGTGCAACGTGGAAGATACGTCATACTTCACATTGATGTAAGTTGGATTAAGTTGTGTGCGTGTTTGCTGTTTTAAGTAAGTTATAAGAGGCAAAAGTTCTTAATAGGTTTTTAATTAAGTATGTATGTACAGTCCCAGAAGTCAGTCGAAGCGCTCAAAATTATCTAAACAAGATTGTATTGTCAAGAGAATGTGAACGTGGAAAGATAATTTAGAGATCTTCGATGGTCCATGTACTTTTGCTGCTGACTGTACATAGTTACTCCACGAATTCAAATATAAAATTACAACTTTCTGCATTTAATTAATCTAAT
This sequence comes from Acleris holmiana, assembly GCA_949316455.1. Lineage (NCBI taxonomy): Eukaryota > Metazoa > Arthropoda > Insecta > Lepidoptera > Tortricidae > Acleris > Acleris holmiana. The sequence continues at coordinate 19,225,601 of OX438774.1, forward strand.
TTGATTACAGCCTGTATATAAGTGTTTGATTGACACTGCCAATACTTTTTTTTTTTCAACCCTCCGTTCTTGACCCCAATTTAAATATGAAAAATAATTGAATGTTTTTTTACTACTAAACGCACTAAACGTTAATGCGAGAAAGCAAGTTGTACAGCTAACCCAAATTTCAAGTTAATAGCTTCTATAGTTATGACAGACAGACACCAAAGTCTAAAACAATAAGATGCGTTTCCACCAGAGCTGTGCGAGGTGTGCGAGGAAAAATCCACCAATAGGAGAGCTGCACTGAGCGAGGCTAGGAATCCTATTGGTAGATTTTTCCTCGCACACCGCTCTGGTGGAATCGAAGCCTAAGGGTTCCTTTTTTACCATTTTCATAAGAATCCCTAAAGACACGTTGAATTCGGTGCATTTCTTTCAGCTTACTGCCACACAGACCCATATACATAAAAAGTTTTAGTCAAAAATTTTTTTTTTCATTTTCTTTTACTGCGAACCAAGACCACCCTAAATCGGTGGGTCTAAGTTAAGTTTAACGGAGACCCTGTCACCACCTTCCGACTCGAATCATCAGACCTGCTCAAGGGTGCCATATTATTATACTGTCATTGAGGTTACGTAGGTATATACTAAATTTCAGCTCAATCGGTCTGCGGGAAGTGGTTCAAATGCGAACATTGTTGCTTGGCGGGTGGTTAATAGATAAGATGGTGGTAGCGATCCGGACGGACCCTGCAAAGGGTCCTACCACCACTAAAAATGATGAAATGATAATAATAATGATGATAAATATAATGATGATAATGATATAATGATGGTTTATGATTATCTTATCTTCCCGATGGGCCCTTCGGATACACTTCGACCCCAAATTAATGCAATTACCCTCTTACACTCTCAGCTGTTCATGTGTGCAGGTTTCTTGGTGACCGCAAGGGTTGGACGATCCTTACGATCCCGATTCGACGCCCTAAGCCTCCTAGGCCACCGACGTTGTTTTTGTGTCTTTTTCTTTATACACACTGATGCAAATACAAGGTTGAAGTGAGTTAGCTAGGGACAACAATCGAAGTTAAATCGAAGTTTTGTATTCCCCCGTGTTCGCTACAAAAACTGGTCCGATATTGTTTTTGCCAAAACAATGAATAAAAAATGTTGAATGCGGCCACGCTTTCTTTTGAAACATTTTGATATGTATGTATGTATGTATGTAAACTCTTTATTGCACAAAAATATAAATATTACAATTATAATACAAAATTAATGTACAAAGGCAAAATTAATGTGATATCTTAGGACGTCGTTCGAAGGTAGCGTTTTGTCTTCATTTTCTTTTAAATTTTGAAAGATTTTGTAACGAATAATGCAATCACATTGAAAACACTTTAACTAATGCCATGCAATGCCATGCTTTTCATTAAATTTCATTTTTTTGCTTTTCATTTAGTGGTGGTAGGACCCTGTGCAGGGTCCGTCCGGATCGCTACCACCATCTTATCCATTAACCACCCGCCAAGCAACAGTGTTCGCATTGTTGTGTTCCGTTGTGGGGATAAGACAACCGGTGAAATTACTAGCATAGAGGCATTCCATCTTAGTCCTCAGGATTGGCAACGCATTTGAGGACTTTGGATTATAGTCTTGAGAATTCAAATGTCTATGGGTCTCAGATTCCACTTACCATCAGGTGGCCTGAGTGATCGTGAGCCTTCTCCTTAACATAAAAAAAAAAAAGATCTTAAAACCAGCTCATGTTACGGTAGCCTTTATCGCGGTGGATAAAGCATCCGTCACTCTCGCACTTACATACTGATCAGAAAGTGACAGATATTTTATCCACATCGATAAACACGACCCGATACGAAATATTGTAGGAAAAGTATTACATTTGATGACACGGTTAGTGGCCCAGCCTACGAAACTAGCGTTTCTGGGTCCGATTCCCAGCATGGGCAAATATTATTTTGATGAGTACGATGTTTTAAATGTTTAACATGTATCTAACTATGCATTTCTCGATATAAGTATGTATATCTTATCACTGCCTATTTATAGTAGTACAGTCAAGTTCAAAAGTATGTATACAGTTTAGTACCTTGTCACTTTAATCGCTTGTATAATTTCATATGGCAGTTTAAACATGACGTTAAATAGACAAGGTACTAAAGTGTATACATACTTTGGAACTTGACTGTACAAGCCTAGAGCTTAATTTGCGACTAGGCCAATTAACGTGTCCCTTGATGTTTTTAAGTTTATTTAGAAACCTAAAACTTTATACTTGTTATTATTGTTTTTAAATTTGGGTAAAACAGTTCAAAATTCAGCATTTTCTATTGCTCTCTATCTATCTCTTTTAAATTATTTTCTTTACATATTTCAATTTAATCTATGTTTATGAAGCATCCCTGCGCCACAAAGGCGGCTGATCGAAAAACTTCTCCTCATTAAAAACGACTTTAACAGTGTTCGCCATTTTTCAAACTTTTGTAACGAAACATTTTCCTCCAATTAAGAAAGCAATTATAAAATTAATAAGCCTAATAAGATGTCTTGGAACAATTTTTGGGAAAAAATATTAAGTGAGCGTTGCATGCGTCATTCATCGTTCGGTGCCATGGACTCTAAGTGAAGTTAAATTTGTATGTCTCTAAGGAATTCGGGCATTAATGCGACACAATTAAATTTTAAGAGGAAAATATTTTCGTATTTAAATGTTACTTTTGCTTAATTTATAAATATACTTACCTATATCGTTCATAGATGATTCAAATTGGTGAATTCTAGCGTATAAAAATATTATTACGGTAACTCTTATAGTATTTAAGCGGACCAATTTAAATGCGTATTTAAGCGGTTTTCAAAAAAAGTATACATCGTTAAGGACAAAAACTAAGAAAGTTTAACTTTCCATTTCGTCTCGAAAATTAACATAACTATATGTACGACTAATTTTCGTGACAAAATGAAATAGTTAGTTTCTTAATTGTTGTCCTTAAGGATGTACACTTTTTTTGAAAACCGCCAAACTTTTGTTCAGTCAATCAAGTTCTAACAAAGACAAATGTTGCAGATCTCATCGAAGGTTTTTCCAGCTTTTGATTATTTTTGCGTGATTTTAATGTCATCCTTTTTATTTCTGTAAAATCTATATTTCACGGGCAAACTTCATAAAGTCAACTTTTTGGCTTTTTTCATCTTTAAGGTTTTTAATTAACCGCTTTTAAAAGTTGTTTTGAGTTAAACAGTCTTCATCCTACAAGATCCATTTCGCGGTAACACCAACCAATGAACCAATTGAAGTGTGGCCAGTCGTAGCCATGGCAACGCCTGTCAATTTAAACTTTGGGTTAATCATAGCACAAGTCATTTTCCAGCTCTGAATCGGGCAGCAAATTGCGATCCCGGAGGTCCCTGAATGCCTTCATTCACTCGAAAAGATCGCCATTTAGTTACATTTAACTTCAGTCAAGGAGACTTGTAAAAGGGCTTTCAGTGTTGGTTTAAAGTGCGACCGAAGAGCGTTTACTCTAGCACCTACTGGCAGATACGCCGTTGGCCTGTCACTAATCAACTTGGCCAACCAGAGCAAACATTTGTATATTGAACATAAATATTGATTTTTGAGTCTGTTGATGTTTTTTTGCGATTTTTATTATTTAGTTTATCTGTGTAAAGTGTGTTAACCCGCTAGGCGAGTCTATTTTGTATGGAAGTCAGAGCGCTTGTCACAGGCTGTGAAAATAATTTTAAATTGTCATAGTCGAAATACTTTACTTCGATATCATAGTTTTGAGTCTGTTGGAAATTATAGCGACTCAAATTCATGATACATAAATGTCTTTGCATAAACTGATCTAATATAATTAAAACATAAACCAGCAGACGTTTTGTGATTTGCGCGTCAAGCGTTAAAAACGACCACGTCGTATCATCTTCCAATCCTGCTTCCTACTTATAAATAATGCTGCGAACCGGAAACGTAATCCCTGCTGGTATAAGCTACATTGAAAAATACTTACTTTGAAGAAATTGATTTTTCAAGCTTTTATTACTAAAATACTTTGGTTGAAAACCCCCGTGCGTAATTGTGCAAGGACTTGTATCACTTTGAAGACCTCTAACTTTTTTCTTGAAATAACACCTCTGCTTTACATTTTTACCGGGTTAAATTAGTTACATTAATCTGGCATTTAAGAGCGTGTAAGAGTACCTAAGTGAGAGAAGTTACAAACCTAAAAGAAATTTCATGGGGTATCTACTTTTATCGAAAGACAATTCAACAAACGTATCATAACGCAGAATTTTCATTTTATCAAAAGGCGTTTGGCACAGAATGTTTTTTTTTGTAGTTACAAATCCAACCTAATCTTACCTACGTCATTAATGACCTGAAAACATCAAGTTTTCCGCAGAAAATAGCGTTCGATGAAAAGATACAATCGATTAAGTAGAATTTGATAAAATTATGGGTTACACATTTTAGGTCATATTTCATTTAAGGTAGGTTACTCAGTCACAAATTGGAGGTTCGCATCTGCAGCGAAACTTTACCATAGCTCTCATTTACTTGACATTAATGTCGACAGAGTTAAAAACAAACGTTTTACCGAGGACTTCACGAAAGCGCGTGGAGCTAACCACACGGGTTTCTGTTTAGTTCACCAGAGTAAATATTCTTCACCCGAACAATTTGTCCTCGCGTGTGATATCCATGCACTTTAATCTTTAATAAGTCCTTGATAAAAAGGACTAAAAGTCATTAATTAAGAAAAACAAGTGTTACCGAGTAGGAGAAAAAAGAAAAAAAATAGGGGTGGTCGAATAAGGTCCCACGAGTAAGTTTAAAACCGGGCAAGAGCATGTCGGATCATGCTCAGTGTAGGGTTCCGAAGCCGTTAAGTAAGTACTACAAACATAAAAATCAACAAGTAATAACAAATTTTCTATTTAAAGGCAATTAGTGCCGTCTTAGATGATTTTAGTAGGTATAAACACTTTAATCGCTTGTATCTCAAGAACCAATGATGTCTACTTAGTCGTGATAGTTTTCCTTTAAAATTCGTTATATGCTCTTTCATGTAAGTTTATTTTCTGAATTTTAGTATTTGTAGTTTTATCTGTAGGGGGTGGGGGGACACTTGAGTCTAACAAAAATTAGCGCTTTAAAGCTTATTATTTCATAAACGGATTACTTAATCGAAAATTTGTTTGTTCAGGCCCATAATATTTTTGTAAGACCTATCCAACGATACCCCATACCATGGGGTAGACGAGAAACAAATACATTCCCGCGTTACGTGAAGGAAAGGTAGGTACCCAAAAAAATACATTATTTTTTACATTTTATTGTACCACTTTATTGGCGTGACTAATATGCATATTCATGCCAAATTACAGCTTTCTAGTACTAAGAGTCTCTGCGCTAGGCTGCGGACGGACGGACATGGCGAAACTATAAGGGTTCCTAGTTTGACTACGGAACCCTAAAAAGGAGTGAAAGTAATTACTTAAGAATTAAATGTTTTACCGACTATAATAGAGGTCCTGGGCCTCTATTCAACTGCGTTATAACGATATCGTTTTTGACCTGTTTTCGTATTGTCAACGTTTTGATAACTCTTATGTCATTTACAATAATGGCGACTGTGACATAAACGATTCTTAAACACTTCAAACACGATATCGTTTTAACGCACCTGAATAGAGGCCCAGGTCGAATAAGTACCCACGAGTAAGTTTAAAATCGCTAGTCGCCTGTGCCTTACAGCTCGCCTATGAGCCCGCCTATTACGCGAAATTGCTCGCAATTGAAAACTTGGGGAAAGGTCCAAGAGAAAGGGCTGTCGCGGCCAGCGCGAGAGAGATCAACACTTGACTGTACATCTGTATCAATGATTTATTAGTACTTAATTGAAACAACCTGTATATACATTAGGGTGTTTAATTTTTCACGCATTGCCATTTTTTATGTGACGACACGCTAGCCTAGTTGGTAGTGACTCTGCATTCGAAGCTAGGGGTCCTGGGTTCAAATCCCGGTAAGGGCAAATATTTGTGTGATGAGCACGAGTATTTGTTCCTGAGTCTGGGATGTTTCATATGTATTTCTCTATTATAAGTATATGTATGTTTATCGTTGTCCATAGTACACCTAGAGCTTAGTTTGGGACTAGGTTAATTTGTGTGACATTGTCCTGTGATTATTATTATTAATGATTTTTCTTAAATTCTTAGTCCTGCCTTTTCGCCAACAAATCTTTGACAAATGCATCGTTTCGCAACCTATTCATTTGCCAACCCGCTGTTGTTTTTAGTAACTACAAATATTGCAGAATTTATATAAAACTAACCTAACCTATAAGGTCGGACGATGGTCCTGAAATAAATCCAGAATTATTTACAGTTTCGGAAAAAAACGTGGGCTGTCAAATGATAAGTTTGTGACATGAATCATTTGTGAAACGTTGGTTAAGAAATGATAGGATCCCCTCTAAATCACCAGTGTTCAGAATTTTAATACTATTAGTTGGTATTTAGAGTTGTTGGTAATTCTGTAGCTCTGCCTACCCCACTCCGGGAATGAAGGCGTGGCCCTGTGTGGTTGCCGGGTAAGGGAATAAGGGCTCGTAGTATTGTTAGGCGATGGGCTTGCAACCTGTCATTAATACACTAGTAAACTTCTTGGCCTGATTGTGCAAAATGTGATTATAGAATTATCAAGAAGTCTTTTTAGTTTTTTCGCACGAGTCAATATTCCTGGCAAGGAGCTCCGCCACACCGGGCATTTGAGAACAGTTCCCCGTCGCATGGCACTTGCGGCTAAGAACCCGCGTGTCATCGGTCCCACGTTCTATAAGCGTCTACCCGCTAAACTTAAAAATGTAACATCCGACGAAGCATTCAAACATCAGCTGAGAAACCTTTTATTGGATAATCCATTATACTCTGTCGACGAATATATGCAACTTAAATTGTAAAATTATTATTGATATTTCACCTTTATTAGTTTTGTGTATTGACATCGGAAACTGACCATTTATTACTTGTTTATCATTGTTGTTTTTGATTATTTGGGTGTTATTATATTATTGTATTATTTTAATATTATTTTATCATTTTGTATTAATGTTTTTGTTGACGATATCAATGTAATTTCGTATTTTTTGACATGCAATGCAATCTATATTGTAACATTACATTGATAAATAAATAAACTAAACTAAACTAAACTAAACTAGTGTCGTTGGTATTTTTGTAGTTCTGCCTACCCCACTCTGGGAATGAAGGCGTGATGTTATGTATGTATGTATGTATGTAATTTTGTAGAATTAAATCTCGTTTCCTTACGCTATATTTAAACTAACTCAAATCATTGTAATGAATGCCGGTCGTCCTTGCAAAGGAGTTTACCGGATCTTGATGAGGTAAGATTAGATAAGATCTATAGCACAAGAAATACTACTTGAAACTATACTAAAGCACGTTAAATTGTATTTGTAATTCTTACACCCATGGATCTTTCCGTCCTTTTAAAGCCTAAGTTCCTTTTTCCGTTCCGTTTGAAGTTCTGAACTGAAACTTCCTGCCCGACGAACGGTCTCAATACCCTATCGAGGCAGGTCAGGCGTGTGCTTTTAAAAGCTCCAAGCTCCCGCTAAGTTGAAGCTTAATAAGTGGCCGAGCTTTAAGGATGTTTATTAATGCCCGCGACTCCGTTCAGGGATGCTTTTTCGCTATTTCTTAGGGAACAGTAAGATTTCCCGAGATAAGTCTCTCTGGGTTATACTTATATCTATGTCTTTTACATCGATGGATTGTGGCGATTAACTGTGAAAAAAGAACAAACTTTAAAAACAACGGTCAAGTGCGAGTTGGAGTCGCACACGAAGGGTTCCGTAACATTCTTGTATTGAACTCTTTTTAATTTTTATATTATTAGTATTTGCTGTTATAGGTTACAGGCAATAGTGGGTAATTACATACATACATACTATCACGCCTTTCTTCCCAGAGAGGGGTAGGCAGAGCTAAAGAAATACCAACAACTACAAAAAGAGTTGTTGGTAATTCTGTAATCACGTTTTGCACAAACAGGCTAAGTTGTTTACCAGTGTATTAGTGACAGGTTGCAAGCCCATCGCCTAACAGTACTAGAATCCCTCATTCCCTTAGTCGCCTCTTACGACATCCACGGGAAGACATGGAGTGGCACTATTCTAACCCGGCAACCACACTGGGGTAATTACTCATTTGTTTATTTCATATTCTAAGGTTTAAGAGATAATGATTGTTAAGGTCTAGCTAAAAACGCTGAAAATACACGTTTCTTGTAATATTTAAGTTTATCTACGGTTAATGAGATCGGTGTCGGATCCGTGTTGTTGCCGGGTTAGAATAGAGCCACTCCATGTCTTCCAGCGATGTCGTAAGAGGCGACTAAGGTAATAAGGGCTTGTAGTAATTTTAGGCGATGGACTTGCAACCTGTCACTCTTACACTGGTAAACATCTCGGCCTGATTCTGCAAAATGTGGTTACGGAATTATTAACAAGTATTTTTAGTCTTGTTGGTATTTCTGTAGCTCTGCGTACCCCACTCTGGGAATTAAGGCGTGACGTTATGTATGTATGTAATGAGATTCAGAGGTCCCTTTGGAACCCTTATAGGGTTTGGAACCGTAACAACTACACTCTTTAATATTATGGCCGGATGCGTATTGTCTACATTTGAATAGATTACATTATTCATTGTTTTTTCTTTGTTTTCAGGTAAGTACCTACAACCATGAAAAATGGAAAAATCCTTGAACTAACTAGGTTACCGGTAAGAGAACTAGAAATAGATCCGTGGAGGAAAAAATGGAACTTAACTTGTAAGATTTTTATTGTTTGACATTTATTAATCTTTTTATATTCACCTCGGATAAGTGACCATTTATTAGATATCTAATTGTTGTTGTTTTAATTAATTGAATGTTATTTTTGTATTCTTTGATTATTAGTATTTATATTGACGCCACAATGTAATTTTGCATTTTTTCACATGCACGCCGCTTCGCTCTGGGTTAAGTATTATACATATAAACCTTCCTCTTGAATCACTCTATCAATTTCAAAATTCCGCATCAAAATCTGTTGCGGAGTTTTAAAGATCTAAGCATACACAGGGACAGACAGCGGGAAGCGACTTTGTTTTATACACTAGTGATGAGACACGTTTTTCAAGTGTATTTTTAGATACGATAAAGTAATAAATTAATACCTAAAACTATGTTGAAAAGTCACTTTTGTGACTGAGACGGCATCCAAAAGGTAATCAAAAGCTAGAAATAGTTTTATCAAATTTACAGAAGAATTATTTTTTTTACCCATCACGTCAGTCGAAGTCGAAAGATAACTTCTAATAAGTTAGAACAAATATTAATTGTCTATTACGAATGTCGTATTATTATGTTCATATATTAAATGATTCAAAATATGTTTTTTTAATCGCTTTTCTTTTGCTCGATATGAACAGAAGAACATTAGTTGCATCACTAGTCTGTCAGAAACGTCAAATGATGCCTAAATGCCACGAGTCGCAGATGTTTAGTGATGATACACAATAAAAGTTATAGGACGCCACTGGACGCTCGGGACCGTCTTAAGAACACGGCTAGTTGCAATTGAAGGCGAGATGAGACGATTCTCCCGCACGACAACGCAACGTTAGCGTTGCCTAAATGACTGCAGTCAATTGATGCAAGTAGGTAATGACAGAATCGCTTCCAGGATGTCTCATACTAGAGGATTGAAAGATTGATAAACTCAAACATAAATGTTAAACTAGTAAGTTAAATAGAATTAAAAATAAAACAGGGACGGTAGTCAATCGCCACGCCGATCAAATTTACCATAAGATAAATATCAGGAGACAATCTTGCACAAATTGACCTAGTTCCAAACTAAGCTCTAGGCTTGTACTATGGGTACCAGACAACGATAGAAAAATACACGTTAATACATATAAAACATCCAAAACTCATGATCGGTACCCTGTCTTTTCACAAATAAAAGTTTCACAGATTGATTTGTGTCCTCAGTTATTTCTCTTACAAGGTTGTCTGGAAAAGATCGCTATTTAGCGGTAAGACCGCCTGTTGTATACCTATGATTTAAATGTACTGTTCCATGTTCTGTTTTTATTTTTAATTTTTGGTGTTCAATAAAGAGTATTTGTATTGTATTGTATTGTATTAATGTCACAAATGTCGTTTAACAAACCGCTTTTTTCTGAAACTGTTAATATTTCAGGATTTATTTCAAGAGTATCGTGTAGAACCCTATAAGTTAAATAAGGTTAGTTTTATAAAGGTTCTGAAGTATTAACAGTTTCCGAAAAAAAGCAAATCGCTGAAATCGCCAAATGATATGTTTGTGAAACGTTTTTTCGGTAAAACATTAGTGAACCCTCAAGAACAAATACTCGCGCTCATCACACAAATATCTGCGGGTTTGAACCCGAGACTGCTAGCTGTAGGCACTAGGCACCAACGAGGCCAAGATGTCGTCAACATGAAACCTAAAATTAAATCTAAGCTAAAAATGTGGGCGCGGCAAAGGGTCTGGGAGCCAGCATAATGCTGATGGTTGCGCCCACGCAGGGGCAACTCCATGCAGCAGTGTTTTTCAGCCGGGACCCGTAGCCACCAGCTGACTGAAGCTGGCGGTATTTAATGAATGAATGAATGAATTTGCATAAAAACAGTGTGAGAGAGAGTGCCGGGTTAGAATAGTGCCACTCCATGTCTTCCGGTGGATGTCGTAAGAGGCAACTAAGGGAGTAAAGGCTTGTAGTACTGCTATTCGATGGGCTTGCAACAACAATACACAATACACTAGTAAACTTCTTGGCCTTATTGTGAAAAATGTGGTGTAATTCTGTAACCACATTTTGCACAATCAGGCATGTTTAACAGTGTATTTATTAGTGACAGGTTGCAAGCCCATCGCCTAACACTACAAGCCCTTATTCCCTTAGTCGCCTCTTACGACATCCATGGGAAGACATGGAGTGGCACTATTCTAACCCGGCGGTGTGGTTACAGGGCAAGATATATTTTCACGGACAATTATTCTTAATAACCTTCTATTACGTACAGGAAAGATGAACTTCCTTATCAAGTATAATTTACTTACCGTTAATTATGACTAGTCGTAAATTAAGCAAAGTCATTAAGGAAGCTGTGAAATATTGCGCCAATTTAGTGATCTTCCTGATATTTCAGTATGATAAATAGTTGAGATGGGAACTGACTGACAGTTTCGATGATTAATAAGAATAATCTATAATTTTTGGTTCTTTAGTTAAAAAAGCAAGCAGTTAGTTTCAGATTCGCATTTAAGCCGAAATTAATTGTTCCGAAGCCGTTAAGTACTACAAACATAAAAAAAAACATCAAGTTATAACAAATTTTCTATTCAAAGCCATTTGGTGACGTCTTAGATGATTTTAGCAGGTATAAACACTTTAATCGCCCGTTTCTCAAGAACCAATATTGTCTACTTAGTTATATGCGTTTTCATTTCTGATTTTTTCCTAATTTTTATTATTTGTAGTTTTGGCTGTATGCTAGACACTTGACTCTTAATAAAAATAGCGCTTTAAAGCTTAACATTTCATCAACGGACCCGAAGCAATTCAAGTGTCTACATATTTTGACGAAATATGTAGACACTTGCAATGACAAAAAGTAAAAACATATTTACAATAACATTTTTTTTTTGATTTTTCGCATGATCCCATTTAACTTCAATTAAGGTCATGTCAAGAAAATATTCTGTGAAATAATACGAGTCCCGGAATCTGGGGTCTTATCCATATTAAGTATAATGTTTAAGGTCATTCACCCGAAATTGCACTACCTATTCCGATCACTGGTTATAACAGTAGCAAAATGGTGTCTAAGTTGCGTTATTTATTTATTTACATACATACATACATAACATCACGCCTTCATTCCCAGAGTGGGGTAGGCAGAGCTACAGAAATACCAACAACTCTAAAAAGACTTGTTGATAATTCTGTAACCACATTTTGCACAATCAGGCCAAGAAGTTTACTAGTGTATTAGTGACAGGTTGCAAGCCCATCGCCTAACAATACTACAAGCCCTTATTCCCTTAGTCGCCTCTTACGACATCCACGGGAAGACATGGAGTGGCACTATTCTAACCCGGCAACCACACGGGCTACACAAAACACAAAAACAAGTACAAATGGCGGACCTAATGCCTAATGGCATTCTCTACCAGTCGACCAAATAACCAATCAGAAATTTACATAATTCAGTGGGTGCACAGAAAAAGAAGACAGATAAAACTAGAAACTTAACATAATTATCCTATCCTTTGCTTATACCTACTAATAAAGATTCTTATTTCGCAGTAGGTACGTACTCGATTCATAAGACCTTCCTGAAGTAAAGTACGCTAAAGCGTATTATCTCGTACGTGTTACTTATCTTAAAAGCATAATACATTCACCGCCCGTGACGCCACGGTGCGTCGTATATCCATACAAATAATAATAATATCACGGGACAATGTCACACAAATTAACCTAGTCCCAAACTAAGCTCTAGGCTTGTACTATGGGTACTAGACAACGATAATCTTACTTATATAGAGAAATATATACTTAAATACATAGAAAACATCCAAGACTCAGGAACAAATACTCGTGCTCATGCCTTCGAAGCTAGGGGTCACGCTAGCCTAGTTGGGAGTGCCCAACTAGGCTAGCGTGTCGTCACAAATATACATTAGGAGCGTTAAATGTATTCGTTGAAGGATCCGTGCTGCAATTGGCTTTTTGGCCACATTCTGTGAGTGATGGCGACCTCGTGGCTGGATCAGGGCGGCTTAGCTTGGGTGTTGCTGACAGCTTAAGCTGCGTTTGAAGGATTTGTTCGTTTATCCTCGATTAGGAGGCTGTTCTTACGTCAATATGAGGGTCAAATACTAGGCGCACATCAATCAAAAGAGAGCAGTAATGGCCAATGATCGATAGGTAATTCAAAATGTCTTAAACAGACGCATGTTCATGAACATGGAATAGAAATAGTTACATCAGTAACATGCGTCAAGGAAAGTAAATGAATGAGCCAAAAACTTACTCGAATTACTTAGATATGACTTAGATACTGCAAATTTTGGTGTCGCTTTTTTGTCGTAACTCAAATAAACCTTAAGAATACACATATTCAAAAGGTTTCGTTTGAAAGTGGATCTAATTGTGTGAAATTTGTTCTTTATTTTTTCGTGGAAAAGAAAACTGGCATTAAAATAAAGAGCCTGCCGCCTTTGATAAAAAGTACCTGGAAGACCGACCGCCGTTCGGGTTCAGACCGAGTTTTCCCAAAGAGTCATCTTTGGGAAAACTCGGTCTTCTTGATCTGTCACTTGACAGATCGATTTCTTGCCCCAAAAAGCCCCTCATCCAGATTTTTTAATAAAACTATTATAGCTGTTTTCGAAAACGCGATAACAAGCAAACAAACTAATAGTACTTTATATGTTGCTTGGATAATAGTATAGGATATATTTAAACAGCCGCAGAAAAAGTGCTACAGAACGAAAGAAAGTTATATACAAAATTAACAATTAAAATTCCTAACAAAGCACACCATGTACAGTGCTTCTATTTCCTTAACGTCCCTCGGCTAGCTGTCGCTGTCTCACTCGCACTCGCATCTGACAGTATCTGTACAGTCCAGTTGATACTGTACACTGCTGTTTTAGTTATGTAGATAGTTGTTGGAGTGCAGAGAAAGATTGATCACTTTATGTTAATTTATTGACGTAATAAAAGTTACAGTAAAATAGTTAATAGTTGATGCGTATTGTAAGCTAGTTAGTTATGCACTAAATTATTACCTAAAACGTTACCTTATATTGAATGCTATCGGGCGGCCCAAAGTAGGTCGCAACGTAAACGGAAAAATGTACAGTGAGACTGTACATATTGGCAACCCCTACAAGAAGAAACAGGAATACAGCACAAGAGAAAGAAAATTATTAGAATAAAAATACAAAATTAATCAGATTGATCAAAGTTGAACGCGACGTTATCATTCGATGCGGGATTTTGTTGCGTGTGCTGCGCCTCGCTGGTCAGCACCCTCGGTGTCTTCTCTTGGCGGGAGCTTCTTGCTTGAGGTATCGGTTGTAGTTCGATATCTTCGTAATGTGGCTTCACCGATCGTAGTGAACATTGACTGCGTTGTTTGCGCTTCTTACAGAGTTGTGGGTAATGCTTTCCCACTCCCCACAGAATGACAGCAAAGACGGCTGCTGCCAGGAGAGAATAACTGACAGCATATTGATGCACATCGTGGCTCGTGAGCGCAGATGGGAGTTTGTTCTCGTTTTCCTTTTGTGAACGTAATCTGCTGCTGATCTCCGCTGTTTCTTGGTCATCAGATGAATATAAGTGTGAAATATTGTGAAATGATAAATCCACAATTTTGTTTACTGATGAGTTAAACGACGGTATGTTGAAGTTGTATTCCATCGTCACTTTGCTATTGTATTGATTATGCGAGTAAATAGTTAAGTACTTCGATTGCAGCATGCATCCCTGGGGTAATGTGACGATACTCGATGACGTCAATGTGTGTGACGTAACATCATTCTCGCAGATAGTACGTAGTGGGCATGATCCGCAGCAAACTGCAAGCCATGCGTTTGGTGAATGCAACTCGATCCAAGCCTCCTTGCATGACGTAGTTGTGACATCACAAGGCGACGTCGTGCGATGACTTAATAATTTCGCTTCGCATGGAATGTTGTTGTTATGAAGATTGAAGACTGGCAGATTTTTGTTGCATATAAAAAATTTCGGTTTAAGTTGAGCGCATTGCTTCAAGTCTTCCTCCATCAATGGAATATAAGTGTTTTTCTGAAAGTTTGTAGCGATGTATTTCGAGTTAGTTCGTACGATGACAGCTTCTGAGTTAGTTTTGAGTGGTAAAGGGATGACACGATGCAATGTAAAGTCCTCGTCCGAAATCAATGGTATATGTACCTCGAACAGGAAAAAGTTTTCTGTTACTCTGGCTTTGACGTACAGTAACTTGTAGACATCCTTGATATCTTCTCTAATGTTGACGGGTAAAGATAAAGTTCTCGGCAGTTTTCCAGAGATGTCACTCAGCTGTTTGATGAAGTTGACTGGTGTAACTAGGTGCACGTCGATGTGTCCTTTATAAACATCAGTTAGTGTATTGAAGAGCATTTCTTGACTGTCCTTTAAGTTGTTCATAAGTAAATAAGCTGATAAAGATGCTGAGGCAAAGTAGGAGGTAGCCATAGCTATCTCTATTTCTGATTCTATCTTCGTAAATTGGACGTTGGTCTGGTCCATGAAGTTTTCTATGACGTCAAATTGTCGCTTGATATTATCTTCATTTTTCTTCAAGACGTTGTTTTCGAGTTCTACTATTGACGTTTGGTTTTTTATAAGTTCAAGTAAATAGTTTTCGTTGTTTTGAACTGATTGAATATCTTCTTTATATTTATCTGCAAAGCGTTGATCCAGGATGCCGAATAAACTGTTGCTTAGGTAGCCTACTCCGTCGATTAATCCACGTTTTTTCCGGCTAGATAGATGTTTGTGTGGAGCGAGAAGAATACTGTTGTAATACTTTAGTAATTCCATCTCATGGTACAACTGTTCTTGAGTAGTCTTGCAGTATCTCGGATCAGTTTTTTGGCACCAGTCGTTTATTCCAACAAGATAAGCCTCGATGCGACGAATTCCATCCCAATAGTTAGTTAAGTTGTAATACATAAGTAAAGTCCATTCATTGTGAATTACTTGTATCTTGCCCATTGAGTCATAGTAGACAGGCCGCTCAGGTTCGAGACTTGTAATTTGAGCCATTGTTGTGACGCGCGCGGTAGCGGCGGCGTTTGACCCAGTTATTAATGTGCCTATAGTTATCAATGCTGTAAATAACGATAGATAGCATTGTTTCCCAGTTATGTTTCTTTTCGCAGAGCGCGCAGGTTTCTTCACGTTTGTTTGACGTACTTCGTTTTTATTTATTTGTTTTTCTTCTGAATCGTCATCAATGTCGGGCTCCACGTGTAGCGGAGCTAGTTTCACGACGGGACGTTTGATGATGCCATTTTTAGTTTTTAATGTAGTCACTCGTACGTAACCGTCGGCCCCGGGGTGGAGTTCCAGTACTCGAGCCAGCGCCCATTTTCCCGGTGGCAAATTATCTTCCTTTACAAGTACGATGTCGTCTTTCTTGATATTTTTCGTTGGTTTATTCCACTTGCTACGGACTTGTATTTGAGATAGGTAATCGCTTGACCATTTTTTCCAGAATTGTTGCATCATATGCTCAGTGAGTTGCCATCGTCGACGTAAGTCAATGTCTCTTACGTCACTGTGATCTGAGAGTGGTAATGACATCAAAGGCGTGCCGGTTAAAAAATGACCTGGAGTTAGATAGTTGTAGAATTCATCTAAGTCTTCGGTGAGTGCGCAGAGCGGTCTGGAGTTCATGCAGGCCTCGATTTTTGCTAGTAATGTTGTGAACTCTTCGTAAGTTAGCTTCTGATCTCCGAGTACCCGTCGTAAATAATATTTCAGGGCTTTTACAGCTCCTTCCCACAACCCTCCTGCTGTAGGCCACGCAGGAGCGTTGAAGTGCCATTCCACTTCCATCTTCCCAATTTCGTCGAAGAAGCTTGGTGACAGAATTTTTTTGAACTCTTCAAACTCGCTTCGCAGAACCTTTGACGCGCCGATAAAGTTAGTTCCGCAGTCTGAGTACATATGTTTGGGTGTACCGCGCCTGGCACACATACGTTGGAACGCGGCAATAAATGTTTCTGTGCTCATGTCAGATGCGAGCTCAATGTGCACAGCTTTTGTGGCCATGCACACAAAGACTGCTATGTAGCCCTTAGAAGTTTTGACACCCCTGCCTTTGTTTAGCTTGACCTCTACGTTGCCGGTAAAGTCAACCCCGGTATGTGTAAATGGCCTTGATGGGGTAATTCTCTGCGGTGGCAAGTCAGCCATTAGTTGATAATTGTCTGTCGGCTTGAAGCGTAGGCAGCGTGCGCAGTGACGTAGTTGATCTTTTACAGCTCTGTTGCCGCTGACGATCCAGTTTTGCTGCCTTATGTAGCTTAATGTTAGACGCGCTCCCCCATGGAGAGTCTGCAGGTGCCCATGAAGAATAATAAGTTGAGTTATTCTCCCTTTTTTAGGAAGTATTATAGGATTCTTCGTTCCAGGTGGCAAGTTTGATTTGTTGAGTCGTCCGCCGACACGAATAATTCCCTTTTCGTCCAAGTAAGGGTTTAACTTATAATTAGAGCTGTTTTTCGTGACAGTTTCTTTCTTCAATAACAATTTGTATTCTTGCGCAAACGCCGTTTTCTGCGCGTGTTGTATCACGTGTTTGTTTGCTGCAATGAGTTCGCTTGTCGTTAGGTAGCTAGCGTCGCATTTCTTGTTATTGCGTGCATTTGCACTAAATCGCATTATCCACGCCGTGACCCTGATTACTCGTGTAAATGAACTATGCTTTTGTAATAGTTCATTTATAAAGTTTTCGTTTTGTTTTGCAGCTAGGGTTGCCTGCGTCGTAGTTAAAGTGCCCTTATCTTTTGTAAAATGACAAGTTAAGTCAAGGGCTTCTTCGTTTTTCTTGTAGGTTTTCAGGAACGCAGGTCCTTGCCACCAGAGTTCAAAGTTGATCAGCTTGCTCGGATAAAGCCCTCTTGAACCACAATCTGCTGGATTTTGTTCGGACTTTACATACTGCCATTTTTCAGCGGGAATAACTTGTTTGATCGCTGTAACTCGATTTGCTACGTATTTTTCCCATCTTGTTGTATTTCCTTGTAGCCATGCCAAGACTACTTGGGAGTCGCACCAAGCTTTTAGAGTGATGTTATAATCTTTATACGCCTCTATTGCCTTTTTCATAAGTTTAGACAATAATAAAGCACCGGCCAGTTCCAATCTTGGTAGTGATGTTTTTTGTGCTAAGGGGGCAACCCTAGTCTTGGCTGTTAAAAGAGTTATTACTGGCTTGCCGAGTTCATTATTTGTGCGGGTATAAATGACGCAAGAGAATGCTTTCTCACTCGCGTCACAGAACCCTAGGAATTCTATCTCCTTCTCTGAGGTTCCAACCCATCGGTTTAACTTCATGTTGTTTACTTGTGGTAGTTCAGTTTTTAGTTTCAGCCACTCGTTTTTGATGTCACTGGGTAGAGCTTCATCCCAGGATAGTTTACTTAGCCAGACTTTTTGGAACATAAGTTTTGCTATAACCGTTACGGGAGACATCCAGCCCAACGGATCATATAGTTTAGATATTTCGGAGAGTAGCACCCTCTTTGTTAGGGGATTATTCTCTTTTTCATTAAAATGCCAGTTGAATGTAAAGGTGTCAATGTTAGGGTTCCAGCCGAGTCCGAGCGTTTTCATGGAGTCTTCGTGCTTGAAGTCGAATATTTTTCTAGTGGATACCTGATCTTGAGTTAGTGAATCAAGTAAAGCAGGGTGGTTTGATGACCATTTTCTTAGATTCATTCCACCGCCGCGAAGTAAGTTTATCAGTGCTTGTTGTAAACGTCGAGCTTCTTCGATTGAGTTATGACCGCTAATGAGGTCATCGACGTAGAACTCGTTTTGCAGTATTTTGGCCGCTTCTGGATATTTTGGTTCATCATCCATTGCTAGTTGTTTGAGAGTTCTCATCGCGAGCCAGGGTGCGCTTTTAGTTCCGTAGGTTACGGTGCAAAGTTGATATTCTTTTAACATATCGGATGGTGAATTGCGCCATATAATCTTTTGGAGCGGTTGTTGATCTTCTGAAATCCAAATGCACCGATACATTTTCTCTATATCAGCGGTGAAGGCGTATTTATAAGACCTCCACTTAAGGATTAAAGCTTGGATGTCCTTTTGTAGGTTAGGACCTTTTTTTTGTAGGCTGTTCAAGCTGTGGCCGCTAGAAGTTTTTTGAGAGGCATTAAAAACAACTCTCAGCTTAGTAGTAGTAGCGTTTTCTCTGAGAACGCCGTGGTGGGGTAGAAAACATTCAGTGGTTGAAGACGATGTTGAAGGCTTCATGTGTTGTAGCTCAATGTATTCGTTCATGAAGTCTTTATACATTTGTGCTAGCTTTTTCTGCCTTTCCAGTCTTTTTTCAAGTTGTAAAAACTGAGAGATGGCGACTTGCTTCGATTTTCCAAGATTTTCTTCAAAATTTGTGCATAAAGGCATTGTTACGATGTACTTTCCATCCTCATCTCGTTTGACTGTGTTGGTATAATGTTGTTCGCATTGCTCGTCCTTGGAGATTTCGTCACTGCTTTGGGCGATGTCTTCATTTTCCCAAAACTTAGTTAGTTCGTTCATGTTGATTAAAGTTACGTGACAGTTGAGAGTTATTAGTTTTCCACAAAGAATCCACCCTAGGTGGGTTTGTTGAGCAATTGGAGATTGGTTTTCGCCTTTCAGTACCCCGTCCATGATAATATCAGCGTAGACGTCCGCCCCGAGCAGCAGGTCGACCGGACGGGACACATTGAAATCTGCATCAGCCAGCTTCAAGTTTTCTAGATGCGGCCAGTTAGCCTTCTCGAACGTGGTGTTAGGTAGGTTGTTTGTTAGCTTTGTCAAAATTAACGCTTCCGTTTTGAACGTAAAGTCTGAGTGTAAAGACTTGCACGTCAGTTGTATTTTTCCTTTACAGTTTCCGGAAAGTTCTCCTATTCCAGATATTGTAGCAGTAAGTTTCTTTCTAGGAAGACCCAATAGTTGTGCTGCGTTTTGAGTAATCAAATTCACTTGCGAGCCTTGATCCAGTAGCGCTCGAAGAGTGACAAGAGTACCGTCGAGTTTCTGCACCTTCAGTTGAACTGTAGTTAAAAGGACTTCCATCTCTTTTGTAGCTAAATGATGATTAGAAGCCTGAGGTTGAGTTGAAGTCGTCGGTCGTTGCCTTGAGTTGTTATTTGCGTTATTAGTCGGTGCTATTTTCAACGCGTTATTGTGCAATAATGAATGATGTTTCATATTACATTCCTTGCACGTTTTGTTAGATTTGCATTCTTTGTCGCCGTGACTAAATAAACAGTTTTTGCAAATCCGCAGTTTCGCAACTGTGTTGTTTCTTTGGGTCACATCTAGGGCAACGAACTTCTGGCATTGCATCAACACGTGACTTCCGTCGCAGAAAGGACATTGGCCATAAGTTGTATGATGAGTTTTCGGGAACGTCTTGTTGTAGTTAAAATGGTTTTTCTTTGTTGCGTATTCCTGGTTAAAGGTTTTACCAAAAGTTGGTTTTTGCTGCATGACGGCGTCTTTTTTGGGGCGTTTCATGGTTTCGTATGCCATGAATTTGCCTTCTAAGAAGAACAAAAAATCGTTCAAGACCGGAACCTCTCTGTGGTCATGAAGTTCCTTCACGTACTCGTTGTGAGTGTTTGAGTCAAGTTTTTGTGTCATTAAATACACAATGATCGGACCCCACGTAGATGTATCTAGCCCAATATTGGACAGTCCGCTCAAACATTCAGTTATTACGTCATGCATTTTCTTCAGGTTGTAGGCATCGGGTTGTTGTATGTTCGGTTGTTGCAGCATGGTGTTCATGAAGGAAATAAATTGTAAGCGTCGATTATCGTAGCGTTGGTTAAGTATGTCCAAGCATGCGTTGTAGTTTTCGGCGCTTATGGTCAAATGTTGGACCAATCGTTCTGCCTCTCCTGTCAGCTTGGTTTTGAGATGCTGCATCTTTTGAGCCTTGTTGATAGTTGGATTGTTGTGAATAACCTCTATGAAAAGATCTTTGAAAGAAATCCATTGCTTATAATTTCCTGAAAATTCTGGAATCTGCATTCTCGGCGCAGCTTGCTGGTAGTGTATAGTTGACCAAATCTTACTGCTAAGTTGTCTACGCATTTTATCGTATTTACTTTCGATGTTAACGAACATGGTGTAATATTTTTCATAAGAGCCTTTAAGTAATCCATCTATTTCCCAATGGAGCTTGTCAATAGGTTCCCATTTCAGCTTTAAGATGTTGAGATTGTCTTCTAACTCCCATTTTTCGTTTGTGGCCAGAATAGTTATTTTTGACATTGCACGATCTAGAGCTTTGAAGTTGCACTCTTGTTTGCCAAGTAAAAGTTGAACATCGTCGCCTAGTTCAGTTGTGACTGTGGCGTCCAACAATCCCGTCAAATCAAATTTTACGGAGCT
This sequence comes from Acleris holmiana, assembly GCA_949316455.1. Taxonomy (NCBI): domain Eukaryota; kingdom Metazoa; phylum Arthropoda; class Insecta; order Lepidoptera; family Tortricidae; genus Acleris; species Acleris holmiana. The sequence continues at coordinate 19,246,895 of OX438774.1, forward strand.
ATTTTGTTCGGGTAGTTTATGCAGTAAGCCCAGTATATGAGATTTAGTTGACTCATACATCATTTTTGTTTTCTCGTATATCTCTTCTGTAAAGTAGTTGATGCTCTTATCTTCAACCTCCTTGTGGAGAGCCACATGAAGATTTTCAAAATCCGCCCAAAGGGCATCGAGAGTTGTCAGCCGGCTATTTAGATAATCTGGAGTTTTTCTAGACGCGCCGTCCTTTTTGTAGTTGGCACAAAAATTTTTGATGCTTTCAAAGTTTTCTTGTTGTTGTTGAAGCTTGCTCATGTTGTACGGTAAGTCTTCTTATAAGTTTGATTAGTAGATATAGTTCGGAGAGTTTTCCCCAGTAGTTCCGTCGATAGTTGTTCAGTTGGTTGGTTTACGACACAGGGTCGTAGAGTCTTCTTCCCAATCCTTCTTCACGTTTGCAACTTGACACTACTGTTACTCACGTGCGCCCGAGTGGGATGGTCGTTGGAGGTATTCAGCACGCCTGCACTCTATCACGATATTGCGCCTTCTCAATTCACTGGTGAGACCCGCTTGTGGGAGGCCAGTAAACCGATCGCTACCGCAACAGAGACACAAACGTCCAAAATACCGTGTTAGTTCGAAGGACCATAAAATGTACAGTCCAGTTGATACTGTACACTGCTGTTTTAGTTATGTAGATAGTTGTTGGAGTGCAGAGAAAGATTGATCACTTTATGTTAATTTATTGACGTAATAAAAGTTACAGTAAAATAGTTAATAGTTGATGCGTATTGTAAGCTAGTTAGTTATGCACTAAATTATTACCTAAAACGTTACCTTATATTGAATGCTATCGGGCGGCCCAAAGTAGGTCGCAACGTAAACGGAAAAATGTACAGTGAGACTGTACAGTATCTTTGTCGAAAAAACGAAGATTTCCGAGATACATTAAGAAATTAGAAGCGCTGGACATATATACACAGTTTAGAACCTACCAAAATGGTATTTACTCAGCCAATGTGCGAAAACGTTGGGAAGCATTTCGTCACAAACATCTAACAGAAAAAAAATGCTGGACCTAAACCAGATAACCAAATAACGTAATAGCTCGGTCATAACAATGTTAATATTTGGTCTTGTTTATCGGACACGGTTTCTGTAAGGTAACTTATTGAAACTTTATTTTTATTTTTAATGATGTCTTGCAACGCTATGGGTAAGTATTATTATTTTATTTATTTGCTCTCGTGATTATTACAAGTTTCGACACGTTTTCCTACGCGTGAGGTTAAGGTCCATGAGGGTCATACACACTCTTAAAAACAAAAGTTGTCTCCTGTGGTCAATAGTTAAGAGCTTGTGTGCATATAAGTTATGTTTTATATGATAGGTGTAAAGCAGTCCTGACGGCGTTTTTGCGGGAATGGGCTTAGCCAGAAAATTAGGCCTTAAAAACGTTAACTTTCGGTGTGTCCACAGGAGAGACGGTAACCTAAATCTGTGTATGACCCATAATTGTCTTAAGCAATATTTAAAAAATGAATGACTGCTGAGTTTCTTGCAGCGTTTCTTCTCAGCAGTGGTCTCCTCATGGGAAGCGTTATTAGAATTTTTTCGTGTAAAAGTGCCGTGCGGCCGATTTACGGAATAAACAACTTCGATCTTTTTTTTATCACGCTGATTTCCAGTGTACCGCTACAATACATAAGCAGCAATAAAGCATTGGCACCGGCAGTCCGCGGCTCCCGCCGTCTCCTAACTAACAAACTTCACAAGTTAAACTGGCAAACCTTTACAATCCACTCGGTGGTCTACCTGACACAGATTCCAAGGCCGAGACTCGAACCCGCGCCTAATTAGGTTGCTCTAATTACTGAGTTAATGAGAACTAGACGCTGGGACACTTCAATTAGGTCATTGAGAGGAAAGAAACCGATACTGGCTTAAAAGGAATGTATAGGCTAGGTTTATATTTGACGTATAAGCAGTATTAAACGTTTAGGTTTTATGTCGTGGTTTTCTTCTTCCTTGCTTATTATCTTTTTTTTAATTATTTCATGCCAAAGAAAAATTATGATACAAAATCTAATTAGGCATTTAGTTTCGTCAAGGTATCAACTAGATTCTGCCGTCGTACCAAATAAGGCGGCTAACTGCATATTGATAGTATAAGCATTTTGAATTTAATGTGATTAGCAATAGAACACATAATTCTTTGAATATTACATTGCAATTAGCCGCCATCTTTGGTACTACGGCAGACATCAAGTCGAATTAAACTCGCGAGGAGAGGGTTCCGTACGTTGAGAAATTTCCTATGCTACTTAAATACTTCTTATAGGTTTTCCTGTAGGTATTGAACCAATTTGTTTCTTATTTTAGGCCGAGTAGCTTTGAGGGTACGGGAGGATGGTCAATTTTATCCTTTTTAGGGTTCCGTAGTCAAACTAGGAACCCTTATAGTTTCGCCGTGTCCGTCCGTGCGTCCGTCCGTTCGTCCGTCCGCAGCTTACCTCAGAGACTCTTAATACTAGAAAGCTGTAATTTGGCATTTATACACACATACTTAGTCACGCCAACAAAGTGATAAAATAAAATCTTGAAAATGCGATATTCTATGCAAGCAAAATGATCGTTTAAATCATATTTTAATAACATTTCTGAATAATTAAACACAAACTTTAACACTTTGCAAATGTAATCCCGGGGTTACAAGCTATATCCATACTAAACTTACTCACCGAAGTCTCGCGAAATTGCAATATACCTATTCCGATCACGTTTAAAGCACAATTTGTTTATGTACACTAATATTCAATGTGAAATAAGGGAACTTGGACACAATTCTGCTACTCATATGCAGGGTGATATCAAAGACGTGGTCAAAAGTGATATGACTTAATTGGACATTAAAGTTGGATTCTAACAATATAGGCATGTAGGTGTTTAGATGCAGTATTCAGACTTAATCACGCAATGATCAAAATTAAATAATTTATTGTAAACAGTGTGGCTACCCTACTTGAGAGAAAGAAATGCAAAGATAAACATAGAAAAACAAAACAATTAAATGACAATGACTGGTTTGAATTGTCACTGTGACTGAAGTGTCATTAAAATAAAATAGTCTGAATAGGATCCAAAAGGGGGGTATGATTCGAAAAATAGGGTAACCATGAATGACTAAATCGGTGATTTAATTAAGGGGTAAATTAACAAAAAAATCAATAGCTTTAGTTTCTTGCAACTAATATTGCTTGAAAATTGCCATTAATTACTGAGTCAGAAAAACTAGTTTCTGTGTAGAACAAGGGCGCAATGTACAATGTGACTAAAGGGGAAATTGTGCCCTTGTCCTACCGAAGGTGCGATATGAGTTTAACGGTTTTGGAGTCGGTTTTACAAAGTGCCATATTTGACTTTTCTCGATTTGGCTATATATTGAGCTTACTGCGGATTTATAACAATTACAATCCTAATGCTACGACAAAAAAACTTTCAACATCTAACAAACAAGTTTACGCATGAAAACTTCCAATTCAAACTACATTTTTATTTCGACCAACGGCGCTCGGAACCCTTTCGCCGGATATATCCGGTTCTACCCGGTGGAAACCGGCGCAATCTGGTTCAAACCGGATCGGGCAGCCGTGGCGATTCAAAGCGTATGCGAACGTTTTGCCAATGCCGATTTCCGATTAAAGGTTGCGGTGGTTTGCCATTCTATCTAAAAGGTTTTTTTCCAGTTTGAATTGTTTTCATATTTCGTGATTAGTTTTTTGCTGGTTGCTCCCTTTGGAACTAAAAATACTTAATCCAAAATAAGTATTTAACTTTAGATCCAAAGGAGGGTGGGGTTATCAGCCTATGTGACAAGGGTTAAGTCAACGGATGGGTTATTTTAAGTTCTAAAGCTTTTGTTATAGCGGGTAGTCCCTAATCTTTGTGTTACAAAAATTATCACCACATTAAGACAGAAGTTCCATCGTAATTACATCGATGGTCTAGAAAACACATGTGCTAAGCGTTAAGAAAATCATATACACTTAGTACACTTAGCACATTTGGCTTCTAGACCGTCGACATTATTTTGTGACATTCTAGTTCGGCTATTAAAGTTACTGACAATAATTTGACATTTCCCGCCGTAGTTTCTAGAATATAAAAATACCTTTTCAACAAGATATCGCTTATTGTTATTGGTTCCTAGGCTTCCATACATTTCTGTCCATCCTCCATTTCTACCTCCGTAACCTAACGCTACGTAATAACTAATCACACTAATACTGAAACTTGTTCCAGAGATAATTCCAATCTAGAACAAAGCAATCGATCCAGTCGCTGCTGGAAATCTCATTACATCAGATTCTCGGAACTCGGAAAAATCGCTGGAAGTCGTGATTAACGAGATCTAATAACAAAAGTGATCCCCAATATCCCAGTAAATCAGTGAGATTAAAGCTCCCAGTATTTGCCACTCGACGTCGGCGTTTCCGCTTTCAGCCATTTCCTCTACTCCACGATTCCCCCACTCTACAGGTATTCGATAATGGCTCATATTTGTAAGTTCCTATTAGTGTCAGTTTCGTGCGGAAATATTTTTTGAGAGTGCGGAATCCGTTTTTTAATTGCGGAAACATTCGTTGCGTGAAGTTTGTCTCAAGTGTAATTTGAAATACATATAGCTCGGTGTTTTTACTCGTAATGTAAAAAACGTTATTAAAATGAATGCTGCACTTCAGAGCGAACTGTTTTATATGCTCCTCAGTTTTATAAAAACTTTATACGGCATTTCTAGACACACAAAGTACTTTTATAACCCAACGAATTCCTGTCTCAGCATAACGTACGACTGACAAAGCGCGGAGGACTCACCCGTCATCTCGCCCCTAAAATGTCGCCTACGTAACCTGTATATGTCACCTTTGAAATTACATACATTCTGCATGTACCTTTCACTCAACAACTCTTCCCTCTTGTTTACGTTAGCTTTACACCAAAGAGGACTCTGAAACTAAGTAGTAAGGGCTTTCCAAACTGTTTGTGTGAATTTGTCTGGAGAATGGAAAGGGCTGTGCCGAGTGGCATAGTTGTGATATGACGACTGAGATTAAGTTTGTTGTGTACCTTTATGTGTCGTGCGACGGTAATGTACAGTAAATATTTAATTAAATTCGTTGCTGGGGAAGCTGAGAGATTAATTTTCTTAAGGATTCGCGGGTTAATGAGAGAACATATGAGTTATTTAAGCAGCCTTTTAATTTGCAGTCTCTTTTGCTAGCATAACGGCAGAAAATTTTAGCAGGTTTCCGTGGATTAATACTTTATGGTATTATATTCTCTAGCTTTATATAATGGGGAAAGAGTTATGCGTGTACAGTAATGGCATTAGATATAACTTTGTTTATTTATCAAGATCGGCGATAGTAGTAGACAGTCGATAGTAGTTTTATTTATCAAGACAATCGATTTGATTTTTCGAAAAATAATTAATGTCGTGTTATTGTAAATGTATTCAAAAAACGTCTTCGAATCTAATAACCCAGTTTGAAATCAATAGGTATATGATATTTCAAAGCATAAAAGGCGTGAAATGCAAAAAGTTATGGGAACTTTGTCTGGAATAGATCTCATAGTGGAAGATAGTTGAAGAACTTTTGCTATGTGCGAAGTTGGGAATGCTCTTTTGATGTAGAATCATCTTTTGGAACTCCATGTGAACTACATTTCCATTGGATTTTGTTACATGATTCCAAAGCCTATTTTCTTGTTGGAAACTACAAACATCTAAGAATTGACTACAAGGCACATTACTAGATACATACATACATAAATAACATCACGCCTTCATTCCCAGAGTGGGGTAGGCAGAGCTACAGAAATACTAACAACTCAAAAAGATTTAGTTACAATTCTGTAACCACATTTTGCACAAACAGGCCAAGAAGATTAAATTATTAGATTTAATTAACATTGGCATGTTAGTTGTTGTTTGTAATGCTAAATAAAAGTTTGAACTTTAGATACGCCTAGTTTGGACAATATGAGATATGATCCAATTTTTACTCGAAACTGCGTCAGCATTTTAGCATATGCTTAAGTGGCAACCTCCACATCAATCATGAAATGGTGGTTGCCACTTAAGCATATTGTAGTCGTATCTGTCACTACGTTAAAATATTATTTGCTGAATTATGTTTATGTTAAGAGGCTTTTAGTGCGTCATGTTTGAAAAACATTTTTAGGGTATTTTGCTGCAGGACGACCTCGACATAGGATCTTAACTTTCATGACCTCTGAAAGACATTTTAGAAATTCATGGCAGTAAAGATGCCATAAAACGAAAGTGCTATTATATTTTATGGCACGGCCCAGACTTCAATACGATATAGAGATACAGCGACATTGTTCGTTGGCCATTTTCCTTCGTTTCTCATTGTAACATTTACATCATTCAAATGCGAGAGCTATCCATTATAATAATAAATGTAACATCCGTCATTTCCAAATAAAAAAGCGAATCGGGTGAAATTGGTTTCTCTAAATGAATAATGGGTTCTCTTCGTAAATTGTAAAATATATTTTTGGAAAAAATATGAATGAAGTTATCTTCACACCTTAAATTAAAGGATCATGTTATAATAGCATCAGCCGAGAAATCTTGGAGTCGTAATTAGTTAGGTTTTGGATTAATACGAGCAAAAATGTATTTTTTCCTATATATGTTAGTTTATTCTAGGGTTTGTGATCGGACAGAGTAACAGACTTAGACTCTAAGTAAATACTGTAATCTAATTATCTGTAGATTTTTGTGTGTGGTTGCCGGGTTAGAATAGTGCCACTCCATGTCTTCCCGTGGATGTCGTAAGAGGCGACTCAGGGAATAAGGGCTTTTAGTATTTTTAGGCGATGGGCTTGCAACCTGTCACTAATACACTACTAAACTTCTTGGCCTGATTGTGCAAAATGTGGTTACAGTATTATCAACGAGTCTGTTTAGAGTTGTTTTTATCTCTGTGGCTCTGCCTACCCCACTCTGGGAATGAAGGCGTGACGTTATGTATGTATGTAATTATCTGTAGACTTTAAGTATATATAAAAATGACCAACAAGCTAACGTTTATTAATAATAAATAATATTTTGGACACTAGCTAGACAAACTAGAACTTCATAGGCATTAGAAAATATTACTTATATAATGTGCTAAACCAAAAAAAAGCTATTCTCTTACGCGATTTAAAGTCACGTCTCTAAGGGTAATTGGCAGTTACCTAGTAAATTTGTGCCTATGAGGTAGGAAAATGATAGAATTTTGCAAATGCGGAAAAAATGAGTATTCCAATAACGTTTCTGTTGGACCCAAAAAGTGGGGCTATCAGTCGCCGCCATTACAAAGGGCGCCGAGCTGGCGTTGCGCGGAAATTAAATGTCAATTTGATGACATGAGACGTTCGGCGTACTGACGGGCGCAAGGGAAGAGCTGATTGTATATATGCGCGGCACCTAACACTGCCTTGTAACATCTGAGGCTGTATTATAAAATATTAAAGCATGGGTAATTGCAATCAGTGAAATAGATACGAGCTGAAAGGATCCCAATAATGACAGTGCGAACATGTATATTTGAAATTAGAAGTCAATCGTATGTTCTGTTCACAGCTGCAGCCGAAAGTTCTCTTGCGTTATATTGATATTGTAAGGTCTAAAAGCGTTATTAACATATCGAGGGACGCTTGGTTTTCCTGCTTCTTTACCTTCCGCTTTAGTGGTTGCAGGACTTTGAGAAAAGGAAGCTCAGACAAGGCACGTTGGATACCATACCCCACCTAAATTCTGTTTAGAAGAAGAAGAAGTAGAAACATTTAGGTGTTAGTAACTAAAAACTCTAGTAGGAAAGCCTTCTATTTCTAGTATTATTATATCCTGTGCCGTTACCGCTGCCTCTCATACCCTGGCCTAGTCCCTGGCGGCTTCAGATCACACATCATATTACTTTCGCGTTACATTTTGTTTAGCCCGCCCCAGGCAGATGAGGTTTGCATACAAATGCTGAATGTGCCCACACACATAAAAGTGACGAAATTTGTGATGGCGTTGATGGGAATTGCGTTGGTTATTTTTGGGGAGCGCAGTATTTTTAAGGTAAAAGCAGTTCCTGACAAAAGAAAACTTTTGAGACAAGGTGTTGCCGACTGTACTTTTTTTACATCATCAGGTGTTTATCATATATGAATTTATGTTAAGTACCTATGGCTGAGATCTTATACCTACTTCAACTCCAACATCAGATTAGGTTTTATACTCAATAATATTGCATTGTCTTCGGGTTAATGAAATTTCAAATTTCAGCTCATTCTAATAGGATCTGGTTCAAAATTGACTTGCAAGATTTGAACACAATTGATACCTGTGCCTAAGCTTTCGCAAAGACGACCGCCTACATAAATTCATAGTCGTAGTCATGCCTTTTAATAGACTCCTACAGTAGTCGTTAGCGTCTGCATAATGCATCCAACCCTATAATTAACTATGAATCTAACTATTGGGTTGTCATCCAAGAAAGGTCAAAATAATGTAAACACTGAACAGTATCGATACCACAAGTAAACGAGAGGTCTAAAGAAGCTTGTCTATGATGCAAATAGTGTTTCTTTAATGTAATGAAAATTTCTCGTCTACAACACTCCATCCTATTAATATTCCGTATCGTAAGGTTTTGTATCCAACCTATGTAGTTCTGTTTTTTTACCAGTGAGTGCCCTTTACCTGGCGGTTAATAATGATGAAAATTAGCATGGAGCTCGCTGGTTCAGTAGAAGCATTAACATTGCGGGGTTTATTTAGTAATACTTGCAATTATTTCGCATAAGCAAGTTCACGCATTTTGGAATCGTGGAGAAACATATTTTAGTCGAAATTGACTGTTTAATAAAACAGCCTTTTCAAATAGAAACAAATGTAGTTTAGGAAGACAACATTTGCGTTTCATTATTGATTTGTGTCATGTTTCTGCATTATATATTTCATATTTTCTACGAAAAAACTGATATCAAATTTCTAGAATTTCTTGCATATTACGTTACTTTCATGCGTATTACGTACGAGTACATACAATAACGACCTGTGCCAGCTTGAACAGAGTTTCTTAAGTTTATTGAATCATTTGAAATCATATAAGTTGCCTCGTCCTGATGTAACATTTTAGAATAATCAAATATTGAAGATTACTTTTGGGCTAAAGTTACCCAAGTTTACGGTACGACGAAGAATCGGCAAAATAGAATCAAGTTGTCAAATCTACTTATTTTAAGCCTGTTTTTATATCAATATCTTCGTATGTTAAAACACAAAAATTCTCGTTTCGCCTTCGATATTACGGATTCCCCCAAGTTCAATGTATTGGGAGATCGCATTCGGGCTTGTCGTCCCCTTTTTGTGGAAACACGAGAAATTGCATTACAGTCAGGACATTGATAGCTCTCTGGGCGGAATGAACCGGAATGGAATTTGGCGGAGAAATTTGTAATAGGATGATAAGGGAGTAGGGTTCCGCTGATTTATACTGTTAGTGTGGTTGAGTTGGTGATTGATCAATCGGGTCTGAAGGGGCTGCTAAATTACACCTAGAACGTTGTTATAATTTCAATTTACCACGTTTTTTCAAGGGTTTTGCCGGACCCATAGGGAAATCGTCCCTCGCTTAATATTAGTTCATTTGTATCACATAAGATATTATTTCACCCTAAAATGCTTCTAGACATTGCGATTTTTTTTAAAGTTTAATTTATTTTTTGGCTAAATTACTTAATTGATTGGCTATTTATAAATATAATTAAGACGCATTTTATGAAATAAAGACCTAGCATTGAGCGTGAGGCAAATCAACCAGTTAGTGTTTTTTTTCTTTTTGGAGGCCCGTCTAGACCCTTTGGTGGATTGTTATTTGGAAATTATATTATTTTCTGGGATTAAAATAAGGGCTATAAACTATATCCGTACCAAATTTCACATCGACCGTTTACACTGAACATCCAAACATAAAACACACTTTTGCATTTATAATATTATTAAGGGTAAGGATGTATTCGTTGTACAAATTGTTTTATTTCACGAAAGCAGGTGGCCATGCTTGTGTTGTTGTAATGCGTATAGACACGCACACTACTAACCCGACCGGCGACGCTTAGCGACGACAGCTTATGCACTACGACAGAACGTGCACGTGCATCTACACACACTCTATTATGTCCAATCCACTTTCATAACATAAAACATCTGTGTCAAATTTTGTGGAAACACGACGGTAATAAGTAATAAATCTCTCTCACGTTCATACTTGTGCGATATAAAAAGGTGCTGTAAGAAATATTTTGATGCCGTTTACTTTTATTTATCTTCCCGTTATCGCGTTTATTTATGGCGTTCGGCTACTTTTTTAATGATAAAAACAATTCCGCAAAGTACTGCATTCAAAAAATTGGGAAAGTTAAGAAAAAAAAACAGTTATTCCACATTTAACCTTTTATGATGCCTAACTTTTTCAAGTTATCTTCTCTTTGCTCTTAACTTTTTTTCTCGTTGTGATACCATTTTTGTACCAACAAAATCAAACGTAAAAATAAGTCTACATGTTTTTTTTTCTTAATTCCATGAAGCGAGAAGAAAGGTAATGTAGGTATCCTAGTCTGTTCAGTTGTTTAAACGGAACTTTCACATTTAAAGTACCTGGATTACGCTTAACTGATATACGTAGTGCAACGCATTTGAGCTCTTAGGATTGCAGGCAAGATTGTAGTCTTACGAATGCTATGTCTATGGGCCACAGATCCCACTTAAAATCAGGTGGCCTGTGTTGCCTACTTCATAAATTAAAACCCCGCGCAGTAAAAACCTCAACAATACCGCATAAAATTAAAACCTTTTTAACGCTACATAAAAGCAATACGAAGGGCCCTTGGGCAGAAAAGGAAAAAGATTCCTCTTACTGTCTCGCGTAACCCAGTTTACGGCGGCGACATACATACTGCTTTCAATTAAGAGAAGTTGGCTTGGAATTGCTAGGATATTTACTACTGGGGTTTGTTACTCTTGTTTTGGTGTAATTAGTTATCTAAACGGGGTGTAAGGGGTTCTATGTGGTTGCTGGGTTAGAATAGTGCCACTCTATGTCTTCCCGTGGATGTCGTAAGAGGCGCCTAAGGGAATAAAGGCTTGTAGTACTGTTAGGCGATGGGCTTGCAACCTGTCACTAATACACGGTAAACATCTTAGCCTGATTACGCAAAATGTGGTTACGGAATTATAAACAAGTATTTTTAGTCTTCTTGGTATTTCTGCAGCTCTGTCTCCCACTCTGGGAATTAAGGCGTGATGTTATGTATGCATGTAATGAGATTCAGAGGTCCCTTTGGAACTCTTAGGGTATGGAACCGTAACAAGTACACTCTTTAATATTATGGCCGGATGCGCATAGTGTAATTTTGAATAGATCACATAGTTACAATTATTCATTGTTTTTTCTTTGTTTTCAGGTAAGTACCGCCGAGAAAGAAGGAAAAAATCCTTGAACTAGTTTATGTAAGAACACTAGAAATATATATACTTTACTTACTTTTGTCACTAATACACTGGTAAAAATCTTAGTCTGTGCAAAATGTGGTTACAGAATCATCAAGAAGTCTTTTTAGAGTTGTTGGTATTTCTGTAGCTCTGCCTACCCCACTCTGGGAATGAAGGCGTGATGTTATGTATGTATGTACCAGTTATTTGTTTACAAGCTTTCATTTAACTTGTATTGTTCGTTAGAGGTATGTTTGTAATTCCGCTTCAAATCTTGTTAGGTGATTTTGAATCACTTGCCATTTTTGGAATGGGTTTATTTCAACCCGATGACAATGCAATATTATGGTATCTAAGAGCTGATCTGATGCTGGAGTCGGAAGGTGGCGACAGGATCTCCGCTATACTTAACGTTGACCCACCGTGATAGGACTCATAAACAGATAATTACTTTGCAAAAAAAGTATGTCCTATCAATGCAATATTTGACAGATTTTTTTTATAAAAAAAAGTCACCTGCCGTGTCTGTCCGTCTGTACGACTTTCACGATGGTCTCAAGAACTACTGATTTTCATGCGGTTCTCACCATCAGTTTTTTTTTTTTTATGTTAAAGAGAAGGCACACGAGCACTCAGGCCACCTGATGGTAATTGGAATCTGAGACCCATAGACATTTGAATTCTCAAGACTATAATCCCAAGACCTCAAATGCGTTGCCAACCCTAAGGACTAAGATGGAATGCCTCTATGCTAGTAATTTCACCGGTTGTCTTATCCCCACACTGGAACACAACAATGCGAACACTGTTGCTTGGCGGGTGGATAATGGATAAGATGGTGGTAGCGATCCGGACGGACCCTGTACAGGGTCCTACCACCACTAAAACCTAGGGTCCTATCAGTGGGATGGATCGGATCTAGTTTGGGGACAGGACAAAATCTGTCGGGATATTTAGTTCCTGGCGGCCTATTATGGTCGTGTTTATCTATGCGGGTAAACGTGGATATAACATTTGACGCTTTTTAACCAGTAACTCGCACTTACAAGTGCGAGAGTGACGAATGCTTTATCCACCGCGACAAAGGCGACCATAATACGGTGGCAGGTAATACGAAGCAATGTTATGGCAGCTTTTATTCACTTGCCAGATCATTACGATACCAAATCAAGATAGGCTAAGACGAATTGTAACAGTGCCTAGAAGTTTCCAGTGCCATGAGTAAATCACCTCATCTAATGCCCAACTCTGCTTTGATCCTTTTCACACGTTTTCCTCAACTTGGTGCTATAACGCTGTTCGGAAAACTTGGGCGTCGAAAGTACAGCAAGAAGTCTTAGCGACTAATCTAAAATGAAAGTTGGGTCTGGTTAGTTTCGCAAACCGCAATCACACTAAACACATCTTACATGAAACGTACCTACCAGCTGTAAACTATGTTTATTTATTTATATTTAGATAAGATATGGATACATTTGATTAAGCCAATAACAGATGACCACAAGACATACAATGTGTGTGTGTGTGTGTGTGTGTGTGTGTGTGTGTGTGTGTTTGTGAGTGTGTGTGTCGTGTGTGTGTACGTGTGATTTGTAAGTAGCTGACGAACACGGTTTACAAAAACAGACATACTGCAGTCGAAAATATCAATGTTATGTTATGTACTTATGTTACCTACAGCTACGGAAATATGTTAATATCTTTGTAAAACCACATTTTGTTTATTATTTTGTATAAACTCCCAAAGCCATACTAATATTTTTAACTAGCAACCCGCCCTCGCTTCGCTCCGGATTAAAACATTATACATATAAACCTCCCTCTTCAATCACTCTATCTATTAAAAAAAACCGCATCAAAATCCGCTGCGTAGTTTTAAAGATTTAAGCATACATAGGGATATAGGGACAGAAAAAGCGACTTTGTTTTATACTATGTAGTGATGTGAAAGCAACGGATCCTACTAATATTATAAACGCGGAAGTTTGCAAGTATGGATGGTTGTTTGTTACTCTTTCACGTAATAACTACAGAATGGATTTTGGTGGAATTTGGATTGCAAACAGCTTATACCTTGCATTAACACAGGCTACCTTCCATAGCGCTATTCCCTCGGAAACTGATTTATACGCTTACGAAGTCGCGGGCGGAAGCTAGTAATATACAAAGTTCAAAATAGCTGATCATGGGTCTCAGTTGTCATAATAGGCACTTTATTTTTCTGAAACCGTTAACTGTTCAGTAGGGCTAGACAAGTTTGCATTCGACAATCGTTAGCGATTATGTTTCGATAGACAAATGTATGGAATTGACGTAAGCCACCGAGATAGTCACGTGGTAACGTCAATTCCATATATTTTTCAATAACAATAACCTAGCCTAATAGATTCTACTCGTGTAAGTACATTAAAAAATTAAAACCCGTCTTAAAAAATCCTGAAATGTTTTCAGAAATAAAACCATTATATATAATGACCATTATGTTTTACGAGTATTACAACCCATTATGTATTTTGAACTTTATATATTATGATACGATGCCGAAAGCAGCTCTGTCCGTCTATCTGTCCGTCTGTTACGCTTTTACAGATAGCGTGAACCCCGAGAAAGACATAGGGCACTTTTTACCGCGATTTAGCGAAAAACTACTTCAATGCGGATAGATTCGCAAGCAGCAGCTAGTGAACTTATTAAATACATTGTTAATATGTAAAAAACCTGTATTTGGCTTGGTTTTGTTGCTCTGTCAAGCATTACGGTGATAAGACGTCAGTTGCTCTTTTGTTGTACACTTAAACAGTACAGTATATATATGCTGCCACGGGACAAGATTTTGACATAGGCTCGGGACTCTAATTCGTCTATTCCATATTCCAACGTAGGAGTAAAGTGTTAAGGTTTGAAATAAAAAAGTGTTTTGTGTGACCCCGAAAAAAGTCCTTTTACCACCAAGCAACTTAAACCCCGGGCGGCTGTCTTTTTTATAATTTCCTTCTAATATTTGCCACTAGTTCCTGATTGACGTATTTGACACTAGTTTCCGTAGCAGCATGTTAGGCTCAGCATTAGCTAATTATTGGATAACGGACAAGCATACAACTCACAACCTTCATCTATTTATTTGCTCTTTTCTATAATTGCATTGCGTTGAGTTCCCTCCGGTCGCAATTCTCAATGCACTTACTTAACGCCCCACTGCATTAGGTTGTTCATTGCTCTCACAGTAACAAGCACTTAATAGATCTTGTTCAGTTTTTCAGTGCGTGGTGCGCTTTTGAATTGGAACCGGGTAATGCGATATTGCAAATGTAATTAACAGACGTGTAACCCGGGGCATGAATAGTAACACCCGTATTTTATAGACACGAAAAGTAATTACGTAAGCAAAAGTAATGACTTAAGTGACGATTTTAGTTTTCTTGTCTATAAATACGGGTGTTAAGTGATGAAGCAAAGTATTTTTGCGACAAAAAGCTATGTCGATGTAACTGTCACGATCAAGATGTTACTCAACATTAATAGGTCAGTATAATTTATTCTCTTGACATTTTATCTTGGCTGAGAGGTCAGTCAGGCTTAAGAAATGTCAAAATGATAGTTTATACGACTTGACGTTACAAGATCCTTTGACTTCTTGAAACTTGATTGGCTTTGGCAATGACAAAAGTCCACGTCAAACTGGTACACGTACAGTCATGGACTTTAATTGTTTTGCCATTATGGAACCCTGTCATAATCATAATGACAGCGTCAAACCACATGAAAGAAAACTAAAATTAATGATTAACGCTGAAATTATGACAGGGTTCCATAGTGGCATAATAATTAAAGTCCTTGACCGTAGGTATGCTGTACATAGATGTTCCAATAGTTCACCCAGCTTTGTATAGCTTTCAATGGTATACGAGTACATCGCCATTGCAATTACTCACGCCGGGTTCATTCCGCAGGGCGTGCACTTAACGACTGACTGCATTAGTTGGTGCATTTCTCTTTATTCCTGCCGCTGCACCGTGCACGCTGCAGATCAAAATGCGTTCCATTGCATTTTAATTTCACGCCAAAGTTTTTATTGCTCTGTATTTTTTTAAAAACTTCCTTTGCGTGAAAGATTTTGGTTGTACATCGTGTGTTGGTAAGTTTTGAGCGAACAGGTTTTTATTATGTGTGCTATATGTATTATTGCATTGCATTATATATACACACGCATGCCACATTTCAAGTCGACCTGAGCAATTAAAGTTAAAAGTAAAACTTTATGCCAACGAAACACGCTACTGAAATTACATTGAATGTTGCAATTATAAGGAAAACATTTGACGTTGTTGGTTTAAAATGTTAAAATTAAGAAATGGTTTTACAAAAAAAAACTATATTCAATTGCAATTTTATAAACTGTTCTGTGAACTGTTCTGTAGAAACCTTGTCAAAATTTGTAATTGACATAAGCAACCGACGACGCAACCGTACCTCAGCTTACTTCAATCCTGAGCCTCTAGGAACAACTAGGTACTATATATTTCCTTAACCTAATTTTCGGTTTAAATTTGTCTCTTTATTTAACCTTTGACCGCCAAACGGCATACCACGTCATCGGATTTTCGTACCCGGGACGCCGGGCGCTCGGTACGCTCAATACACTTTGTATCGGCGCGGTTGCGGCATATGACGTCGTTGGAGTCAGGTGCGCGAAATGTTGCAGCCGGCCGTGGCGGTAAAAAGGTTAAAAAAAGTTGCATTGCATCCGCAAGCTATTAATTCTGCGGGATTCTTGTGGACTTGGTTACAGTGACAACGCTTAAGTATATTTTGTCATAGTATAAATAGAACAGTATTTCTCCGGACTTTTAGGAGTCTGTTACCTATTATTGCTAATCGGACACTAGGGTTGTGTCGATGCTCGCCGCTCGATACTACGCAACTAAACGCAGCTGCGTGCCCCGACTAAACCGGCTTGGTCCTGTTAAGTTTGCTTGTGGTAGTTCCCAATCGAGGCACGCAAACTTGCAAGTCGATCGATATGTAGTATATAGGGTCCTAGTATGAAACGAACTTCACCGAAATGGTTGGAAAGTATTTTATATTAATTTAAATATGTAAATTTGACGACACGTTGGCCTAGTTGGGAATGACTTTGCCGTTGTATGTATTTCTCTATTTAAGTATGTTTATCGTTGTCTAGTACCCATATTACAAGCCTAGAGATTAGTTTGGGACTAGGTCAATTTGTGTGAGATAATCCCCTGATATTTAAAATTTCAGGTTCACTAAAAAAAACAGTCCCGGTTTTTTCTTTTGCATTTCATTGTTTCGGTTAATAGACAAATGATATATCAATAAACAAATGACATAAAGTTTATTAAAAAACCAGACCAGTGCAAATTAATAATATCGATTTACCTGTTTATACCTGTATACCCAAAAATTATGACGGGAAAGAAATAGTCAACCTAACGTTTGCATATTCTATAGGCTTCATACTTTTGATTGGTATGTTATTTGTCTATTAACCGAAACAATGAACGTTTGAAAAAAAACATATTCTGTGGGGCTAGACGAGTTGCATTTGACAAACGTTATCGATTATTTTTCGATACACAAATGTATAGCGTAAGCCACCGAGATTGTCACGTGGTACTATCTCGGTGGCATACGTCAATTCCACACATTTTTCAATCGAAACATAAACAAAAACGAACGATTATCGAATGCAACTCGTCTAGCCCTACTGGACTGTTTTTTTTAATCGACCCATTATACAGGGTAGTTTTTAAATCAGTGTACAAATTTTAACATATGATTTTGTATCGTTAATACAATATATTACGACAATAAAACGAGTTCAATTATTTTTTATATTCTCTTGTGGACACAAAGTCACACTAGAAATGATGACATGGGTTGTTAAGCTGTAGGTACCTATGCGATACACTGTATTGATATTCGAAATTTGAAATTTCATGTACAGCTTATCAGACATCAAGCTCCTCTCCTACTGATATTCTAAATTCGAAATTTCATTTATTAACTTACTTAACAACACTCCCCTCTCCTCGCACCCCTGCATTAGAGGGTCCATGAATATCGTTAAGTTAGTGGAATCATTGAATCGGCAATATCTATAATATTTTTTAAGCTAGACTAAAAATAACACAACATGTGTTATTGATTAACAATAGCGAAGCAAATATTAAAATTTGTACACCTATTAAAAAATACCCTGTATGTTAATAAATAAATTGCAATATATTTATTAACATATTTAATTGAATATAAAATACTCTTCATGTTTAACCAGTTCAGTGAAGGTAGTTTTATACTCGGATCTTAGACTTTACCTTCTAATTAATTTATTTATTTATAAGTATTATCATTTCTTTTTACTTTTTGTGCAAACTTGTATGTGTCCAACCCCATGCATTGTCCTTACTCATTTGCTTCAGGGTTAGCTGGAAGAGATCCCATTTAGGGATAAGTTCGCCTTTGTACATTAATTTTGTATTATAATTGTAATATTTATATTTTTGTGCAATAAAGAGTTTACATACATACATACATACCTTTTTTTTAATACGAACTACTGTTTACTACTATGCTTTTGTTATCACCAAACTTTTTTTATCCGTCAAAGTTGCTTCGCTTAGTTCACCCGGTGTTGGTTAAGTTTGGAACCATTGTCTATTGTCCCGCTAATGTATAAACTTCGCAACTGAGATTAGTGTACGGCGTCAGTTTTCTTTGTTCAATTTAGGTGGTGAATCTCTTAGGCTGGCTTTTATAAATATCCGTTAGATCAAATTTTGATCGGGAATGTCAAAAACCGGCCAAGTGCGAGTCGAACTTACGTACTATTATCTCTACCACGGTGTCTGTATTAAGATCGAGAAAAAAACGGCATAACAATCACGTTTGTTGTATGGGAGCTTCCCTCAATTTATTTTATTTTAATTTTAGTATATATTTTTTAATCGAATATACAACTAATGATGATGATGGGTGTTCGAACCAGTAATGGACAAGGTCCAATGATGGACACTTGACTCTTATTTTACAGTCAATAAAGGTTATTAATTTGTTTTGCAACAATCTATTTATAACCTTATGATCTTTGAATTTTTTTTTTTTTTTTTTTATTTTTATATTAAGGAGAAGGCACGCGAGCACTCAGGCCACCTGATGGTAAGTGGAATCTGAGACCCATAGACATTTGAATTCTCAAGACTATAATCCTAAGACCTCAAATGCGTTGCCAACCCTGAGGACTAAGATGGAATAGTACTAGTAATTTCACCGGTTGTCTTATCCCCACACCGGAACACAACAATGCGAACACTGTTGCTTGGCGGGTGGTTAATGGATAAGATGGTGGTAGCGATCCGGACGGACCCTGCACAGGGTCCTACCACCACTAAAAAAAATTAAGAGTAAAGTGTCCATTATTGGTGCCTGTCAGCTTAAAGTGTCCAACACTGGTGCAATCACCCAAATATTCTGTGAATATTTAAAGTGTCTACCGGTTGCCGTTATTTATGTAGAATGATTAGATTGTTTTTAAGGTTAACATTACAAATGGTCCATAGACACCATTTCCGAACCGAAGACCTCGGCGGTGGAGGTTGTATGTCAGGCCCCAGCCTGCCCTGCTTTGCACCGGTCCCACCGCGCGCTCCGACGTCAAGGCGTGGTTTTCCAAGGCTTTTTATAAGGAAATTAAAATATAAAGTACTTTACTCCCTAGGGATTTAATGCATAGAGTCCGCGTATACATTTATTTATTCCATACGATCACCAACAGCAGATAAAATATAATAAGTTGGTTTTTGCATGCATTTAAATTAAGTAACGGGTGGTTTTAGACTAAACATTAACATTAAAAATCATATCTAAAATTACAACAAAGAACAGGGACAAATAAATCTAAACCTCACGAAAATTAAATAATATGATAATAAAATACATGGCTAATAAAAGTTATTTTAGAGCGAGAGAAGTGAAAACTCTCTTTTTAACCCCTGACAAAGAGGGTTGTTAAGTTCAGTCTGTGCATCTGCGTGTCTGTCTGTTCGCAGCTCCTAAAGGGACTGATTTGGATGCATTTTATCAAAGAAAGCTAGTATAATCGTGATGGTGTTCAGCTAGGTTTCAAGGGTTTGCCATTATTATTCTAAATATTGTATTAAAATTTCTGTTTTTTGTTCAATAAAGCGTGTACATACACTAAGGGGTTTTTTATCTATTTAATAGTTTTTTAATTCGCCGACAAGTTACTATCCGAGCGTAAATTGATGCGCAGGACAGCTATAGTTTGTCGGTTAATAATTCGTCGACGGATTGAAAAGCGAGTAGTAAATACCCTAGAACAAAAGTGGTCGATCGACGTGACTAATCAAACTAGTTCAAACAGGTGACAATGTAAAATCAAATTACAAGACAAATATTGCATTGTCACCTGTATTCATTGTATACCAAAATTCAGGCCATTCCGATAAAGGAATTGGTTCTAAATTGACTTGCAAGATTTTAACTAAACACCAACCAAGATGGAAGGATTGTAATTATTTCAAAATTGACTTTACATATGTACACGATCAAATCAAAATGATCAGTAATTAAGTAAAGTAGGTAAGCAAATATGTATTGCGCAAAAAAAATGTTTAACAAAAAGTACACTTTTATGAACTTAAAGTATTTACAAAGACAAGTAATTACTATCGATTGAGTTTTCTCTTTTGATTGTATCAACGGATACACTAGATTTAATACCAGCTGCTAAAATATCTCCTATTTAACTTTTGCAAGCGGGTCCGCCAACACAGAGGTGGTTTATGGCAATTTTCTCGGAAACTCCGATTTTCCGAGATAAGTGACTCTCTGAGCTATTAACTGTGTATCTATCTAGAATCACATTGATCAGTTGAAGCGTTGGACCGTGAAACATGAACGAACGTTGACACAAACAAACACAATTTCCTATAAGTAATATTTATTTATTTATTCCTTGATAAAACAGACTTTTACGCGTCAAATTACACTAATTATACAACTATTTCTAAATGTTTTATTAAATAAGTAGCATGCAGGTATTTCGGGTAGGTATAATTTGCAATTCAAGTTTATTCACATCGGTTAACAATAAAATAATCCATACAAAGTATGTTAGTATAATTATCAATCTATCAATTGTTTGGGCAGCGAACCCATTAGTTAGAATACACCATTGAGAAAGTCGTCAATAGTATAATATGCGTCAGACACTAATTTAGCCTTTAATTTATCAACAAAACGCCTCATATTTGGCGCTGTTTTGATTTCCACGGGTATCTTGTAAATGTAATACAAAAAAAAAACATGGGACAGTGTTACACATATTGACCTAGTCACACACTAAGCTCTTGGCTTGTGCTATGGGTACAAGAGAACGATAAACGTACTTATAGCATAGGGAATTGATGACCTCATCGCCCACTGGTACTTTCAGTGCAATCATTCACCGCAGTGCAGCTTGTGGCGAGCTGTTGATCAGTAGCGATACAACGGACCTGAGGCCCTAGCCAAGATGCGTTAGCTAACTAGCGATTCGATTCGTTTTGTTTTTAAACCAATCGCGTCACTGGTAGATCACGTCATTCGAAAAGTCACTTGATCTACCAGTGATGTGATTGGTTTAAAACCAAACGAATCGAATCGCTAGTTAGCGAATGCCTCTTGGCTAGGGGCTCTGTACCCTTACCATGAGTTACAGTTTCGATACACGCTAGAGATACTAATGCTCAATCAATATCAATCTACTACAATACTGTGAGGACAGAGCTTTCGACTCGCTAGCGAGAACGGTAATTGCATGGTACTGAGTGCTTCTGAGGGAAGATGCCGTTCCTTATCTGAAGCTTGCCTTCACCAGCTGGTTGGAGTGTACGATGACGAAAAACAGGCCCTCACCTCTGGATTACCTTTATTGATATGATTTGATATGAAGATCCCCCGTGTGGTTGCCGGGTTAGAATAGTGCCCCCGTGTGGTTGCCGGGTTAGAATAGTGCCACTCCATGTGAAGCCGTGGATGTCGTAAGAGGCGCCTAAAGGAATAAGGGCTTGTAGTACTGTTAGGCGATGGGCTTGCAACCTGTCACTAATACATTAGTAAATTTCTTGTCCTTAAAGTGCAAAATGTGGTTACAGAATTATCAACTAAGTCTTTTTAAAGCTGTTGGTATTTCTGTAGCTCTGTCTACCCCACTCTGGGAATGCAGGCGTGATGTTATGTATGTATGTATGTGACTGAAGATTGAAATTAAAGTTGTCTCTGCGTGTTGGCTTCGGCTCCGTGTACGCCTTCCAAAGGTCCGGGACTGCCATAGTCCCGTGTTTGGTAAGAACATACTTGTAGTATTCTACATTGTGCATCAAGGGAAGTAAGAAGGGTATAACTAACGAGAGTATTAGAAGCGCGACGCCGATGGCGGACGGCTTTTAATGACTCGTGTTTGTTATCTCCTTACTGCCCGTGAGTTTTACAATGTTTTTCATCACATTTGCAAGGAAACAAAAAGAAACTAATAAAGAAAACAACAATCAATAAATGAATGGCACTCGACTCGCTAAAAGAGATGGTCAACATGACAACTCAACTTTTTTCAATGGAGTCTGCCACTAGTTTTCAAACTTGTAACTCAGTACCGATTTTCAATATCAAATTTAATAAAAATAATTGCAAATGTCTCATTGCAAATAATTGTAAAATATAAATATAATGAAGTTAAATGTACCCTATCCCCCTTATTTATAAACCTGGAATAAGCTTGGAATAGTTTATGCCATGCTTTGTCACTTTCTGTCAGTTGCAAATGTCACAATTACAGATAAGGACAAAGCATGGCATAAACTATTCCAAGCTTATTCCACGTTCATAAGTAAGGGGGTATAAGTTTAATTATACAGTATAATTGGTTTGTAGCCAAGTTTTAAATATAGAAAATAAACCTTGGCTGATTTTACACCTCCTTAGTCTGAAATTATGTAGTAGTAGGTTCTATATTTTACAGCTAAATCCATAACTCCCTAGGGAGGTACATAAGCTATGACTTCCCCATACGCCTGCGTGTTATAACACCGTTTCCGAGCATGTGTGATGAAACATACTTAAATACATGGAAAATATCCAAGACCCAGGAACAAATACTTGCGCCCAACACACCAGTACTTGCCTTTACCAGGAATCGTATTAGGTTTGTTTCTCTCCAAGATTCCTTAAATTCTCAGCTTTCTAATTACCGTTTTGCAATAGCTTTGCTAATCCAGAGTTCCTTTGTCGTTTGAAATTCGATCGACCTTTTTCATAAAGGACATTTTAGACAATTAAGAAGTTTGATAATTAATAAAGCGAACAGTTTGGGAGCCGCTCCAATTACGAACTTAATTTAATACCTACTTATTATACGAGAAGATCAAACTTATTAATGACTTAATACGAGTTGATTATTTTTTCATTATACAAAAAAACATAAATTCATTGAAAAATACTCGCCGGGCTGATTAGACGGAGTTCCAATAACTGAACAGGTTTTTAAAAGTCTGCTTTAATTTGTATTTTTTTCCCTTATTCTAAGTCTCAACCATACACCTACCATATTGCCAACGCTTTTGCGTCCAGTTTGAGACTTTCGACACTCATTTCATAACACCCACACAGTTTAATTTATACCTTTTTTATTCTCTGTAGAAATTAATTCATGTTAATAAGGATAGCTTCAACATTTAGTTTTCTCAGTCCTCTTCATGTTTAATGTATCCAAAAGATACGAATCATTGTAAAGTTTTATTGTATGTTTTATCAGGTCGCCACGTGACCGGCAAGGCCTAGTGTGGGACCACCACCTAATTGTATCAATTGTTATTTGTGTTCCTTTTTTAATAAACAAATTTTATTATTATTTTATTATTTATTATTATTATAACAAGTCTAACTAAAAGCTAGTTTTAAGAGGACTGTGAAGCGATGTTTAAATCGTAAAGCTGATAAAATAAGGCATAAAAATGTAACTGGGCAGTAACGTTTATCACCTCTGAATCTAATCCGATTTCCACGACTTTTGAATATGTTGTAGATATTATGAAAAACTAGGTCTGTACGTTTCCGCTTTTGTTTTTTATTTCTTCTACTTTCCTATAAATATTGTCTACGAAATTAAAACGTACACACCTAGTTTTTCATAATATCTACAACATATTCAACAGTCAATAGCTTTCGGGTTAAAATATCTTTTAGCATTCAGGGTGGCGGCACCCTTGCTTTATACTGAAGCCTGCGATGCTACATATATCTGCCAGTGTCAGTCTGCCATGCCTTTAATTATTATTATTTGTTACATACATACATACATAACATCACGCCTTCATTCCGAGAGTGGGGTAGGCAGAGCTACAGAAACACCAACAACTCTAAAACAGCTTGTTAATAATTCTGTAACCACATTTTGCACAATCAGGCCAAGAAGTTTACTAGTGTATCAGTGACAGGTTGCAAGCCCATTGTTATTTGTTATTATTTGTTGTTTTTGTTTTATATTGTTGTTTTACTTTATCGAATGTATAAATGTATGTTAGACGGGACTGCTCTCCGCATAAACTCAGTGGTCCAGCTGAAAATCAGCGCAGTGACTCTTACAGCATCTTGCTGATCTGGTCGCCTTTTAAGTGCTCAGTGCCTTCAAACACACACAAACATTTTTCCTTTCGTCGATAGCCGTTTCCCACTACACTTTTTCTGGCCTATATGTCAGTAAATAAATAAATATCACGGGGCAATCTCACACAAATTGACCTAGTCCCGTGTTTGGGACCATGTCAATTTGTGTGAGATTGTCCCCTGATATTTATTTATTAAGTTGCAGACGTTTCAATAGAACAATGATATAAAATAATATTAATATACGAATCCTTAATAATATCCGCCACAAAAATATCAATTTGCGCAGCTCAAAAACGTGCCAGAAATAATGGAAAACGTACGAGACCTCACAAAGGGACAAAACGACGTACATCCCGAAATCCTTTCTTATAACTAATAAATTGGGGAGTCGTCGGTTTTGTCACGTTTCTCATTACCGTCGCGGATAACAAGTAGAGTATATAACAGACACGCGCCCCCCCCCCCCAGTCTTTACTACCGGCATTAACTAACATGTACCTACATAGCGGGAACTGCGTATATTTACTGCTTTAAAACCCGTAGACTAGTACTTTTTGATTACTAGTGTGCTATAATTACATTGCCGATATGCTATATAAGATGTATTCGACTATCTGACTAGCTCTGCACGCCTAGTCAACGAAAGGTAAGTGCGGCCTTATACTGCCCTGTGTGGTTGCCGGGTTAGAATAGTGCCACTCCATGTCTTCCTGTGGATGTCGTAAGAGGCGACCAAGGGAATAAGGGCTTGTAGTACTGTTATGCGATGGGCTTGCAACTGTCACTAATACACTAGTAAACTTCTTGGCCTGATTGTGCAAAATGTGGTTACAGAGTTATCAACAAGTCTTTTTAGAGTTGTTGGTATTTCTGTAGCTCTGCCTACCCCACTATGGGAATAAAGGCGTGATGTTATGTATGTATGTATGTACCTACATAGCGGGAACTGCGTATATTTACTGCTACGAACCCGTAGACTAACCCGGTATTTTGTTGGAGTACTTTTTGATTACTAGTGTGCTATAATTACATTGCCGATATGCTATATAACATGTATTCGACTATCTGACTAGCTCTGCACGCCTAGTCAACGAAAGGTAACTGCGGCCTTATTCTGTATATCTACACTATGAATATGAATTGAACGTTATTATTGATTTGATAGCACTTATTTACGGAGTAACGGCGAATTAAGAGCAAAATGATAACACGTGAAAAGCAGTATGGTTTTATCGAATAGAATAGAGCCCCTCTATCAGTCGTAGGTTTCGGCTTTTGTTTTTTTTCCTTTCCAATAAATATTTTCTTGGAAATCGTAAAAATCGGCCAACGTGGTAGAGAAAGAAAACGTTATGGCATTTTGTATGGAAATTATTTGCTTCTCAGTCCTCTTTTAAACGATGTAGCCATTACTCTCAAATAAGTAAGAGATATCAAAACGTTGACAATACGGAAACTTGTTATAGGCAACATATTTTTTACCGTGAAATTCGACCCCTATCAGCCCTGTTTTAACAAGCTTTTTATTAGCTTGAAATGTATAGGTTTTCTCAATATCTACAGCATATTTAAAAATCGTGGAAATCCGATTAGATTTAGGGTGAAAAACGTAAAAGATTAAGCTAAATTTGTATGGATTATTTTTGACAGCTACGCGATTTTAGCATCGCTTCACAATCCTCTTAACCCAGACTAGAGAAGTCCGGAATATATTGATCAAAAATTTGAAACAGTTCTATGAAGACTGAGATTTCGTTAAATCCAACCATACATTAAAAATCTACACGGATAATTCGTACTCCAGTAATAAAGTAACTTCATTACTCCGCCGTCCGGTTGTCCCCGGATATCGGATTACCCGGTCCGGCTGTCCACGGCTAACCCGGTTACACCCGCATGTGTGGACGGTTCCTGTTTTTTAATCCCGAATCCGGAATATAGCTGGAAATTTCTGGTGTTAATACGGACATGAAACTGATAATGTTGATAGACGTTCGCTGAAAATTTTATTAACTCGTCGATTTGCATTTATTGACAGATTCATAAGGGGAGTGTAATGTGAGGTATAATTATCGTTGGACGATGGTGAACGTAATAATGGAATAGATAAAATATAATGGACGTACAAACAGCGTTACTAGTTTTTTGTTAAAATGTTCCCTTTTTTAGGGTTCCGTACTAAAACTTTGACTTTGTTGTCTGTTTTTCCGTCGGTCTGCCAAGATCTCTGAAATAACTAAAGCTAGGCTGGAATTTGGAATAAGTATACCTACCTATTTAATGGTCACACCCGCGGCTTTACTATTATCTAAACAATTTACTTTTACGCTTGTGTTATATTCTTCAAAAAGTATTTTCTCTTCATAGCACAGTAAAGATATTTCATAGCTTGTTCAGTAAAGAGCCACAAACTTGTTATTTCTCATATATACTTGTCCTGGGTTTATATATTGGGCTCAGGTGCCCGAGTGATCACGTTCAATTTAAAAGTAATGTCCATCAAAAAGGATTTATTTTTTTCAAACTTGTGCAAATAATTAGGTTATTACGTGGTATTTTTAGCGTCTAAGTTTGGATTTTAAGATGCTAAAAATACTCTGACTCATAGTAAACGCAGTGAGGTGACTTATGCGTCACGTTTTTAACGCATACCGTCTAAAATCTCAAAAAAACGCTGACGCAGTGACGCATTTACTACGTCATCTTTTAATAAAAAATATTACTAGGCGTTCTTATAGACGCGATCACACCGGTTGATGTAAAAGACGCAAGATACTACGTCAGCGTTATGCGTTAAAAACGTGACGCATAAGTCACGTGCGTCAGCGTATTTTGAGCACCGGTGTGGTTGATCCTTATGATAATTAACTTTAAATGACCTGCGGGGAAGGGTCAAGAACTCAATAACGACTTTAAAAATCCTATTAATATTATAAACGCGAAAGTTTGTAAGTATGGATGTTTGTTACTCTTTCACGCAATAACTACTGGACGGATTTAGGTGAAATTTGGAATGAAAACAGATTATACCTTGGATTAACACATAGGCTAAGGATCATATCGCTATTATCTCGGGAACTGATTTATACGCATACGAAGTCGCGGGCGGAAGCTAGTGTATTATAAACATATTATGGAATGGACCTTGGTTAGCGATTGAATACGCACAACACTGTTTTGACAGCAGTCTCTTTCCTCGGTATTACATAAATATAATGAGGGAAAGGGATGCCAATGACGTCTGAATATTCCCCGCGTGCCGCTAGCCACATCGCCGAAATACTGCGGTCCCTCCCAGCAATGTGGCCCACATACCGCGCCCTGGTCGAATACTTGTTGTACTGGATTGTATTCCAATACCGACCCTTTTCAGGCATCCTAACTCATATTGGAGTATTCCTTCTTGTAACCAACAATTTGTTGCAATTTAGTACACTGCCCGGAACATGATCATACATATTTGTAAAAATAACTTTTAATGCCATTTCCATGAAAAAAAACCGGGCAAGAGCATGTCGGACCATGCTCAGTAAGTTAAGTACTACAAACATAAAAATCGACAAGTAATTGTCGATTTTCTGTTTAAAGTTAATTGTTACCGTCGTAGATGAACTAATGATGTCTACTTAGTCGTGATAGTTTTCCTTTAAAATTCGTCATATGATCATTCATTTATGATTTTTTTTAGATTTTTATGAGAGAGTTTTTTTCCAGGGTAACAAACATCCACCCATACTTACAAACTTTCGCGTTTATAATATTAGTGGGATTAAGAGTCTGGTGTGTCCCACTGTTGCGCAAAAGTCTCCCCCAGGTTTCCCTGTTCTTAGCAGTCACTGGCCAGTCCTTGAAAAAGGAAATCAACTCATCCCGCCATCGCCTACAAGGTCTGCCGCGTTCCGTCTTGAGTTGATGGGCTTCCACTTTGTGAAGACTTTGGCCCCACAGCTCACTCGGCATGCGGCAGATGTGACCAGCCAAGTCCTACTTTAACATGGCTGTCTTCTGAGCTACGTCGAATTTTTGAGTCATGGAGCGCAAGGTGGTGTTCCGCATACGATCCCTTAGTTTAACACCTAAAGTACTGCGCTCGATGACAAACTCCTTGCCCAAACTTTTGTTAACACACGTCAAAGACCATGTTTGAGATAAGAGAATAAAATAGAATCAAAACTACTTCCCGTGAACTCGGAATCTTGAAATTTGGTACGAATCACAGATAAAGGAAAAATTGCGTATACCGCAATTTTTTAGTTACATGTTAAAAAAAAACATTTTGCTATTGCAAAATTTTATGCGCTTGGTAAACTAATCGCGACCTATGTCGATGTATGGAGACAATAGTTTTTCAACGGCAAAGTCAAGTTCGTCCCTCAATACAATTTTACATTCTTATAAGTTAGTAGTTCCGTACTAACTTATAAGAATGTATCGGTGAGCGAGTCCGACTCGCACTTGACCGGCTTTTTGAAGAGTGCTACTCAAAAACCTAAAAAATAATGAGTTAAATGGAACCGGTAGCTGTTCGAATATTTATACTCGTAAGGATTAAAACGTAAACGTGGTTTTACATGTCAGTAAATAACATACTTTGATTTGAGTGTTGCATGTTACCGTACAGCACCACAAATAAGTCACAATATTTGTAACTAGCGACCCGCCCTCGCTTCGCTCCGGATTAAAGTATTATACATATAAACCTTCCTCTTCAATCACTCTATCTATTAAAAAAAACCGCATCAAAATCCGTGGCGTAGTTTTAAAGATTTAAGCATACATAGGGATATAGGGACAGAAAAAGTGACTTTGTTTTATACTATGTACCTCTATAGGTATATGATATGTTTAGATAGATAGTAATCACTATTGACTATCTATCTAAACATATCATATCATTTATACCGCCATTCGCAGCCTGTACGATTTAAGGTAACCGCCGCTAATGTTCGTTACCTGAATGGGCGTGTAATTACGTGGCTCGAACAACGTCTGACTAAACGCGGTCAGAATATTTGAGGTTTGGTTGAACACGCTTTAAAATCAGTGCAAATTTTATCCTAACATTTTGCTTGTTTTTTTTTGTGCCGGTAAATTAACAAATCTGCTAAATTTGATCGGAACTGCGGCTCTACTTTGAAATCCGTAATTCGAACTTCGGATTGCTCCGTCTCTTTTTTGCGAATTATATACGCATCAAGAGCAAAAGGGATAGCAATGGACGAAGTTCAAATTACGTGTTTAATACGAAGGGGTCTGTCTAACTGGTTTCTTACACGTTGTGGTGGGAATATCTGCTAATCGGTTTACTGTGATTGGATTTTCCATAAGTTATGTAAAGGTAAAGGCACGAGTATATCCACGTTGTTATACATTATATTGTGTAATAACCTGACGAGTTGACAGTTTTAAAAGTAATTTTCTGATGTGTGAAGTATTAAATGCTTGAACCGACTGTAATGATTTTGGAATTGGATATTTTCTATTTGAATTACATTGAAATTGTGAAAATAATGTCAATATTTCATGTATTTTATTATATACGTAATTTCTTTTCCCAGATGATTTTTGTTATGCCTAAAGATATAAATGTTTTTTCTTTCTTTCTTTCTTTCCATTAGGCACATTGAATTAACATTTTCCACAGGAGTTGCGATTATCCTTTCCCATGGGTTCCGGGCAGAAGCTTTATTGTTTTATATTTTTGCCAGTCTCTTCACGCCCTATCTGAGGTCCGCAATCCAAAGTAACCGTCTCTAATGGCGGCCGCTACCTGAATTAACGTGTAATTACGTAGCCCGAATAGCGCCAAACAGAGTGATGCTAGGAGTGTTTGAACGTTGGTTTTACACGTTGCAAAATCGGTACAGAAATTTAGATTTTCTGAGAGATTTAACCCATGACAGCTGACAGTCATGTTACCATGCCCTAGATGCGAGGATAAATGTGAAAGTTTGGATGGATGGATGTTTGTTACTCAATCACGCCAGAACGGCTGAACTGATCTGGATGAATTTGGCACTGAGGTAGATTATTCCTAAAAAATTGTCAGTTCCCGAGGGAAATAAACGAGTTCTACACGAGCGGAGTCGCGGGCAAATGCTAGTATTATTATAAAAGTAGCTTGTCGTTTGGTTTATCAGTTCCGCAGGGCTAAATCGCGGAAAAAAATCTGTCAAAACTTTGTTTCGAACTAGCGAGCACCAGGAAAGAATATAGAATACTTTTTAAACCAGGTTTTTTTGTAGTTTCCGACATTAAAAGAGACGTAGATACTTGGACGTAACTGTGGGTAAAATCCAGTGTCACGTACCTATGCATAAAATCTGTAAAGTAAAACTGGCTGCCTCGCTTCTGTACCTCATCAGGGGGCTGAACAAGTTGCATTCAACAATCGCATAGATAGACAAGGGTGAATTTCAACAAGCGTCAAATTATCCTAATTTTGGTGGTATTTTTTATTTTCTTAGTAGGGTTTACAATTAAACGTTTAAGTGACGTCATTAGTCATTATAAAAACAGTGTTAAAATGGCCCTTTATTATACTAAGTGTTTTTTAAGATATAACGATTTTACTAATTATGTACCACCAAAATTGTTATTATCCACCAAAATTACTTTTCTTAGAAAAACTCACGATCAATAATAACATATCGGGCTAATTAAAATATAATCGTTAGGGAATCTTCCTTGTTATTTTTGAAAATCCAGAACGTAAGTTTCTAATATAATAAATAATGATTATTTGTTGTTTAAATAATTTTGGTGGAGACCAGAAATTTTGATAATTTTGGTGTTTCGCAAAAGCCACCAAAATTGTACCACCAAAATTATAAAACTTAACATTTTTTAAAATTAAAAACATATATTTTAGTTTAACAAAAACTTAACTCGTTACAGTTAAAAAGACACCATAAACGTACTTGAAAAAACTATCACACAACAAAACTTTTTGCGAAATAATGACTTATCTAAGTTATCACGATTAATAAAGTGTATTCCATACCACCAAAATTAGATACTTATATGCTTAGCGGGAAGACGCAGAAAGATGGTACAAATCTTTCACCGTCTGTTGCTGGAGTGAAACTGAACGAACAACTGACGCTATATTTGTTTGTTTAATCACGTTTCGTTCGATCATAAAATCAATTTCAATATTCACCACCAAAATTAACTATTTCGCTTGGACAGTTTTATTTGCACTGCTCCCAGTTTCCTCTTACTTGCAAATGCAATAATTGATACATTTTAAAATACCTCAACTTATAAGGAATACAGATAACTAAAATATAAGTCTAGTTGAGGCTTAATAAGTTTGTACCACGACATATCAGTATATGCGGGAAGTACAGGACACGACACCAAAATTGATTTTGGATTGAAAATATTTTTTTACGATAAATATAATAAGTTAATAATAATTTTAACTTTGGCTCAATATGGTACTTTGAGTGAGATTATTTATAAAATAAATAGTTTACACCCCAATTATCACGTCCGCCGCTCAAAAAATGTGGTTGAGATAATTACCCACAAAACTATGGAATTGGCGTAAGCCACCGAGATAGTCACGTGGTACTATATCGGTGGCTTACATCAATTCTATTTGTCGTGGTCGACTGTTTCCACACCACCATGCGCAAGCGGGCCTCGTCCTTAATGCGCCGCGGGCGTGTTCCCCAGGGACGTTTTAAAAAAAATTATACATAGAGGATTTGAGTAAAGCAAAACTTAATTGATTACTTTGTGTAACGAGAGTTAGCCATATAGTTTGTGTGACTAACTTTCGTTACACAAACGACGCGATCGTGATTTTGTTTTCATTAGGCCTTTAACTATCTATTTTTTTTTTGAAAATGACCCCAATGTCAGCCTCAGCACGAAATGGAGCAGGGTGGACTGCCCCTACATACGTCATTGTTGTGGGCTATATGCCCCTAGCAGTGTAATACCTGTACAATTATGATTACTATAATTATTATAACTTTATTATCCGTGTGGTTGCCGGGTTAGAACAGTGCCACTCTATGTCGTCCCGTGGATGTAGTAAGAGGCGACTAAGGGAAACAAGGCTTGTAGTATTGTTTGGCGATGGGCTTGCAACCTGTCGCTAATACATTGGTAAACATCTTAGCCTGATTGTGCAAAATTTGGTTACAGAATTAACAAAAAGTTTTTTTTGAGTTAATGGTGTTCTGTAGCTCTACCTACCTGGGAAAGAAGGCGTGATGTATGTATGTATTGACAAAACAAACTCGCTTAAGCCATGTAATCAGTTGCTGACGTCGCGGTCAAAGTTCCTTTGAAACCGATACCCTGGAATTCGTCGAGAATGGCACCAACTTCGTAAGTTCGGACGACATGTTGGTAAACAACCTAATTGATTCTGCGCTCACACGCGACACTTTGTCATGTTTGGATAGGGCATTAAATGAATGGGTTAATATGCGATTAACTAATGTTGTTTGTGATTTTGTATCGATTTAAATCATGGGCAAACTAGGTGTTCGCTTAACTGGGCATTAACTTGTTAATCCGTTAATCGTTAATTAACGAAGTCGAGTACCGGATTTACTTTTAAGCTAACTTTTAAAAAAGTTAACGGACCCGTTAACTTCTGTGAAATTTTCCCAAGATCGTTAATTGATAATCCAGTACCTACTATTTGGGTCATACGCACTCTTAAAAACAAAAAATGTCTTTCCTGTGGTCAATAGTTAAAAGCTTGTGTGCACGTAAGTTAAGCTTTTATATGATAGGTCTAAAGCAGTCCTGACGCCGTTCATGCGGGAATGGGCTTAGCCAGAAAACTAGGCCTTAAAAACCTTAACTTCCGATGTGTCTACAGGAAAGACGGTAACCAAAATCTGTGTATGACCCATTTGCTAAAAAGATACCGCCCCGCGTCTTGAAACATAAAATAAAAATGAAATAAATATCACAGGACAATGTCACACAAATTGACCTAGTCCCAAACTAAGCTCTAGGCTTGTACTATGGGTATCAGACAACGATAAACTTACTTATATACATAAATATATACTTACCAGTAAATACATAGAAAACATCCAAGACTCAGGAATAAATACTCGTGCTCATCACACAAATATGTCTACCCTTACCGGGATCTGAACCCAGGACCCCTAACTTCGAAGGCAGGGTCACTACCAACTAAGCTAGCGTGTCGTCACCCCACATACGTTAACCCTCGCCTTCAGACGAAGACTTATTAATGTTCATGAAGGGAAAATGAACATTATGTATGTATGTAAACTCCTTATTGCACATAAACAATTACAAGACATATTTGCATCAATATAGATACTCGTAATATACATAGGCGAACTTATACCATATGGGATCTCTTCCAGTTAACCTTGAAGTAAAGTAAGCAAGGACAATGCAAGAGGATAGACAAATTAACAAAACAATACAAAAAAACATATAGTACAGTCGAAGTTATAAATATGTTTACATTTTAGTACCTTGTCACTTTTATTCACTGAGACAATTTCATATTATAGTATATGAAATTGTCTCAGTGAATGAAAGTGACGAGGTACTAAAATGTAAACATATTTATGACTTCGACTGTACATACACCCGAGAAGTAGATAAGAAGAAAAAGTAAACAGCTTTGATAAAAAATGCATACATGGATAATTAGATATACTAATATATACTACCACATACGTAAGCAGCAATTAAAATCCACAACAGACCTAAGGATCAACTTTCAAACTCATTTCATTATGCCAGATGAATAAAAAAAATCACTCCAATTATACGTCTTTTTAGGGTTCCGTATTCAAACCGTCGCTGCGGACGGACGGACGGACGCGTCCGATCCGATGAACATGCATGTTAGTCACGCCAACAAAGTGTTAAAATAAAAAATAAAAAAAAAAATTTTAGGTTGCCTTACACGTTACTCGGGGATGTTTTTTTTTCCCTATAATGTGAGGTGTCGTTGGAAAGGTCTTTTAAAAATATTACAAGTTTGTGAGAGCAGTTTTTCGATTAAGTAATCCGTTTATGAAATATTAAGCTAATTTTTGTTAGACTCGAGTGTCCCCAAATGTGTTTTGTACGCTCCGACGGGAGTTCTTAAACTTGCCAGATATAACTTCACCTTTAAGATCGACGCAGCGCTGTGTTGAGAGAATCACTCCCAAGGGCAGATAATAGTGTTTCTCTATACAGTGTGTTACCGGCATGAGGGCTTTAAATGTAGGGATCGATTCTACTCCTCAAATGGAACTCCTTTTGTTCTACGACTTTAAAAAATGAGGTAATTTTTATTTTTTATTTTGATACAAAATAAATTAATTCACTGATTTTACTAGTAAAGTTTGATCACCTATAACTTACTGTAAATTAAGTTATTTTCTAAGTCGTAGAACAAAAGATGTAGCATTTGAGGAGTAGAATCGATACCTACATTTAAAGCCCTCATGCCGGTAACACACTGTATAAGTATGTTTATCGTTGTCTAGTACCCATAGTACAAGCCTAGAGCTTAGTTTGGGACTAGGTCAATGTGTGTGAGATTGTCCCCTGATATATATTTATTTCCTTATAGTAATTATTGATCTTTCTTTAACCATAGGTATGTACTATAGGTAGTACTTGTATGCAATTCTGTATAGTGATAATGTAGTACACGCGGCAATAAGTGTGAATCCCGCTAATGTCGTCGCACTGGACGCTTATCCGGATGATACGGATAATGCGGCCGGGTAATAAAGAAGAGCGGATTACCCCGCGGCTCGCGCCGCCTTCACCTGTACGCGCTGTAAGCAGAAAATGGAACGGTGTATAGATATTCACATCATTGTATATGTCGACGAGAGGTCTAGTATTGTTTGATGGTTTTTTTATGGCAAGGAAAAGGCACACGAGAGTGCTCGCGAGAGCCACCTGGCCCCTATTTCACCATCTTGACAATAACACGTGACAGGTGACAAATTCGGTACACATTTCAAAGATAACACACTGATGCACCACTGGGTTTCATATTAAATGCGCCATGTATACTGAAATGTCACCTGTCACCTGTCTTTGTCAGTATGGTGAAATAGGTGGCTGATGGTAAGTGTAATCTGAGACCCATAGACATTTGAATTGTCAAGACTGCAATTCTGAGTCCTCAAATGTGTTGCCGACCTTGACGACTAAAATGGAATGCCTCTAGTAATTTCCGTAATTTCCGGGTGTCTTATCCCCGGGTGTATTTTCTATAATGAGGGCACCCCCTTGCACTCTTCTGAAGGCACCCTTTCGAACGTTTGTGCAACAATTCCCTCAATCACATTTCACATACATATCAATTGAAAATAAACTCAAACAATTAATGTGTATTTTTCTCTTATTGCTCAAACACTGAAAAAAAAAATCTAGTGTGACTAAATTCCCAGTATCTCTTGATAGTTTAAAATAAAGTCGCCTGCTGTATTCGGTTGTTAATGGATTTAACGAAGAACTCAAATATATTGAAAATGACTATAAAAATTACTAACTACTATGTACCACCTGTCACTAGTAACTTCTTGGCCTGATTATACAAAATGTGGTTACAGAATTATAAACAAGTATTTTTAGAGTTGTTGGTATTTCTGTAGCTCTGCCTACCCCGCTAATGAAGGCGTGATGTTGTGTATGTATGTTTAGTAGAAATATTATGGTTACCTTTATTAGTTTTTGACAAAACATGTCACGAGCGCATTAAATATGCACCAACCTAATATAACAATTATACAGGGTCCGGCTGGATTAGCGGCCGGCCGCGAATCTCAAACACCGCAACCTCGTTACATTACGGTCTAATTAGGCGACCTTTACGGGAACCTTTACGTTTGTTTAGACAGTGGCTGCCAACCTTTTCAAGACTAGGACTTATGAGGATTGTGAAGCGATGCTTAAATCGCGTAGCTGTCAAAAATAATTCATACAAATTTAGCTCCGGGCGATAACGTTTCCCGCCCCCTAAATTTAATCCGATTTCCAAGATTTTAAAAGTTTTGTAGTTTTCATGAAAAACTAGGTCTATACATAGATATGTTACCGGTTTGGTTTTTATTTTTTTTCCTTATAATCATTTTCTTGGAATGGAAAACGTACCTACAAACCTAGTTTTTCATAATATCTACAACATATTCAAAAATCGAAATTTCGGACAACTTTTTAGGGGAGAAAAACGTTATCACATTTTGTATGTTTTTTTTTTGCTTCACAGTCCTCTTCAACGAGTATCTATAATAACATTATACAACGTGTTACAAAATAATCTGTAAAAAGAAATTAACAAAGTAGTATCAACCCTAGTATACTGTATAACTTTGAAGCAGTGTCTATCTTCTTTTCTTCTTCTTTTTACTCGACTACGGCGAAGCAAAAAAAGGGTTAAGTATTAACTTCTCTTCTATGAAAGGTTGTCTGTAATTAAGCGATAAGACCGCCTAGTGACCCACTTTGTAACTTGTTTTGTATTTTACTTATCATGCAGTTATTGTAGGTGGCGCTCAATAAAATATATTTGTATTGTATTGTTGTATTATTGGGTACGCTTTCTCGCGCATCAGATACTTCAGTATTAAATTGTTCTGAAATCCTCAACTTAGTTCCCGCGGAGCCCTAAACCTTGGTTTACAATTTTCAATTGTCCTGATTATCCGGATTTTGGAGAATGAACGGCAGTTCGCTCGGGTGAACGATCGTCCTGGATTTGATTCTGGGGCTAATGATGTGCAAAATAAATCAATTTTAATTACACTTACGGATGAATTGCATGCTGTTCTATGAATGTATCGAAAGACTCTTCAACTACCTCTAAGTTGACAGAAAAAAAAACTTCCCCACACACACGTGTAGGGGAGGAACACTAAAAAATATATGTTTTTCATGATTTTATTTTTCCATTTTGGTGACGTGACTAATATATATATTCATGCCAAATTATAGCTTTCTAGTAGTACTAGTCTCTGAGCTAGGCTGCGGACGGATGGACGGACATGGCGAAACTATAAGGGTTTCTAGTTTGACTACGGGACCCTAAAACGAATCTTCAAGAAATATCAATAGTAGTCTATTTTCTCCCGTGTGGTTGCCGGGTTAGAATAGTGCCACTCCATGTCTTCCCGTGGATGTCGTAAGAGGCGACTAAGGGAATAAGGGCTTAGTAATATTGTTATGGGCTTGCAACCTGTCACTAATACACTGTTAAACTTCTTGGCTTGATTGTGCAAAATGTAGTTACAGAATTATAAACTAGTCTTTTTAGAGTTGTTGGTATTTCTGTAGCTCTGCCTACCCCTCTCTGGGAATGAAGGCGTGATGTTATAATGTAGTCTTAATCCTAGAAATAAAGCAAAAAAACCGATATCCCTCTATAACAATTATAACGTCGCCGCTGATGAGGTTACCCAAACGGTCCGCTGCTTCCGCGCCATTACCCCGCTATTCGGGGACAGCTCTACCGGCCCTTTGGGGGGGAAGTTCACCCCCCAAGGGAATAATGATCGTCGGGCGATTTAGTCTTTTCTATGCGCTACTTGAGAAGGTTTATTCGACTATACGAGCGAGATACGAGAGATGGGTAAAATATTGGAAAACAAACCGGGCATATCGGACCATGCTCAGTGTAAGGTTCCGAAGCCGTACAACAAGTAATAACTAATTTTCTATATTAGGTCATTTGGCGCTTTAAAGCCTAATATTTCATAAACGGATCCCTAGATCGAAAAATTGTTGTCACAAACCCACAATGTTTTTGAAAGACCTATCTAACGACACTCCACACTATGGGGTAGACGAGAAAAAAAATACATCCCCACGTTACGTGTAGGGAAGGTACAGAACAATTTTATTTTATTCAAGATTTTTTTTTGTAGCTTTGTTGGCGTGACTAATATGTATATTCATGCCAAATTGTAGTTCTCTAGTACTAAGAGTCTCTGAGCTAGGCTGCGGACGGACGAACATGGCGACACTGTTTAAGCCTCTATAGCAATGTACTATTTTTCCTATAGAGCACAAAAAGAAGCTCCCTACTCAACTGTATTTATTTACTTCTGAAGGTAAAAATTCTTCCTTGCTATAAAGCATTGCATACATAACTAGCTGCTACCCGGGACATCCTCAAGAACTGTCGAATTTTCGGGATAAAAAGTACCCTATGTCCTTCCCGGGATTCAAACTGTCTCCATACCAAATTTCATTTAAATCGGTTCAGCGGTTTATCCGTGAAAGCGTAACAGACAGACAGAGTAACTTGACCCGCCCTCGCTTCGCTCCGGATTAAAGTATTATACATATAAACCTTCCTCTTCAATCACTCTATCTATTAAAAAAGCGGCCAAGTGCGAGTCGGACTCGCCCATGAAGGGTTCCGTAGCAGCAAGTAACATAATATAAAAGTTCGTTGTAGCTTTGATCAATGTTTTTATGACGTATTAAAAAAAAACTACTTACTAGATCTCGTTCAAACCAATTTTCGGTGGAAGTTTGCATGGTAATGTACATCATATATTTTTTTTAGTTCTATCATTCTCTTATTTTAGAAGTTACAGGGGGGGGGACGACACATTTCAACACTTTGGAAGTGTCTCTCGCGCAAACTGTTCAGTTTAGAAAAAAATGATGTTAGTAACCTCAATATCATTTTTGAAGACCTATCCATAGATACCCCACACGTATGGGTTTGATGAAAAAAAAAATTTGAGTTTCAGTTCTAAGTATGCGGGGAACCCCCAAAATTTACGTTTTTTTTTCTTTTTTTGTGTGAAAATCTTAATGCGGTTCGCAAAATACATCTACTTACCAAGTTTTAACAGTGTAGTTCTTATAGTTTCGGAAAAAAGTGACTGTGACATACGGACGGACAGACAGACACACAGACATGACGAATGTATAAGGGTTCCGTTTTTTGCCATTTGGCTACGGAACCCTAAAAAACCGCATCAAAATCCTTTGCGTAGTTTTAAAGATTGAAGCATACATATATAGGGATATAGGGACAGAAAAAGCGACTTTGTTTTATACTATGTAGTGATGTTAGTTTAGTGTTCACCGTGTGGTTGCCGGGTTAGAATAGTTCCACTCTATGTCTTCTCGTGGATATCGTAAGAGGCGACTAAGGGAATAAGGGCTTGAAGTAATATTAGGCGATGGGCTTGCAACCTGTCACTAATACACTATTATACATCTTAGCCTACTTGTGCAAAATGTGGTTATAGAATTGTCAAGAAGTCTTTTTAGATTTATTGATATTTCTGTAGCTCTGCCTACCCCACTCTGGGATTGAAGTCGTGATTTATGTATGTATAAATAGTATAATTGATCACACAAATATTTGCTCATACCGGGAATCAAACCCGGGACCTCTAGCTTCGTAGGCAGGGTCACTACCAACTAGGTCATTGCTGATATTGTAAAGAAACTAGACACCTTAATTAACTTGCCATTAGCTTGGAAGGTTGTTTTAAGTGTTTTCTTTCGTTCCATTAAATACAATGTAATAGAACACCCAATTACCTACGTTACTTTAGACCCTATAAGGATAAATCAAAGCAGTCATTACTGTCCTGGCCGACAATATAAGAGAGTAATCTCGGTGGACAATGGCGCCGAACAAAGACCTTAATCCGGCTTCAATTGACGAGCGCGCGCGGGTTGCATATGGTTGGGCTACGAAGGCAGCGGCGGCGATGAGCGGCAAGCGGAATAAACAAACGCATAGAAACATAAGAAGTACGCCACGCCAGTGATTTCGCCATTTGTTTCTGTCATGCCGAAGTTGTGGTTAGGCCTTTATGCTATGAAAGGTGACTTTATAATTTGGTACCTAGGCCTTTATTCTACTGCGTTACAGCGTTTGACGTGTTTTAGTATCGTTTTCAACTCGGCCGCCATTACTGTCACGTACATAAGAGTTATCAAGATCAAACCGTTAAAATACGGAAACACGTCAAAGGCAACATCGTTTTGATTGTGTATAATCTCAGGGCCTCTATTCTACAGCATTATAACGATATCGCATTTGACGTGTTTTAGAATCGTTTATGTCACAGTCGCCATTATTGTAAATGACATAAGAGTTATCAAAACGTTGACAATACGGAAACACGTCAATGACGATATCGTTATAACCGTGTAGAATCCCAGCCCTGCCCTGTATGGCTAGCACATGTTGTATTTTCTCGCTTCTCGCTCAGTCTGTAACGATAGAACAGACTAGATGAAAAGGGAAATCCGAGCGACAAACAACGAACAACTTGTGCAGCCCTCCTCTCGCTTAGCACAAGTTGTATTTTCTCGCTTGTCGCTCAGTGCGTCTCTATCGTTGCAGACTAGACGGAAAGGGAGATTCGAGCGACAAACAAGTCGCGGACCACTTGTGCTAGCACTCCGCCGCCCGCTCGTGATAAAACAAAGTTTGACCGATCGAATTCTTATCCGTTTTTTGATCAAAGTCGTTATATCGCACCTACGGTGCAACACTGTCACTTATGCAAAAAAGCATTTTTCCAGGAGAAGCATTTAAAGATTTAGTGTGGTATAAAATTATTATACTTTCTGATCAAGAAAAGGCGATTGTTTGATATGATTACCTACTGCTACTTTTAGCTTATTATGTTGCTTCAAGGACAGGGTACTTAAAGCGACGTTATGGCATACTTAACTCAATTTTCAAAATTTTGCAAAAGTGACAGTGTCGCACCGTAGGTGCGATATGTATTGACAAACATAAATAAAAAGCATAAGTATAAAGCCCCTGTTCCATATATTCGTCAACACACATCTTTCCGTGTAGGGTTCCTTCATCATCAGTGTAGGGTTCCGAAGCCGTTAACTACTACAAACATAAAAATCAACAAGTAATAACTATTTTTCTGTTTAAAGTCCGGGAGGTACACTAAAAATATTTTTTTACATTTTATTGTGTACCACTTTGTTGACGTGACTAATAAGCATATTCATGTCAAATTACAGCTTTCTAGTACTAAGAGTCTGCGCTAGGATGCGGACGGACGGACAGACGGACATGGCGAAACTATAAGGGTTCCTAGTGTGACTACTATACACAAGTTTAGCTCCAACAAAGTAAAGAATTAGTAGATAAAAGATGCTTGTTCTTCTCTACAATGGTCTCTTCTAAGGCACTGGAAAACTCTGACTTATAAACCACGTGTTCAAACATGATGTTTAGCTTGATTAAAATGATAATAATAGAAATTCCGAAAAACACAAAAACATTTATTTGCCTTTTTCCAGGATCCCCAGTCTTTCCTATGCATACGACTTACAATATTTCTCACGAGTAGTTGTTAAAGAACCTGCCGTTTGAAAAATATTTTTGGTAGAATTCACCATTCTCATTTCATAAAAAACATTTATTTCTTACTATTAAAGTAGGCTTATTTAATAAAAATAATAACTAGTATTATTCCTTATAAACACCATCGTTTCGCCTTTCTTTTATGTTCTTACGAAACTACGATAGGACGTTAGTACCAACTGACAAAAGGCGGCCTTTCCGCCATGCCGCCTGAACAAATCCGAAGGCAGACGTTATATAGAATCTTGGATGAACTTCAACCGCAGAAGATGCAAAGCAGAACTAAAAACTTTTCCCTAGCCTTTCCATCTCCAGCCACGGCTAAATCGACAAAATGAATGCAAAAAATTCGAACGTACTCTCGAATTTGTAGCTCCTTGCGGATGGCGAGTTAAAAGTCGAGTATTTTCTTCAGCCTTTCGCAAAGGCAAAATAAAATGTTACAGAAGTCCTCATTTAGCTTAAGATGGAAAAACTCCTATTTCTGAGATAGAATTTCCAGTATTTTTATTTCTTTACCTGCAAAAAGTAATTCATGCAGAATTTTAAATAAAATGCAGCTTTATTTTTCATTTAAGTACGTGACAGGCTATTTAATCATTCACTAATTACTTTTCATTCGCGTGGACTCGTTCAATTCTTGTACCATAGATACGTTGCGTTGGACAGATAATAAATGGCGACTGTAGCCCGAGCTTATGGTAATTCGGATGCTGTTGGCGACTGCATTCTAAACTGAATCTGTGGCGTGGTTTATTGTTCCCTTAGTATTATCTAGAGGTTTTGCTGAAGTTCCGAGCATGGTTATGACATTTATTTGCTTGAGCTATGATGGTCGTTTATGCATTTTGGAGAGCGTTATGTTATTACCATAATTTATATTAAAAGCGTTGAGATTTGCGTAAATCTGTTGTGAAAACTTTTTATGTTAAATAATAGAAAAGGGGCCAAGCGGGTAAAAAATAATTGCCGGACTTTTTGTAATTAGAAAATAGGATTTTAACAATATATTTAAATCGTAATACTAGCGTCTTACCACAAAACACTTTCGTTTTAACAAATTAAATATACAAAACTAAAACAGTTTTATTTGACTTAGTTGTTTACTTTGTGAGCATTTAACTCCATTAGTACATGGTACAGACATTTATATATATACATAAATGTATAAATCAATTGCCGCATATATGACGGAGCATCAGGAACAGGTTTTTTCTGCTGTGTTCACATTTTCCAAAAAAAGGTTTATATGAAAGAAAAAAAACACAAGCAGCGCCGGGCAGGTACAGATAGTATTGTATATCGACACTACTTTTATAAAATCTCGTATCTCATATTTCGTGATGTACGAATTTAAACATATTTCTGTTCCTATTTAACTTTAAAATCGTACATCACTAAATATGAGATACGAGGTTTATTCCAAGTAGTGACGATATATCTATAATAAGTAAGCAGCTATAAGAAAACGAGCACGGAAAAGCCAATAGGCTTTGTTAATAAATAACTGTGCAATATTTCAAGCAAACTCCCAACTTCATTGTGCATATTTTTTATTACCCTATTGTATCACACATTGCATTAGTATCCCGTGTAATTAACGCTGCGGCTTCTAATTGGCTACCGTCTGGTTTACACAGAGTTAATCAGTTAATCATGTCTTCGCTGGATTTACAGGTTTATTCACACAGGTTAATGATTTAAATACTACTTTACATATTACACGTTTTTGTTCAAATACGTAGTTAATTAAAAAATGCGGTTTTTTGTGTTTACTCATCCAAGAGGCTTAAAGCGGGGTCCGCTGCGGAATGTTTTCGTCGATTTCTAACACCTGCAATAACAATATAGAGGCGTGGCCTAAATGTTGTTGTTAGCAAAAACACTCGAACATGGACGACATGTTGGCTTAGTTGGGAGTGACCCTGCCTCCGAAGCCAGCGGTCCTGTGTTCAAATTCCGGTAAGGGCAGATATTTGTATGATCAGCGCGAATATTTCGTTGCTTTAATACAAAACGCCACAAATCAAAATATTATATTTTTTGCATTTAAATTCAGAACGCTATTTACTTAAAGTTTTAAATCCAATTGTATTTGTTTTTGATTTTTGCGCTTTTGTATTAATGCAGCGATTTATTCCTGAGTCTTGGATGTTTTCTATGTATTTAAGTATTTATTTCTCTATACAAGTATGTTTATCGTTGTCTAGTACCCATAGTCCCCTGATTTTTTTTTATTTTTATTTTATGTTTTCCGCAATGGATGGTATGATCTCCCGCATTCGCCTGCGGGGGGCCAAGGGACAACATTAATTTCTAATCTGTGCTCGCCGGATACACATCTTGTCAAATCTTATTGATATTGTCAAAGATATCGTGTTGTGTATTGTTGTTCTAGGTTCTGATACACATAAAATGGTTTTCACATACATACCTACATAACATCACGCCTTCAATCCCAGAGTGGGCTAGGCAGAGCTACAGAAATACCAACAACTCTAAAACGACTTGTAATAATTCTGTAACCACATTTTGCACAAGTAGGCTAAGTTGTTTACCAGTGTATTAGTGACAGGTTGCAAGCCCATCGCCTAACAGTACTACAAGCCTTTATTCTCTTAGTCTCCTCTTCGACATCCACGGGAAGACATGAAGTGGCACTATTCTAACCCGGCAACCACACAGGGTCAAATGGTTTTCAAAGACTATTTATTAGGAAAACAGACTATAATATGAAG
Organism: Acleris holmiana; assembly: GCA_949316455.1. Classification (NCBI taxonomy): domain Eukaryota; kingdom Metazoa; phylum Arthropoda; class Insecta; order Lepidoptera; family Tortricidae; genus Acleris; species Acleris holmiana. The sequence continues at coordinate 19,291,194 of OX438774.1, forward strand.
AGCATACAAAGAAACTTCAATCCGGAATTAATAAAACCCGACAAAATTAAATCACCAGCAACAACTCCAAAACTGCCATTTGCTACGCTGTTCAAAGATGCAATGAAAACGGTAGAGCGTTGCGACGCCGGCTCGTACTTGTAGTACAATGTTCCTCGAATTCTATAGCACTTCGTCCGGAGACGTTGACAAATAAACACGGCTGTTATTTCTTAAGAGTGGAGGAAATGCTCGACGTCGATACCTCTTCAAACTACAAACTGAGAAAGAAGTTTAGATTGCTGAGTTTTGCAACTTGAAATGCTAGTGTTCCCGTTGAGTTGGTTTTGAAGAGAGTTTTGCCTGTGTAGGGTTGCCACCTGCGTAATAAAAATAGTAGATACGTACAAAAGTAAATTTTTGTTGTCTTTCTTACAATATTATTTGAAATTCGCGAGAGTTAAAATACATTGAAATGGAAAACCTGTGGTTGTTAGTTCAATTTCACAAAAACAAATCTCAAAATAAACTGCGTAAAAAAAGATATTTTTGAACATACCTACTTTGTGGAAGTTTTTAATATGTTAAAGCAAGATAAGACGCATTAAAATGTTTACCTGTTTTAAAACTTGCTTATTTAAACCAGCATAATAACTTATTTCTTGTGTTATTTTAATAAAAGAATGGGGCATTATTTAGTATTGTATATGCGATATTTTAATAAAAAAATGGGGCATTATTTAGTATTGTATATGCGATATTTTAATAAAAGAATGGGGCATTATTTAGTATTGTATATGCGATATTTTAATAAAAGAATGGGGCATTATTTAGTATTGTATATGCGATATTTTAATAAAAGAATGGGGCATTATTTAGTATTGTATATGCGATATTTTAATAAAAGAATGGGGCATTATTTAGTATTGTATATGTGATATTTTAATCGATCTCATTGATGCAAATACTAGCCACTAACCTAGTTATTTATTTTCTACAGAAACCTATTAAATAAGCTAAAAAAATAGAAAATACAAATCCTTATTTCGCTGAAATAGAAAATAATAAATCATAATGGTATGAAATATAATACCGATGTTTACTACATCATTGACAAAAAAGCTTTTAAAATAACTGCTTTAATAGAAAATTGTAAGGCAACCGAGACTGAAATAACATTTTCCGGTCTCGAAAATTCATTCATTCATTCATTCGGTACCCACTCTAATAGTACTTTATTGGTCCCTTTTGTGGTTACCCGCGTTCTCTTGAAATAAAATGTTACTTTGTTACTCTTTGGTAACCGTCCTATAAAATCATCTCAACTTTTACCCGTCTACGGCGAAGCAAAGGAAGGGTAATGATTTTGACACCCTATGTATGTTTCTATGTATGTTTGTATGTATGTATGTATATATGTATGTATGTATGATTGTAGGCTATTTTGTTTTATTATAAATTAAACATGGGAGGTGGAAATTAAAAAAAAAATAGACTTTTGAAAGAAGAAATGAAGACTACGCTTGTGATATGTCCAGATATTAGTTCCGCTACAGCAATATTTATGTCATTTGTTACACGTGTTTGACCTTCGACTACGAACAATATTTTTCTTTTTTTTGCAGTCGGGTTTTAGTTTTATAAACTTATTCGGATTAGGTATTTTAGAGTGGGTTTATTCGATGTATAATGCTTTAAATGTCATTAGCCTCAAAAAACATTTAGTTTTAGTATTCAAATTGTGATATTTGTAGCTTCTTTATCTTCATAATAGTAATGAAAGTCGCTTTCTGCGTCTGTATGTCTGTATATCTGCTACCTCCTCCTAAACCACGCAACGGATTTTGATGCGATTTTCACCATCAGTTAAATATTTTTTCACGGAAGGTTTTCATGTATAATATGATCTGGTTAATGTACGGGTGTTACAGTGAACTTACATAAACCGAAGCGAGGCGAGGGCAGGTCGCTACTACATGTATAAACATAAACTTTTTTACTATAACAGTTTAAATTTACGTAACTTTCGGATTTTCGATTGTTTGTGTTGATTGAAAAAAGCAAGTATTTTGTAAAAAAATCTTAGTAAACACTTCAAGTATTTTACATAAGTATTACGTTTCTACATCCGACGTTTCAAAGCGACAAAGCTTGTTTCATTACTTCCAAAGGGGGTAATTCTCGAAAGGGGTAGGTACATAATATTATTTCATCGTAAATATATTAAAACATGCATCTCGGACCGTGCTCAGTGTAGGGTTCCGAAGCCGTTAAGCACTACAAACATAAAAATCAACAAGTAATAACTAATTTTCTATTTAAAATGAATTGGTGCATGTAGGTATAAACACTAATCGCCTGCGTCTCAAGAACAATGATGTCTTCTTAGTCGTGATAGTTTTCCATATAAATTCGTTATAATATGCGCTTTCATTTGAGATTTTTATCAGTTTTTTAGTATTTGTAGTTTTGGCTGTAGAGGGGAGGGGGGGGGGGGGGTTCACTTGACTCTTACAAAAAAAAATAGCCTTTTAAAACTTAATATTTCTTAAACGGATTCATTAATCGAAAAAAGACCTATCCAACGACACCCTACACTATGGGATAGACAAAGAAAAAAATCATCACAAAAACGGGAGGTACTTACAGTAAAAAAAAAACAAGTTTTTTTTACCACTTTGTTGACGTGACTAATAAGTATGTATATTCATGCCAAATTACAGCCTTCTAGTACTAAGAGTCTCAGCTAGGCTGCGGACGGACGGACATACGGACGGACAGTTTGACTACGGAACCCTAAAAAATAATATTCAGACACTTAAACTGAAAATTGCAATTCTAAGGTTTTCACTTTCCCTATAATTGTACTGGTTGAACTTTCTAAACTAATTTTATATGTAACAAAAGCCGAAGTTACCTAACTTGGGGTGATTCTCTCAACACAGCGCTGCGTCAATCTCAAAGATGAAATTTTATCCAGCAAGTTTAAGAAGTTCCCGTCTCGGTGCGTACAAAACACATTTTAGCGCGTGCCTTCTCAATTAGGCAGCTTTATACGACACTGAACTCGACTCACCTGCCTGCTACCTAATTGAGAAGGCACGCGCTAAAATGCGTTTTGTACCCTCCGACGGGACTTCGTAAACTTGCCGGATAAAACTTCACCTTTGAGATCGACACAGCGCTGTGTTGAGAGAATCACCCCTGTTATTAGGTTTTAGATCTATAAATAGTCTTAATTCACCCTCGATGTTTGCAATCAACCAATTGGTAAAGTCAGTGCTTGACCGCGGCCCCGCGTCCGGTGTGGTCTAAATTAGATCAGCACAAAGCTCGTGAGATCCGGTGTTTCATACGAGGTTCTTAATCAAGGCAATTTCGTTTTAACTAAGTGAACGACTATAAAGTTCATTTTAATTTGTTTCAAAATTGAAAATGGCATTTAAGAGCAAAGGTAATTAAACAAGATCTCCTTTCTGGTGTATTCAAATTCCCAATGACAAACATTGATGGGCGTCACTAAGCCTGCGACTGCGTCCGCGTAGTACCTAATCTTTTATCGCTATCTTTCGGGATCTGTCCAATTTTCCGGGATATTTTGTATTTTTATTTATGGTAAGTGGAATCTGAGACCCATAGACATTTGAATTCTCAAGACTATAAACCTAAGACTGCAATCCTAAGACCTCAAATGCGTTTTAAACCCTGAGGACTAAGATGAAATGCCTCTAGGCAGTCACAAAGTCCTACCACCACTCAAAAATTACCTATGATCTGTCCGCCTCCTGGCTATAAACTATCTCGGTAAAGAACGTGTCATTACGCGAAATATAAACCAATATAATAATATAATAAATGAAGATAATATATTATGTGTAAATTGTTTTAACTTGCACCTTATCCCTTCTAAGGTTGTCTGGAAGAGATCGCTAATCAGCGATAAGACCGCCTGTTGTTTACCTGGGTCTTCTAAATTGTGCAAATTCTGTGTAATGTTTTTATTTGGTGGACAATAAAGTGTTTTGTATTGTATTGTATTGTATAAACTTAATGAAATGAGTTTTTCGCCGTATATGTGTTAATTTAATTCGGTAGTGTCTAGTCTAACCTACGTAATTAATGCTTAAGATATCCTGGGCCTATATTCAGGTGCGTTAAAACGATATCGTGTTTGACTCGATTAAGGATCGTTTATGTCACAGTCGCCATTATTGTAAATAACATAACAGTTATCAAAACATTGACAATACGGAAACAGGTCAAAAACGATATCGTTTTAACGCACCTGAATAGAGGCCCCGAAAACATCACTGCGATAAAATGATACAATCCGTGAAGTGATAATCGATATAATGATAGCGGTATAGTTTTATAATTACAATAGTACAAATGTTCCGCCTCTCCGCTTTCCAGGCTTTGTAATCGTTAAACCATACTACTTTTGACATGTCGTATTGACATGGCCGCCATTACAGTCAAGTAAATAAGAGCTATCGTAACGTTGACAATACAATAACATCACACACGACTACACGTTAACCTAGTTGCTAGTGACCCAAGAAGCTAGTGGTCCCGGGTTCAAATCTCGGTAAGGGCAGATATTTGTTCCTGAGTCTTGGGTGTTTTCCATCTGTTTGAGTATGTATTTATCTAACTATGTTTAGCGTTGTCTAGTACCCATAGTATAAAAGTGCACAGTGTATAGGAGTGCAGGTGTGTAAAATGCTCTTTCTAAATTCTTGTTTCGAACAATTTATATTCTATAATTAGTCATCATCATCATCATCATCATCAGCCTATGTTAGTCCACTGCTGGACGTAGGCCTCTCCCATTGCACGCCACCTAGCACGATCTGCGGCCACTCTCATCCAGCTTCTGCCAGCCACCTTACGAAGATCGTCGCTCCACCTAGTCTGAGGGCGTCCTACACTGCGTTTGCCGATCCGCGGTCTCCACTCAAGAACACGATAGCTCCAGCGGTTATCCGTTCTGCGGCACACGTGGCCGGCCCACTGCCACTTCAAACTGCTAATTCGATGGGCTACGTCGATAACCTTAGTTCTCTGTCGGATCACCTCATTCCGGATCCGATCCTTCAGAGAAACTCCCAACATAGCCCTCTCCATAGCTCGCTGAGCGACTTTAAATTTGTGGACCAGCCCCACCGTGAGTGTCCAGGTTTCGGCTCAGTAGGTCATAACAGGTAGGACGCACTGATTGAAGACTTTTGTCTTTAGACTCTGTGGAATAGACGACGTGAAAACTCGACGTAATTTCCCATACGCTGCCCAACCCAGCTGTATTCTTCTGTTGGCCTCTTTCTCGAAGTTGTTTTTACCCAACTGCAGAGTTTGCCCAAGGTAAACATATTCTTTAACAACTTCGAGTGTATCGCCTTGCACTGCAATCGGTCCCGGTGTGACATGTTCATTGAGCATAATCTTGGTTTTATCCAAGTTCATCCGGAGACCGATGCGTTGAGAAGAATCAGCTAGATCGTTCAGCATATGTTGTAGATCCTGCAACGTTTCGGTCATAATAACGATGTCGTCTGCAAATCGCAAGTGTGAGATGTAGTCGCCGTTTATGTTGATGCCACGCCCTTTCCAGATCAGCGTCCCGAACATATCCTCCAATGCATTTGTGAACAATTTAGGGGAAATCACATCCCCTTGTTTCACACCTCGATGCAGGTTGATGGGTCTAGTCCACTGGTTCTGTACTTGGACGGCCATAGTTGCGGCGTTATATAGACATCTCAACACTTGGATGTATCGCCAGTCCACTTGGCAACGTTGCATGGATTCCAGAACTGACCAGGTTTCGATAGAGTCAAAAGCCTTCTCATAGTCCACAAATGCTATGCACAGGGGTTGATTATACTCTTCAGTCTTCTGTATAATCTGCCGCACTGTATGAATGTGGTCTATGGTGCCATATCCTCCTCGAAACCCGGCCTGCTCAGGGGGTTGAAATTCGTCGAGTCTTCGTGCAAGGCGGTTCGTGATGACTCTTGAAAACAGTTTGTAGACGTGGCTTAAGAGTGAAATGGGTCGGTAGTTCTTCAGCAGGGTTTTGTTACCCTTTTTAAAGAACAACACCACAATACTCTTACTCCACGCCTCTGGAGTTCTTCCATCGAAGAGAACGGTGTTGAAGATGTTCTGGAGCTCCTTCAATACAGGTGTGCCTCCTGCTTTTAGGAGCTCAGTTGTTACACCGTCCTCCCCGGGAGCTTTTCCATTTTTAAGCTGTTTAAGAGCCATCTCGATTTCGTGTAGGCTAATCTCTGGCAAGTCCTCAGTAAAGTGACGGATTAATGGGGCTCTAGAGTCCTCATTTTTCGGATCAGGTGGAGATGCGTACGATGCGTATAAATGGCTGTAGAAATCCTCAACTTCCGAAAGAACCCGCGGCTTAGAAGCGACGATTTCTCCGCTGTTTGTGGTCAGCTTCGTCAGATGGCTTCTCCCAAGAGACTGAACAAAAACTTTCGACCCCCGATTTTGCTCAATCGCTCGTTCAATACAGCATGTATTGAAGCATCGGAGGTCGTGTCGCACCAGTTTGCCAATCTTCTTGTTGAGAGCTCGACGTTCTGACGGAGTGACAGGTGGGCTTTCACGTCGTTCCTTCATAAGTTCGAGAGCTTCAGTCGAAAGTTTGGACTTCCTACCCCCATGCTGCATCGCGCAAAATTTTATACCTTCCTCCCTGAGGACTCCCACCACATTTTCGAGGGCCTGATTTATGTCGGCGACATTTGTGGTTTCCACGCCAGTAAATCGGTTCTCCAGGTTTGACTGGAATTTTTCGGATCCCAAGGAAGCATGGTTGGTCGGAGCCTGGCCTTCATCAAACGGACACGTTCAAGCTTAAAGTTGATATTCAGAGAGCCTCGAACAAGTCGGTGATCACTTCCGGTATTGAACCTGTTGATCACAGAGACGTCTCTGAATATGTGCCTCTTGTCCGCTATGATGAAGTCGATCTCATTTTTCGTCATAGTATTGGGGCTCTGCCATGTCCACCTCCTCTGGGGCTTCTTCTTAAAGAAAGAGTTCATTAGGAAAAGTCCCTCTTTTTCCAAGAAGTTGACAAGCATTTGCCCCCTATGGTTCCTGCAACAGAAACCGTGGGATCCTACTACCGATTCACTGCGATCCTGTACTCCCACTTTAGCATTAAAGTCCCCCATGACAACGTTGTAATGGGCTTTGGTGGTGCAGTGTAAAGCCTTTGATATGTCTTCAAACATCTGCTCCACCACCTCGTCCGGGTGTGCCGAGGTCGGTGCGTAAACCTGCACCACTTTGAGGCGATACCTTTCAGTGAGCTTTATGACGAGGTATGCAACCCTGCTCGACACACTCGAAATTTCCATCACGTTGTCAGAGAGGGCTTTGTTAACCAGGAACCCTACGCCACCCTGGGATAGCTGATCTCCCTCTCGAAAGTACATAAGGTGGCCTGACTCAAGGGTTACGGTGTCCTCCCCCTCTCTTCGGACTTCGCACAAACCAAGAATGTGCCACCTTATTTTTCCGAGTTCTGCCTCGAGTTGTGCCAGGTGTTCGTCGAGCCGTAACGTCCGTCCGTTATACGTCGCCAAAGTCAATTGTTTTTGGCGGCCATCCGTAACCCGGGGATTCTTCGCACCCCCTACCCTGCCGTTACCGTGACCGCCGCCGTGATCAGGAATAGCAGGGCGGCCGGGAACTGGGGGCCGTGGTTTATGGTGTGCTGCCATTGGAGGGTTTGCCCTAATCGCCACGCTGGGCAGGCGGGTTGGCGATCGCAGGGTTATAGCTCTTCGCACCGGTAACGCTGCTGCCCGTCACAGGTCTGTGGCATTTAGCTACACCGTTTTGATGGTTATACCGCCATATGTCGATCGCCAGAGCCTCGTTCGCTGGTCGGCAGGATGCACCACGGGCAGGTGAGGTTGGCTGAGAGCAAGAAGATGGTGTTTGCTCCCTTACACCCCCTATAATTAGTGTTTTATTCTAAATTTTGTGGGTACACTTAAAATACTAACTAACGACATTTTTCTCACCTATATATTGTGCCTTTTTAAACTTACCTATCTATCCTAGAAACAACAAGTATCTAAACGAGTTGTTCGCATTATACAGGGTGACTTCAAATTGGTAATACAAAATCAATGTTTTACACACATTTCCCCTAAACTTAGCCCCTCAATTAAGTCTCATACTTTTAAAATAATCAGAAGATTTTTTTTTTAAATTATCCCATTTTTGTTGGCTTAACATGGTTATCCTACTATAATAATTAACAAAGAAGTTTAAAGAATTTCAAATGAACACTTTCCTCTTTGGTTATCCGTCACCTGTCGCAATTTATGAAGAAAACGTGTTTTGATTAGTTGATAATATCGAGTGACAGGTATGACAGTTAGGTATTTAATGTAGTGTAACCACACTTTGAGACTTTAATTATTTGTTTTGTTCGAAAATTTGCATTAATTAAATACAGTTAATTTTAACAAAAGGATTAATGTCAATCAAGTGTTTTGTATTACCAATTTGAAGTCACCCTGTACACATAGCACGTGCGTTGCCGAGACGGCTTATTCCTTTGTCCTCTTGTACTCGAAAGATTAAAGGATAAGACGAATCGGTGCAAATTATATTTCGTCAACTATACAAGCCTAGGAGCCTGGGACTAGGTCCATTTCTGAGACTTTACATTGTCCCCGGATATTTAACAGGGCCTCTATTCAACTGCGTTATAACGATATCGTTTTTGACCTGTTTCCGTATTGTCAACGTTTTGATAACTCTTATGTCATTTACAATAATGGTGACTGTGACATAAACGATTCTTAAACGTGTCAAACACGATATCGTTTTAACGCACCTGAATAGAGGCCCTGTTTATTTATGTCCAAAGCAATATGGTTTTACGGAGCAGTATCGAACCCCTGGGAACGGTGTTTAAAGGATTTCTGACCGGAGAGGGGGGTTTAACCCCCGCTATTATGTCGTACGGATTGTTGGTGAATTGCTCCGGTTGTACGGTTAGTTATGGGAGTTTTATGGTAAAGTAATGGTTTCCTGTTGATTTTAAAGAGTTTGAATTTTTTCTTGTTGGGGAAAGGAGGTGAATAAATATACCCTTTTCCCTATCTTTAATTACTTTTTCCATTTAAAGTACAAAAAGGCTGTGAAAACCAGTATATAATAATGACAATTATATGTTTAGGGTTCCGTAGTCAAACTAGAAACCCTTATAGTTTCGCCACGTCCGTCCGCAGCCTAGCGCAGAGAACCTTAGTACTAGAAAGCTGTAATTTGGCATGAATATGCATAATAGTCACGCCAATAAAGTGGTACAATAAAATGTAAAAAGAACGTTGGGGTATATTTTATTTCTCGTCTACCCTGTAGTGTGGGGTGTCGTTGGATAGGTCTTTCAAAAATATTACGAGTTTGTGCAAACAGGTTTTCGATTAAGTAATCTGTTTATGAAATATTAAGCTTTGAAGCGCTAACTTTTGTTAGACTCAAGTCATTAGCTGTAGGGGGGGGGGGGGGGGGGGGCTACAGCCAGAACTACAAATACTAAAATGAAAAAGCATATAACAAATTTTAAAAGGCACCAATTAACTTCAAATAGAAAAGTAGTTATTACTTATTGATTCTTATGTTTGTAGTACTTAACGGCTTCGGAACCCTACTCTAAGCATGGTCCGAGATGCTCTTGCCCGGTTTTTTTAAGTCTTTCTTACTCTTACATTATTGTAACTATAACCATCTAAATTATTCGTTTCGAAAATTAAACAAATATTCCCGGCTTTTAACATATTAATAGTAAGTGCGTAGTTGTTTAGGGATTTCGTAATGGCCGCTTATTTTGTAAAATCAGAAGTGGAATCTGTCGGATTCGGTAAAATTCCCAGATAACGATAACGCTACTACCCACATTTATCACAGTTTCGATAGGCTTAGCTAATTACAGGCGTAATTTACGTTAAGCCAATTATGGATATTTCGGAAACATTTTTATTATGCAATTGTGTTATACTATTTGTAACTGTACTTTTTTATCGGTGGTCTATGGAATTTAGTTTTCTATTACATTTTTGAACTTGTACTAAACTTGGTACTGACTGGTCGATCAAAACTTTTTCTTGCATTATTATAAGTTTATTTAGAGTAGTTAGTAATTCTGTAGCTCTGCCTACCCCGCTTTGCGATTGAAGGCGTTACATTATGTATGTAACTTTAATAGTTAAAAATCATGACGTAATTAAGACTTTTACATGCTGACGTGATGCCAAAGAAGAAGGCTAACTGAATAGTAAAAGTATAAGCATTTTAAATGTTATGTACATACATATATAAAATCACGCCTGTTTCCCATAGGGATAGGCAGAGACCACTTCTTTCCACCTGCTACGATCCTGACAAATCTCTTTCGCTTCTTCCACATTCATACATCGAGTCATGCATGCAAGTCGGTTTCGGGTACTTAGGGTTCGGCCCTTTTGCAGAATTTCTCCGATTTGATTCGAAAAAGGACGTCTAGGGCGGCCTCTTCCTAGCCTTCCACTCACTTTCACACTATATATCTCTTTAGTCAATCTTCTTTCATCCATTCTCTCCAAATGACCAAACCATCGAAGCATGCCCTTTTCAATCTTAGTCACTACATCTTCTTTCAATCCACATTTCTCTCTGATCTTCTTATTTCTGACTCCATCAATCAGTTTCACACCACACATCGCACGCCTTCACACTACGCAAAGAGCGCATTTCTACTGCATTTATACAACTTTTAAGCTTTTTCTGCCTCACCCAACATTCACTACAGTACATCACAGTAGGGGCCAACACTCCATTGTGAACAACTCAAATCAAATGTGCAGTTAGCCGCCTTCTTTGGTTATACGGCAGCATGGCTCTCATTTTAGAGTTGATATCTCTCAAACGGCAAAACCAAACAACCTTTTCAAAAACGGTCTACCAGTCTAGCAGCTTACCAATATTGCCTTTGACGTGTTTCCGTGGTGTCAAAATTTTAATAACTCATAATTACTTAAAAGTTATGGCGGCCAAGTTAACAGTGTTCGCATTGTTGTGTTCCGGTGTGGGGATAAGACAACCGGTGAAATTACTAGCATGGAGGCATTCCACCTTAGTCCTCAGGGTTGGCAACGCATTTGAGGTCTTAGGATTGTAGTCTTGAGAATTCAAATGTCTATGGGTCTCAATTCCACTTACCATCAGGTGGCCTGAGTGCTCGTGTGCCTACTACTTAACATAAAAAAAAAAAGATACTAAAACACGTCAAACGCAATATCGTTTTAACCCAGTAGAATAGAGGCCCTGGAACTCCTGAAATTGTAAGTAACGTTAACTTTAGATGCTGTGAACGGTTTGGAGAGTTTTTTTTTTAATTTTCTCGAGCAGCAATGTAATGCGAAGAGGCAAACGAGTTAGGTACAAGCAATCAAATGTTAGTGTCAGTTGTTAGCTTTGTTACCGATACGTTGCGTGGCGAATTAGTTGGTATGACAAAAAAGTACACACTATGTTAACAATACACACGTTCTTATGTTAACTAGGATGCAAATTGTGAAAATATATGTTCTTATGGATATCACACACTGTATAGTCTATATAGACGATGTTATGCCTCGATTATATAGCACACTTTTTCACGTGACTTGCGTCTTTATTTTTCCTGTAAACAAATTGAGTAACGACTTCATGTTTGATGTTTACGCTTCCATAAAATAGTGCTATCAAAATGGAAAGATTATTTTTATCATTCGCTTCTGAAAACATTTACGGGCACTTCGTAGGGCATCGTAACTCTGGAAAGAAGTGACAGGGGTATGTTATGTCAAAGGAAGCAAGTTATATTTACATATACTAGAAGTTGAATGTACGTTTTACACTATTTATTTAGGCATAACTAGCTGTTTCCCGCGACTCAGTCCGCGTAGAAGTCGTTTATAACTAAAGTCGAGTCCGGAATTAGGCGAACTAACTTGACAGCCGAAAATGTTGCCAGACAAAGGAAAAAATAAATAGTGATAGGTTTATGTCGACACAAATATGTCGATATTACCTTGTGCCTTCTATAAATCTGATTATATTTATATTTTATCAAGTAATGGTCGTCGAAACTTTCACGCTCATACATACTTGCCAAATAGGGAAAAACTACAGCAATTTTTACGATATAATATCAACAAATTACGATATAATGTCAACAAAACAAAATGGCGGACTGCGTCGTTAACGATGTCAAAAACGATGATCGATGTATTTTTAAATCCAACCAGATTTTATTATTATTATTTTGCTTAAAAAAAATATTAGTTAGATTCCAAACACAATAATAACGATAAACTAGACTTTTTAAATATCGATATTAACAGCACTAGCCAAACTGTGGCAACACTAGTGTACAATGAACTGTCAAGTTAGTTCGCCTAATTCCGGACTCGACTTTATTCCCTCAAGAACTGTCCAATTGTTCGGGATAAAAATTACCTAATGTCCTTCCCCGGTAATGAAACTATCTCCACAGACAGAGTTACTTTGACATTTATAATGCTAGTAGGATAAAATAAAATAAAATAAACATAGAACTACGAAGGACTTCAATTCACAGATTTCTAACTACTTCATTCATATTCAGTAATCTTTGAAACTTATTTTGAGAGATAGACACCAAGTCGATATTCGTCTGTTTGAATACATACATAAACGCTATTATGTTTAGTTAGGAATACTTCTATTTAGTTACGGCATTTAAAAGTTATCGTGGAATAAAGAATTCACATACATAAAACATAACACTCTTTTTTGGCAGTCGCTAGTCGTGTAAAAATGCTATTTTACCAACATCTTCCACTTCCTTTTTCACGTTATCAGAGAAAGGACGCCGAAATAAGTGGCTTTACAAAACCATTGAAGATTCCACATCAAAAACCACCGTATTCAAAAGGGGCTTAAGGTTGATGTTGAAGTGGTGAAATGCTTTATAATATGAATTCGGGCTTATATTTAGACCTATGGCAATTTGAAACATTGGGCCGGGAATTCTTTCGCAAATTAAAAGGGAGGCCAGCAAAGCAAATATGTATTAAGATCCAGCTTTATGGTTTCTTGAATGAAGTATGTTTTTGAGCCAATCTCTTTACAAGTGGGATGAGGGATGTGATGTTATTTATGTTTTTTTTAATGATTGCGGTGTGTTTATTTATGGCTTCAGATGCCGGTTTTCAGGGTTCTGTTTCCAAAGAGCCAATCCAAAAATGGGATTTTGACGTGTCCTTCTGTTTGTTTGTTATATCAGAGCTTTGTTACACAGAGACGATTGGGGCACATTGAAATAATGTGGCTGAAAATTTACTTTTTTACGGTTAGCGTACATTATAATGAAATATGAAAGGTATCGCGGGATAGATCTTTTCAAATATCATCGAAGTTTCCTTTGTACTTTTTCGTTTGATTGAATACGTAGCGGAAACCGGAAATTTTATCCCCCTGCTCCTCTAATGTTCCAACGGTAAGTTTGGAAGAAGAGGAATTTTTACGACGCAGTAGATTTGATAAATAAATAAATGAATATCACGGGACAATCTCACACAAATTGACCTAGTCCCAAACGAAACTCTAGGCTTGTACTAAATATGGGTACTAGACAACGACAAACATACTTATATAATAAATAAATAAAATAAAATAAATAAATCACAGGACAATGTCACACAAATTGAACTAGTCCCATACTAGAGCCTAGAGCTTTCTAGGCTTGTACTATGGGTACTAGACAACGATAAACATACTTACATAGAGAAATATATACTTAAATACATGGAAAACATCCAAGACTCAGGAACAAATACTCGTGCTCATCACACAAATGTTTGCCCTTACCAGGATTTGAACCCAGGACCCCTAGCTTCGAAGGCAGAGTCACTACCAACTAGGCTAACGTGTCGTCAAAGATACATATAGAGATATTTCTCTATATGTGTCTTACGCTCTTATGCTTTCTGTGTATTCATAGAAAGCATCCAAGACTCTGGAACACACACAAATACCATTATGTTTTACTATGGGTTCTCTACCATTTCGGCGACAAATCTTTGACAGTTCCATCGTTTCGCAACCTATTCATTTGCCAACCCGCTTTTTGTTCCGTACCTACCTACAATTGTTTCAGGATTTTTATAAAACTAACCTAACCTATAGGGTTCTACATGATGGTCCTGAAATAAATCCAGTTTTCATTTACAATTTCGGAAAAACGCGGGTTGTCCAATGATATGATTGCGAGACGTTGGTTATGAAATAATAGGATCCCGTTATTATGACCTATTATATTTTGAACTTTATATATACCCATAATATCACTTCTGTACAAGGCTATGAGTCCAACTAAAGTAGAACATTGTCAGTGTCGCGGCAATATATTCCGAATTTCTGATTCAATAACGTAAATACCAACTTGTATTGCTACTAACACGAGGTACGTGTGTATTATATTTGTAACTTTCTAGTTCTACATCAGCCTGTGCCAAGTACCATCAAACCCAGATTTACCAGAAACCTTCCCATTTGAATATCCCTAAGGACATCACGTGCCGATGAGTTATTAGATTCGTGCCTTTGATATTTATGACACGTTTACACGAATTAACACATTAAGCGCCCATAATTCTTATTCGGTATAGATTCACGACGCTCTTGTGTGTCACAGGCTTAGATACGTTAGCACTAACAGTGCCCGCTTCGATTATCTTTATGCGAAATTAATGTCATAAGGAGTTCTTAGCACTGATTGAGTTAAGGACTGGCAATTGTAATTCTATGTAAGTATATGTAAGTTGAATTTTAGAGTTGAGAAAGTTGTTTCTTGTGTATCTTCTTGCTATACTTACTAACATAATAAAGAGGTAAAATATTTTGCTTTTATCAAAGCGAATAAGGACCTATCCTATCTAATTTTATTTATTTATTTATTTCAGAAACATAAAAGCTAACAGTAAACACATGTACCAAAGCGCTTATAAATTAAGTCAGAAAAATAATACAGTACACATAATATGATACGTAAATACACAACTTATTGATCAACTTATTGTGTTTTATCTTGCTGGTGGGGTTCTTACGGATACACTATGACGCTATGGGATCTTTTGTGGGATTACCCTCTTTTTATAAGCGCTTAATTCAATGCAGCCTCCACTCCTTCCAGAAAGCGAATGGTGGAGTGCAATGGCAGTGATTTGAAATCCTTTGGTTCTGGGTAGCCACAGCCAAGGATTTTCATTCTTATTCCAGCGGAGGACGGGTAGCTAATGTTATTATTTCAATTTAAACAGTCCCTGGTAGACCGTAGCTCGGATTGAAGACGGGTTCTCCTGAAGATGAGACTGAAATACACTCAAAACATAGAATAGTAGAGAGAGGACAAGCCGCCGGCGGCCGTGTCGCAGTTGTTGCATCAATGTGCATACTATGCCGCTAGTTCACCCTCCGTTTAACGAGTGTGCACGCGTGCTGATCACAGGGAATATTACGATTATTCGCAAAATAACATGGATATGATGCACGTGTATTGTGCAATAGGCGCGTCGGTATACAAGTGTGTGTGCTTAAGATGTGTGCGTGCTTTGTCTTGTCAATTACTTGTGCTTTGTGTGAATTAGTGAACTTGCGACAGGCGCGCTCAATACAAATTGGCCGACATGTCTGATTTACTTATATTTACATCTGTGGCGCTACATAAATGCTAACAAGTTCGTCTGCGCCCACCCAGAGGGACAGACGTTGGCGGGGACGAGGCATTTAGGAGATAGAAGAAGTGCTGAAAATTTTGGGACTGATTATGTATGGGCTAGTCACGAAAATCTCCTGGATCCATTGGATCCTGCGGCTGTGTGGAGAGTACTGGAGAGGAAGAAGCTGCCATCCCGACAGACTATCTTTGTGGTCTATAGGTCAATCTTAATTGCCCCCAAAATCACAAATCAAATTAAATATATACATACACATATCATCACGCCATCATTCCCTGAGTGGGGTACAACAACTCTAAAAAGACTACTTGATAATTCTGTAACCACATTTTGCACAGTCAGGCCAAGATGTTTACCAGTGTATTAGTGACAGGTTGCAAGCCCGTCGCCTAACAGTACTACGAGCCCTTTTTTCCCTTAGTCGCCCCTTACGACATCCACGGGAAGACATGGAGTGGCACTATTCTAACCCGGCAACCACACGGGGTCAAACAAATAGGTTTGTCAAAAGCTCATTTGTTTTATAATCACAAAGAAACATACATTTCTTGTTTATCGTAAAGGATAAGAATCGCTACAAAACACATCAAAGTTTAAAGTGCCCCGTTACAAAATCTAACAACTATAATACAACCTTTTACTACACACCCAAAACGGTTCCAAAATAACCCTGTATTCTAATAACCACAAAGTTTAAATTAAACAGCAATATTATAACACCGTCAATTTTAATATCTCATAAACGTGGGTAGTTTAAACATTACAACCTTCACAACGAAACAGATCTAAAGCGCAAAACTCCAACATTCAAAAACCAATTCTAAAACAAAGAGCTTTGGGTTTAAAATGGCGGTTCTCAATATGTTTTGTTACGTTAGTTTATTTTGTAAAGTTGTTGTGGATTTAGGATTCTCTTATCATTTGAATATTTATTCAACGCTGGCCTTTGATTTTTGCACGGATTTGATATTAACAGTTTATGCAGACTCATAATTATTTAATGGGAGTTGTAGGTGTTATTATAATTACTGTGTACACAGGACAGTTTGACTGTCTGTGTTTACTTAATTTGCCGGAGAAGCAAAGATATTATCTAGTACTTAGTTTTAGTGGTGGTAGGACCCTGTGCAAGGTCCGTCCGGATAGCTACCGGCACCATCTTATCTATTAACCACCCGCCAAGCAACAGTGTTCGCATTGTTGTGTTCCGGTGTGGGGATAAGACAACCGGTGAAATTACTAGCATAGAGGCATTCCATCGTAGTCCTCAGGGTTGGCAACGCATTTGAGGTCTTACGATTATAGTCTTGAGAATTCAAACGTCTATGGGTCTCAGATTCCACTTACCAACAGGTGGCCTGAGTGCTCGTGTGCCTTCTCCTTAACATAAAAAAAAATTCCTAGTTTTTATTATTTATTCTGTGGTATGTTTAAACGCTGTGAAATAAGATCATCCTGTTTATTAACTTGACAAAGAAGTAGGTCAAGTAGGTATTAGTTGTTTACTCCAGATTTTAATTTTAACTTCAAAGTTAAAATTTAAATTTGAAGTATAATGCTATGCAAAAAATACATTAATACTCGAGAGCGGGTTAACGCTGGCGTACTGGAAACTCTCAATGATTGTTTTAACAACCAGTTCTCATGCTTTATAACTTTAACATACGTTTAAAAAGGCAAATAAATAAACAAAAACAACGCGGTACACTCATATTTTAATTTAATTCATGACTGCATTTTATGTTTTCATTTTTCATACTCGTATTCTTAAAAACATACTGTATAAATCATGAGGCGTTTTCAGCCTTCAAGTCACAGAAAAATGTTTTCTCGTCAGGTTTACATACAGATAAGTGGTTGTCGGTGAAAATACGCCTCTGAAATAAACGAGGGCTCTTCAGGGGGAGGAATTGAGATTATTTCAGACAACATTTAGATGAATATTATATATTATGTTAAGTAGGCGGGTGTGGGGGGAATAAATAATAACTGTACAGTAAAATATAGAACCCGTAGTTGATGCTGTTTTGCTGTTAAACAACCGAACAATAAAGGTTGTATTAAAAACTAAATATTAGACGACAATTCTATATCAACTGATTTCGTCGCAAACCAAGCTCTAGGCTTATATTATGGGTACTAGACAACGATAAACATACGTACTTAAATAGAGAGATACATATAGACGACACGTTGGCCTAGTTGGGAGTGACCCTGCCTCCGAAGCCTGCGGTCCTGGGTTCAAACCCGGTAAGGGCAGATATTTGTGTGATGAGCGCGAATATTTGTTCCCGAGTCATAGATGTTTTGTATGTATTTAAGTATGTATTTCTCTGTATAAGTATGTTTATCGTTGTCTAGTACCCATAGTACAAGCCTAGAGCTTAGCTTGGGACTAGGGCAATATGTGTGACATTTCCCCCTTTTTTTATATATTACATCCAATGTTTGGACGGTTCCTGAGCGAATACCGATAAACTACTTCTACGTGGAAGGAGCCGCGAGAAACACCTATATTATTATAAATGTGAAAGTAACTCTCTCTGTCGGTCTCTTCGTTAAGCATTCACGGGTAAACCGCTGAACCGATTCTGATGAAATTTGGTACCGAGATAGTTTAAGTCCCGGGATAGTTTTTATCCCGAATAATTGGACGGTTCCCGAGGGACTTCTACGCGGACGGAGTCGCAGGAAACAGCTAGTTCCTATATATTTAACGATAACGTTATCGCAAAGCATCTTGTCTAGATCCAGGCTGAGGTTCAACACGGTAAAACCTTTAGTTAACTTTTATTAACTTGAAAGTAATGGTGGGCGAGTTAAAAACAATAGCATAACAAGTCAAAGGCGATATGGTTTACCGAGTTTTGATGTCTATAGATGCCTACTTATTCCATTTGTAACTCAAAGGATAGTTTGAATAGTTCCCTAAAAGCAATAGACTCGTGTATTTACTTTTTAGGGTTCCAGAGCCGTGTGGCAAAAACGGAACCCTTATAATTTCGTCACGTCCGTCTGTCCGTCTGTCCGTCCGTCCGTCTGTCCGTCCATTTTACTCAGAGCCTATTGGCACTATATAAATGAAATTTGGAGGATAGATGTGGGCATTTCTCCACTAAATGGAAAATCGCTGTCCCAAGCTAATTTAATGTAATACATCTTAAAATTTCTCAGTTTTTTGTATCAATACCGACATAGCATTAGGTATTCTTGGCACGCCACAGCTTATTTAGTAATTTAGTAATGGAATATTCGAATAAATGAACCTCAAACGTCTCAAAACACAGTCCCCTGGTACGTCCCTTTTCCAGATTTACAAATCTTGTTACAAATTTTATTTTTTTTGCCATTGATAATTGAATAAAATATATCCAAGTATATTAACAAAAACAGTAGGCACCTTTATACATCACAATTATATTTTTACAATAGAATTATAATCAAGATATCTATGTGCAAAGGCTGTCCTCAAATTATTAAACCAGTCCCCTGTTAAAATTTTAAAACCGCACAGAAGTCAAATTTAGTTTTGGCGCGAAACATTTAGATCGTGAAACGGAACGCAATCGGTGTGAAGTTCGTTCGGGCGGCGGCAAAGCGGGCACCCGCCATTTTGTTTAGTGCTACTGCTGCGTCACTTCGTGAACCACGCGTCTCGGCCGTTAGTGAAAACAGTCCACTGGTAAGTCTTAATTTTACTATTTTAAGAGTATTAATAACGAAATTTGTTTAAAATAATTGATTATCTAGTATGTAGCCACATATATGTTTCGTTTATCTGAATGTTTTTAAATGATATTGTTTTATTAAGTATTCATGTAAAAATGACAGTCCCCTGGCCAACAGTCCCCTGTCATTTCATAGCACAGGGGACTGTTCATACTACAGGGGACTGTTTTCTTAGGTTATGACTATTAAAAGTATCATCTCTTTCGTAGGTATTATATCAAAATGCCACCGAAAAAGAAGCCACCCAAGACAAAAGAAGAAATACTAGAACAAAAACGTATAGCTGAGCGTTTAAGATATCAACGACTTAAAAATGATCCGCAAAAAAAAGAAGCATTGAAAGAAAAAGAAAGGCAGAAATATCAAAAGAAAAAAGAAAAAGGCCAAAGAAAATTAGTTAAAGATATGAGTCGTCGTGAGCATAAGGCTGTTAAAAAGGTTTGGAAAGACCATTGTTCTAAGTATCGTGCAAAAAAAAAAACCATGAAAGATGTAACAAATACTTTTGCAAGGGAAAATACACCTGATTCAGAGGATCCCGCAGAAGAACGTCAGGCACCTTAAAGATTACCAGAAAGTGAATTAGTTAAAGCCAGAAAGAAACATGCCAAAAAGAAACGCAACAGGGTACTGAAAGAAAAAGACCTTATGATTCAGGAATACAAACGGAAAATGGAAAAATATAAAAAGAGGTTACAGCGGTTGGAAATGAAGGGTAAGAATAGCAGTAAAAATGATGAGACACCTAACACTAAACTAACAAGAATGTGTGATAATCCAGAAACTCGAAAAGATGTGGTTAAAAAGGCACTTTTCGGGGAAGTATTGAATAAACAATTAAAAGAGAACTATGCAGGTTTAAAAACACAAAACGAGAAAGAAGTTTTTGGGAAAGTTGTATCTGGTGCATTGGTAAAAAAATATAAGTTATGGAGGGTTGAAAATAGTGCTTTATCGTACAAGAGACTTCAGAAAACCAAAAACCAATCTCTATTACCAATGAAGCGCACTCGTCAAGCTTTTATGTCGAGAGAACTTTTGAAGACAGTGCAAAACTTCTATGAAAATGATGACAATAGTCGAATTGGTGCAGGAAAACGAGAATGTGTGACCAGAAAAGGAGTTAAAAAACAAAAAAGATATTTATTAGATACAATATACAATATATACAAGAAATTTCAAAATAATAACTCTGGTCTTATCAGTTATCAGACTTTCTGTCGTTTACGTCCTTTCTGGGTGGTAACTCCTAAGATAAACGAACGGGATACATGCCTCTGCATCAAACATGCTAATATTAATTTGAAATTGACTGCATTGCATTGTAGAAAGATTCTGAGTTACGATAATCATAATAAATTGCTTGAAAACACTTGCTGCGATCGTTATGATGAGCAATGTTTGTCTCGGGAATGTATGCTTTGTGTCAGCAAGAAACCCGACTACGAAGAATTTGACGATACAAAGCCTTTGTCGTTTAAAAAATGGATACCTGAAAAACAAGATTACAAGGATCCTAAGTTGAATAAAGTACGGTCTATAACAAAATATGTAAAAAGAAGTCTAACGGTTCTTCCGGGTGAACTGATTCAAGAACTGCACGAGGATTTGGATGCGTATTATAAGCACGAAAGAAATATATTGCATCAGTATAAAGCCCTGAGGGATTTAAAAGAAAATCTTAGTGATAACGAAGTTGCAATACTTATGGACTTTTCAGAGAATTACTGTACCAAGTATAATGAAGAAATACAGGCGTATCATTTTGGAGGGTCTCGGCTTCAGCTCAGTCTTCACACTGTAGTAGTTTACACAAAAGACTCTACGAAATCCTATTGTACTGTTTCACAAAACACCGCACATTCACCAGCTGCTATATGGGAACACTTAAAGCCAATTTTCAAAACTTTATCGACGCATATTACCTGCATCCATTTTATAAGCGACGGACCCGTTACACAGTATCGGAACAAAACTATGTTCCATGTATTGGCTACAAGGCTTCATGTAGAGGTTCCAAATATAAAAAACTTTTCCTGGAACTTTTCGGAGAGTGGCCATGGCAAGGGTGCCGCAGATGGTGTTGGAGCTACGTGCAAGAGGACCGCAGATGCCATCGTTGCTGCAGGAGGTGACATTGACAGTTTGGAATCTTTTATTGAATTTGTGCAACAAAGATGTCCTGCAATTACAATGTTTGCGATTGACGATGATGCCATTAATAATATGACTAACTGTATTCAGAAAGACGTCAAGAATATGAAAAGTTTCAATGGTACCCTCAAAATACATCAGATTAAGGGTAAAATATCACGATGCCCTTTGGGATTACCGAAAGGTGTTGAGAAGCTTATAATGAAAAGTTTGAGCTGCTCTTGTGAAGAAGAGTGTCAGCATTTTAATCTAGGGGTTATGAACTACCAAGTGGCGAAACTTCACGTTGAGGACGTTTACACAGACTCAGAATCCGAAAGTGAAACCACGCCTGCCCATAACTCGCTGGGTAGTAACACTATTACAGAAACTGAAATTTCACGACCGTGTGACAATATCAATACTGATTTTGAGAATACAGCAGGGCCCAGTTCAATCAACCAACAGCAGTATAACAGTGGTGATTACGTTCTAGTCAAGTTTAACGTAAGAAACAAAGAATATCGTTATGCTGCTGTTATAACTCAAGTTGACAATGAGGAAGGCGAAGTAACTGTAACTTTCATGAAAATTTGTGATAATAAGGGCCAGAAGTTTAGAATGGACGAAAATGATATTTCTGATGTCAGATTTGACCAGATATTGCAGAAGTTACCAAATCCAGATCTCAGTCTAAAAGGGAGAACATTATTTTATTATTTTCCTGTATCTGTACAGGTCTTTGAAAAAAAATAGTTATTTTTTAAATATTTTAGTACAATGTTAAGACTGATTTGCTTGTCAGGTGTTGTAAAATTAATGTTAATTACTTCAAAAGTACAAATGTTTTAAAGTATTATTTTTTTATTAAGAATGGTTTTTGTTTCTGTTTTTTGTTTCTGTCTTTTCGCCGAAAAGGCAGGATACTTACAATAATTTTCATTATTATAAAAAGACTGACTTTAGTGTCATAATCTAGTTTTAAAAATACTGTAATACTAAGAAGTTGATTTTGTTTAGTTTAACGCATAAGTAAGATTTGTTTTAACACTGTTGATTTATTTCAAAATATTATATTTTATAAGAATGGCAAAAAAAATAAAGAATTTGATTACTTAAACAAAGATATTAATTATTTTTGTCCAAAAAACATTCCCCTGTATGGTAACAACAGTCCCCTGTCACTCTTTTGCAAAAAATCGTCCATAACTCAAAAATCAAGAGGAAAATGTGTGGGCTTTTTTAAGATGTATGGTTAATTTACTATTGCCCTTCATTTTATTAACAAACATTCTCAACATTTAGTCAAAATACCTCAGGACAGTCTTGTATGGGCGAATTTCCAAATAGCAGAGAAACACCCATGTATTACCGCTATACAATGATGTAGTAAAATTGAAAAAAAAATATTTAGGGGTGAGTCCATACATGTAACTAGGGGACAAAAAAAATTTTTTTGTGTTACATCAGCGTGTGGGGTATTTTTAGATAGGGCTTCCAAAATGATGCAGAGGTTTTTAAGTGACTTTTTTACGTAAGTGAACAGTTGACGAGATATACGCTTCTAAAGTCGTAAAAAATCTGTCTGGGTGGGTAGCTTTTGAACTGTTAAATAGAACATTCTAATAAAAATTACAGTAGTAGAACATACGAAATACTTCCAACCAAAATTTGGGATTTTAATTTAAAAAAAAATAATGAATTTCAACCATGAAAGTTCATCCCAGCTGCGGAACCCTTCACTGTGCGTGGTCCGACATGCACTTGGCCGGTTTTTTTATTTTCTTACCTATCTAATACTAGCGGCCCGCCAGCGGCTTCACCCCGCTGCAAATTTCTGACTTTCCCGGTGGACTTTTCAGTTTTTTTCTTTCATAACTACCTTCTCCTGACAGTAGTAACAAACACAATAAAAAAAGAATTAGCGAAATCGGTTCAGCTGCTCTCGAGATTTGCGCTGAGCAACACATTTAGCGATTCATTTTTATTATATAGATTATTTTGATGTACCTACGATAAGACTACATGATAATTAGATTAGTTGCTCTTGCTCCATGGTGAATTTCAGGTTATGTTCTCCGTAATTATCGTGTATATCATAATAATGTACTTACAATATAAATCATGTCATCGAAGTGCTACAATATATATAATACGATGTGGATGTACTTAACTTATTTCTAAATAAATAAATACGTGCATGCTCACATAATTATTTTGCCGTACAAGTATTTGCAATTTAAATTGATATAACAGCATCATTTGACACATGTGAATTGTCCGTAACGTTCTTCCGTGAATACATTACATCCCTAACTTGCGTATGCTTGTTAACAAGGGAATCGAAAGGGGAGATACGTCGGCGGAAATCTCGGTTATCTTTCAGCTGTGGCCTTATATGATTTAGACTTGTGCTGGAGAACTGTCATTCGTAAATGTAAAAAAATAAATAAATATCACGAACACTGTCACTCAAATTGACCAAGCCCCAAATTATGCTCCAGGCTTATGATACGGAGAGAGAAATATACAGTTAAATAGACAAGACTGTATTAAAACGGATTCACAATTTTGCCTTTTTACCTACATACCGTTTCTGTTTCGTTTCTTACTTTGTTATTTTCTGTTTGTGCAAAAAGAGGTTTCACGCACACTTATTCTGATTGTAATAATAACTGTCTCTTTTTCTGCCGAAAACTTGGTGGGTCTTAGGTTTAAAATAAATAAATAATCATAGGACAATGTCATACAAATTGACCTAGTCCCAAACTAAGCTCCAGGCTTGTACTATGGATAATAGACAATGATAAACTTACTTATATAGAGAATATACGTAAATACATAGGAAACATCCAAGACTCAGGAATTAATACTCGTGCTCATCACACAAATATCTGGCCTTACTGGGATTTAAACCTAGGACCGCTAGCTTCGAAGGCAGGGTCACTACCAACTAGGCCAGAGTATCGTCGTCGAGAAAAAGCACTACTTCAACATACTTAAAGTTATTTTCTCTTTCCAGTCACATCACGCAGACCGCGAGCTGGTTGCCGCCGGTGGAGAGCTGGCCCAGCTCCCGGGATGGCAGCCGCAGCAGCCAGGAGGACGAGGAGGAACTGCCTTACGGCTGGGAACAGGCGCTGGACAGCCGGAGCAAGCCTTACTACATCAAGTAAGTAACGAGTTCACAAGACTTCAACCTTAGCAGCGAGGAGGATGAGGCGGAACTGACTTAAAGCTGAAAACAGGCGGTGGGCACTCGGCGCAAACCTTATTACATCAAATAGTAACGAGTCGAAGAGACTACTGCCTCCGCAACTAGGAGGACGAGGCGGAACTGACTTATAGCTAAAAACAGGCGGTGGGCACCCGGGGCAAACCTTATTACATCAAATAAGTAACGAGTCGAAGAGACTACTGCCTCCGCAACTAGGAGGACGAGGCGGAACTGACTTATAGCTGAAAACAGGTGGTGGGCAACCGGGGCAAACCTTATTACATCAAATAAGTAACGAGTCGAAGAAACTACTGCCTCCGCAACTAGGAGGACGAGGCGGAACTGACTTATAGCTGAAAACAGGTGATGGGCACCCGGGGCAAACCTTATTACATCAAATAAGTAACGAGTCGAAGAGACTACTGCCTCCGCAACTAGGAGGACGAGGCGAAACTGACTTATAGCTGAAATCAGGTGGTGGGCACCCGGGGCAAACCTTATTACATCAAATAAGTAACGAGTCGAAGAGACTACTGCCTCCGCAACTAGGTGGACGAGGCGGAACTGACTTATAGCTGAAAACAGGTGGTGGGCACCCGGGGCAAACCTTATTACATCAAATAAGTAACGAGTTAAAGAGACTTCAGCCATAGCAGCGAGGAGGGCGAAGAGGAACTGCTTTACAGCTGGGAGCAGGAATTGGATGGCGTGGGAAAACCTTATTACATCATGAAAGTACCGTTCATTGGACTACAGTCTCTGCAGCGACTGCAGCCAGAAGGACCAGGATGAACTGCCTTACGGCTGGAAACAGGCGCTGGATAGTCGGGGAAAACATAATTACATCAAGTAAGTAAAGAGTACGAGAGACTTCAGCCGTAGCAGCCAGGAGAACGAAGAGGAACTGCCCATATCTGGGAGCAAGTCTTGGATAGCGGGAGAAAACCCTTACAAACCGTTCATAGGACTTCAGCCTCAGCAGCTAGGACAAGGAGGAACTCGTGTCTGAGTGCAGATTTTCTTGATAAAAAATTGGCCCTTGCAATGTAGCGAATTGTCACAGTAACCTGTTATTGTCAAGATGGTGGAATAGGGATATTCTCAGCAGGGCTCGGATACCGGTTAAATTTTCAAAAACCGTTATAATGTACTTGAAGCAAAACCTTTTCATATCGGTTCCGTTCGCATAAACCGGTATTTTATACTGGTTTTTGGAGGAACCTGTATATAAAGTTCCTTCCGAAAAAAGCGGTCACGAGCTAAAAAAACCCGGTTAATCTAGGCACGTCACGCACTATACACAAGCGCCACTTAGTGTTTTTATTCACTACAAAACTTTTAGTTTGTCGACTCGCCACTCTTGGATTAAACCTTAATTGGTTGAAATAAAGTTCTCAAACACGTTTCTTACGAATTCCTTAGAAAAGTTCGGAGCAAAACCGAAATGAACCGGTATTAACCGGTATTTTATAAACCGTTTCCGAGCCCTGATTCTCAGACGCCACACGCAAAATTCCGCTAAAGCAATACTTCACCTGTAAAACGCTGAAATTGTCTATACTGTTCCTAGTTATTCCATGGACGTCACAACCAATATCGTCAGCCGTATTGCAGCTGAGTTTTGTCGATATTTTACGACATCGCAGATGTTCTTTAGAGATAAAATCTGAAACAATCCCGATATACAGAAGAAGTAAACAAAACGGGTCACTTTATATTGAAATGATGTACTAAGTGACCCTTTTTCATTGCTCTTGACTTTAGTTTGCTTTGACGCGTGTGTGTCTGTTTCGTACCCGAAGGGTACTATGCCTCTCCGCTGTCCGTCCGTCCGTCCGTCGGTCCGTCAGTGGGCTATATCTCGTGAACCGTAATAGAATGATAGATACATCTATTGCCGCTCTATAACACCAAATAAAATACAAGAATGATACGATAATGAGATCGACTCACACTTGACCGGTTTTTAATAAAAAGTTACTTCAACTGGGGTGGTTATTTTCAGCTTTTTATAGAAATCGTTTTATATATATCAGGGGGCTTACTATGGCCGTGTTTATCGCGTGACTAAACGTGGATAAAACATCTGTCCCTTTCTGACTAACACAGTGCGAGAGTGACGGATGCTTTATCCACCGCGATAAACGCGACCATAATACGGGCCCAAGTCTGAAAGACATTTAAACTTAATTGTTCTATTCTCTCTTTTTCCACAGCCACGTAAACAAAACGACCACGTACGTGGCTCCGGAAGGCTGTTCCTGCGAGTCGCCGCCGGCGCCGCGCGACGTCGTGTTAGAGCGGGACGCCGAGCTCGGCTTCGGGTTCGTGGCCGGCTCCGAGCGGCCTGTGCTCGTGCGATTCGTCACTGACAACTCACCCAGCGTTGGCAAGGTACGTCCAGTATTTTCTTATGGCTTAGAGAAGGATACCTGACGGTAAGTGGACACTTATGGCTCCTCCACACAATCGGCGATAACCGACGACTATACGCGAGACGCTCGCGTAGAGGGCATACTCGTCTATACTCGTCTGTAGTCGCCGATCATCGTCTATCCATGTTTTCGGTTTATGGTCATGCATCAAGGGGAATTTCCAGGTCTTTCGCCGTGGACAGTGAAGCAATGCATGTGTAAATGAAAAAAAAAATGTGCCGTGTGTTAATTACTTTAATAATAGGTACAACCTACCTGTTTTCTACTTTTTTCTAAATTTTTCATTGAATGACATTGACATAGAAAGAGTTCCGGTAACCTTCGGGGAGGGAAGATGGCCGATTGAAAAATGTCCGGCTTTTCATTTTGATATATTCTGTTTATTGTTTTACTCTACTCACTTGACATTGGCGAAATCACTGCGTACATCGCAGTGGACCGCCATTAATAAAAAAAAAATAAGAAGAAGAACAAGAACATTGATAAATGGTAACAGTGCAACACAATCCACATCCATCTCAAATCAAAAAACCCAGAAAACGTTGGAGATAATTATTTATCATGATTTTTCTATCAGCAATTTGTGCTGGTCTGAAATATCAGATCAGATGTTAGACACTTGATATTTTGTCATCAGGTTTACATTACATGTACGGTATTTAATCTGAAATAATCTGCATTCAAGGTACTGAATCCGTTCGAGAAAGCAAGATAACTTTGATTTTTCCTGATCAAAAACGATGTACTTACTATATTTTTATTCCAAATTTCAGTCCATTGTAATAAAATAACGCCAAATTTTACTTGCAAGATGGATGACCAAGTTTGTCCGCTTCAGGATTGTATTGTTAGAACATTAATCGTTCAAGTCCGTTCAAATTTAATAAGCCAAAACTGCACGTTTTCACCAAGCCAAGAAACTTCGCCGTAAGTCGTAATCAAATGAAAACAACAACGTTGTTCTAATTAATTGGCTGATAGTAACTCCTGAATCTCAATAGAGTTTAACTTTTGAATCAGTAAAGTTTGCACGCAAGTTGACTTGGGGTTTAAAGTTAACCACAACTCCTTGTTACGGTGTGTAGCCCTAATTTTGTTGAGAACTTAACCATCTTATGTAATAAGGTTAAGCGGAAAAAGTTTACAAAGCGTTTGTTGTTTAAGGAAGTAATTTGCGCATTTTGCACTTAGAACAAGTTTTCTGCAGCCTTTTAGACTGAGCTTTTCTACGATTCTACTCAGTTCCTACTTTATTAATACAAAATTGAGACTTTTATAAAAGCTATTGTTTTAAAAGGCCATCCATTCTCTTGCAATGCGTATGGTGCAATGCTGGGATTGTATAAGTAACTACTAATTAATATCGTTTGCCTCTTGTTCCTTGAAAATATCTAGCTACACTCGTATTAGCCTTATCCGTTCTTGTAATTGTGAATTCAATATATCTAAGACTTCTCATTATAGCTATCTAGAGTATCTATATCAAAATTGTTGTCAAAATTATACAATTTTGACAACACGTAAGCCTAGTTGGTAGTGATCCTGCCTACGAAGCTAGTGGTCCCGGGCTCGATTTTTGGTATTGGCAAATATTTGTGTGATAAGCGCGAATATTTGTTTCCAAGTCTTGGATATTTTCTATGTATTTCTTTATCTACATATATAAGTTTACTTATCGTTGTCTGGTACCCAAAGTAAAAGCTTAGAGCTTAGTTTGGGACTAGGTCAGTTTATGTAAAATTTTCCCCGATATTTAAGCGTTACGATATTTCATTTTTCAGTTGGAACCAGGCGATCAGATCCTCTGCGTGAACGGCGAAGATGTGAGCACAGCTGCGCGGGAGCACGTGATCGCTGCGGTCCGCGCCTGCACAGACCGCGTCACGCTGCGGGTCTGCCAGCCGGCCCGATCCGGCAACCGTACCCGGCGGTCGGCGCTGCTGTCAGCTGCGAAGAGAGCTAGGCTAAGAGCTAGGCCTCCCAGGGTCCGATTTGCAGACTCGGTCCAGCTAAATGGCGCTCCTCTGTACCCTGTAAGTTTAATGTTTATATACTGGTGTTATACTATACAGTTCAAGCAACGGATCGTTTTTGACTGTGACATACAGCTGGTCGACCCGGCTAGCATAAGTTGCTGGCGACTTATTTCACTTCGGTATGTAGTCAAAAATTCAAGAGACGCTCTAAACGATAAGCGAGACGTACCTACATGCTTTGCAAGCCGTTCTGCCGAGCCAAGACTGCGGCCTTAATTTTGACTATGAATAGAGTGAGGTTGAAGATTATGCTATCACATATCTCATTTTCATAGCTGGGCATCGTTAATCAATTAGTTAACTTCGTTAAACGTTAAAGCGTTGCACTTCGAAAAATTTAACGCAAGTGAAGTGTGTAATTAATATGTTGAAGCTCTCGTCTGAAAGCGAGACTGAACGTGATTTTGGCGGTTTTTTTTTAAATCTTTTTTGGTAAAAGTAGGTACCAACTGAATTAACGATTAACGGACTTGGGGAAATTTTACGGAAGTCTCAAGTCCGTGAACATCATTTAATTTTAACTTAAAAGTTAATCCATTACTCGAAATGGTAACTTCGTTAATTAACGTATTAACGAGGTAATGCCCTATCTCTGCTCATTCCTTTATTGTCTACTAACACTATATAAGACTTGGAAATGGGATCATAGTCGCAATACGAATATAGGCTAAATTGAAGATCTTCATCATCATCTCACATTTAGCCTATGCTAGTCCACTAGTAGATTGACTCTATATTACCGACATGTCAAAATCTCATGTGGCCAATTTACTGAACAAACATTCAGAATTTTGAATTTTGAGCTGCTGCTGCTGTGTGGTCTGAAAGAAGATGTAGTGACTAAAATTGAAAAGGGCATGCTTCGATGGTTCGGTCATTTGGAAAGGATGGATGAAAAACGATTGACGAAAGAAATATACAGTGCTAAAGTGAGTGGGAGGGTCGGGAAGGGGGCGCCCTAGGCGTACTTTTTTGAATCAAATCGGGGAAATACTGGAAAAGAGCCGAATCTTAAGTACCCGAAACCAACGTGCATGCATGACTCGATGTATGAATGTGGAAGAAGCGAAAGTAGCTTTGTCAAGATCGTAGCAGGTAGAAAGAAGTGGTCTCTGCCTACCCCTCTGAGAAACAGGCATGATTTATGTATGTATGTATGTATGAACTGCTGTAGGATTCTCTTATTGAGCAGATTGCTCTGTCCGAAGCGTACTTCATTAATTACTATATGTTCGTTGTTTTCTTCTCTTTTCAGCCCTCTGCATTCTCCCTCGGTGATCTCTGTCTACCGCCAATGGCGAACGTTCTGAAAGTGTTTCTGGAGAACGGCCAGACAAAATCCTTTAAGTATGATACCACTACGACGGTGGCAGATGTCGTTACGAGTTTAAAGGATAAACTGTGCCTCATAGCTGAAGAACACTTTAGTTTAGTCGTCGAGCATGTCAAGAGCGTGAGGAGAAACAAGCTGACGCTTCTGGATCCGAAGGAGTCTTTGGCGAGGGTAAGGGTTCTAGGGTGTTTCAACTTTCAACTACATAAACAATCTCTAAGTATTTAGAAAAATAAAGATTTAGCAATAGTCCTTCTTTTTTTTATTGCAATTTACGGTCGTGAACGTTTGCTCAAGTATTTGTATAAAAAACATGAACATGACGGAAAAAAAAAACGAGCAATAGTGACATAAATTTTAAAGAACTTTTGTTTGGTGTATCCCGTTTACAACGTTGCATCGTTTAGAAATTGATCAATAAAAGTAATACATATTGAGGACATTCTTCCACAAATTGGCTCGCCCCAAACTAAGCTGGCTTTTACTGAACAGCGATGTAGATAAATAAATACATAGACACATACATTGACAAAGATTTAAAGTCAACGTTTTGTTAGTTTACAACATTTCACATAATAATTTTTAATCATAAAAGTGAAGTGTGAGTGCTAAAGTGAGTGGAAAGGTTGGATGGGGGCGCCCTAGGCGTACTTTTTTGAATCAAATCGGGGAAATACTGGAAAAGGGCCGAATCTTAACTACCCGAAACCGACGTGCATGCATGACTCGATGTATGAATGTAGAAGAAGCGAAAGAGCTTTGTCAGGATCGTAGCAGGTGGAAAGAAGTGGTCTCTGCCTACCCCTCTGGGAAACAGGCGTGATTTATGTATGTATTTTTAATCATAATGTGTAAAACACATTATGATCAGTCAAAATTATTGCAAGTTATAACGTGTTTTTTTCAACAATAATAATTATTGCAAGTTATAACGTGTTTTTTTAAGAAGATGTTACTTATTCAGGATTTTATAAATCATACCTAACCTAACCTAACCTTGTCTACACGTTAGATATTTAAGAAATTCAGAAAAGTTAGTTCAGCGATATAAAACATTATGACTACCTATCAATAACTATATCAACAATGACATTATGAAAAAAAAAATATAGGAAACAACGGGCTCCCGAAATCTCTATGTATTATAGATAAAATAGTGAAGATTCAGGAACAAATACTGGCATCATCACACAACAATTTGTCATAACGGGGACCAAATCCAGGACGGCCAGCTTCGTAGTGGTCACTATTAACTAGGCCAGCCGCGTCATCAAGTTACCTTTTACCACACTTCCACAATAAAGCCGCTTTTACTTAAATCTCGCAAACCTCGACCTTTTCCCAGATCGCATCCCGCCCAGGCTCCCACAAAATGCGGTGTCTCTTCCGCATAGTCTTCATGCCTTCTTCAGCAGCAGAACTGGCACAGCGGGACCTCGCTGCCTTGGACTACCTCTACATGCAGTGCTGCAACGACGTGGCTCAGGAGAGGTTCGCGCCGGAGCTGCAGCCTGATGTCGCACTGCGCCTAGCCGCATTGCACATGCATCAGCATGCATTGGCTAATAATGTGTCGCCGGCGAAGTTGACGGTTAAAACTGTAGAGTGAGTATCATTTTTATTTTCTTTTATAGTCAGACGATAAAGATCCAATAATTGGTAAGAATAACCTAAACTGTGTCTATACTTAAAGTTTAATTCAAAAAAGCAAATTAAAAAGCTGTAGTCATTATTTCCCGCGTGGTTGCCGGGTTAGAATAGTGCCACTCCATGTCTTCCCGTGGATGTCGTAAGAGGCGACTAAGGGAATGACGCCTTCTAGTACTGTTAGGCGATGGGCTTGCAACCTGTCACTAATACACTCAACTGGTAAACATCTTAGCCTGTTTGTGCAAAATGTGGTTACAGAATTACCACCAACTCTTTTTGTACATACATACATACATAACATCACGCCTTTATTCCAAGAGTTGGGTAGGCAGAGCTACAGAAACGCCAACAACTCCAAAAAGAATTGTTTACTCTTTTTGTAGTTGTTGGTAATTCCGTAGCTCTGCCTACCCCACTCTGGGAATGAAGGCGTGATAGTATGTATGTATGTATTTATTATAAAAGACAGGAAATGCAAGCAGTAGTTTGATCAATCTATGTAATATAATTTCTAACCTTAGAATATTCTAAACACAAATCTGCTTCAAATTCAAAATTCTAATTTAAATTACTTTATTTGTAAAGCGTAGGTGTAAACATAGATGTAACGGCTTAATTAGGATTACCATGTTTTGCCGTTAGGCATATAAATATTCAGAGAAATAACGTTGTAAACTGTACGAAACTTTTTAACTAATTGATACGAAATGATACTAACTTAAGTTATATTATTGTAATACATAATTGATTCAACAAAAAACGGTTTCTCTTCGTCAACTAAGGCCTGATTTTCGGATGCGCTAGTTTACTCGGATATGTAAAATGGTCCACGCTAACTAACAAAATAAAGATTTTCATTAAGAATACAATTTTATGTTTCAGGAGGGAATTCGGCCTCGAACGCTTTGTGCCCAACGGGTTGATAGACACCATGAAACGCAAGGAGATCCGACGGCTGATAGCCCACTTCCTCAAGCTGAACTCGCAGATGACGGGCAGCCAGCGACAGCTGACCCAGCTGCAGGTATGCTCATTACCACCTTTTTAGGGTTCCGTAGTCAAACTAGGAACTGTCCGTCCGTCCGTCCGCAGCCTAGCTACAGTTTAAGTACTCGAAAGCTGTAATTTGGCATGAATATACATATTAGTGGTATTAATTTAATGTGGTTACCAATATATTATAGTTTGCTTTGCCAACTACTTTGCACTTAGCCGCCATCTTTAATAGTTATTACGGCGGTATGTTATTAATTTATTGTCACTAGACGTCTTATCCTCGTAAGACCCAACGGCCTAAATTTAGGACATTTGTCAAAGTCACTTTAGACTTTAGTTGACTTACACAAGGTTCATTTTTGAACTAGTAAAATTTGACGTGGGCCTCAGGAGGTTATCACCAGACCAGACCAGACGACGTGGGATTTAAATGTTGTAGTTTAAGTAACTCCTTTTAGTAATTTCTAAGGAATCAAAATGGTGGCTACGCTTCTCTTGTTAGTCAATTTACCGGCTTACCAGTGGACTACGATAAAGCACGTGAAAGCACCAACAACGGAATAAGCACTTATGTGTAGATTTAGGATGTAATTTTTTATGGCAATTTTAAGGCACATGAGCATTGAAGTCACCTGATGGTGAGTGGAATCTGAGACACATAGACATTTGAATTCTCAAGACTAAAATTTCAAGACTGCAATCCTAAGACCTCAAATGCGTTGCCAACCCTATCTTATCCCGGAACAGAAGGATAAGATGGTTGGCGGTAGGTTAATGTATTTGATGGTGGTAGCGATCCGGACGGACCCTGCACAGGGTCCTACCACCACTAATAATCAAAGCACAACTTGTTAACAGGCGAAGCTGCACTACCTAGACATCGTGGCGGGGCTCCCGAGCTATGGCGCGAAATGCTTCGGGAGCAGTCGGCCCGAGCGCGTGCTGCTCGTGTCTCCGCGCTTCGGGCTTAGCCAGATCGTGTCGCACGCCAACTCTGTGGTAACTATTCTACCCTCCTAAGCCAAAAGGCAGTATCCCAAATAAAACAGCTGTAGCAATATCAACCTTATTACTAACGGAAGAGAATTAAAACCGCTTTGGTTTTTGAATTGGAGATACTGCTTTTTGACTTAGAAGGGCCGTATTGTTTTATTGCTAAATTAGTAAAGAAGTCCGTGTGGTTGCCGGGTTAGTTAGGACACAGAATAAGTAGTAGTACAAGTACAGAAGCGACACTCCGTGACAGCAAACATGTGAATTTAAACCTAAACAGAACGCGTTAACGATAATAAAACAAGTGCACGGCCGGAAGTGACCTTGGTTACATTTCTGCGATCGATAGTGGGGGCGCCCCTAACGAGGCAAAATACAGCTTAAATCTGCGCCGCGAGAGCATGTATTATTTCGCCCGCCATGAGCTTTACTGACTCCGCCCACTCCGCAGGGCTGGCAGTTACTTGTACTAATTAATACGTTAATACTTATTCCGTGGCAGTTGTAAGAAAACAAATTGCATTAAACATATTATTAATTGTAGTTTTCTTACGTAGTTTTAGTTTTATTCATCCCTAACTGTGCTAATACTGTTGCATTTGGTACACAAACAGGACTATTTTCTTTGTACCTATCTTTTATATTTGTATTTGTTTGTGCAACTGTTAGTGTGTCTAATTGAATAAATAAATGAAATAAATAAATCTAGTTTGTAACTAGAGACGCACTAAGCGAGACAAGCGAGAAAATACAACTTGTGCTACCCGTACTGGAATAGGTAGGTTAATGTTAGTCTAGGAGCTGACGCACGTTTTCGATAAACAATCATTTATTTTAAGGACTTTGAAGGTTCATTTTGTAATAGTTGTATTACTAAATATTTGTTGTTAACATACTATAATAGCTTCGATATAGACCTTAAAACATTTTGTTTATCTATAACAAGATGAAATAAGTATATAGAATACAGATAAATAAGAAAGGGGATAGCACAAAAATCGCAAAATAACTACCTGCATGCTTAGTATGGTGGCGTTTATTGCAAGACAAAATATGGATAAAGCTTCCGTCACTCTCGTACTTATACACGTGTCAAAAAGTGAAGGATGTTTTATCCACATGTTGTCACGCGACAAACGCAGCCATATTAGGCCCCCTGTATTGTGTTGATGCACCACAGATGTTAACAATACATCGTTAGTACATGAAAAAACGTTAAAAAAAAG
Organism: Acleris holmiana; assembly: GCA_949316455.1. NCBI lineage: Eukaryota > Metazoa > Arthropoda > Insecta > Lepidoptera > Tortricidae > Acleris > Acleris holmiana. Next base: position 19,326,709 of record OX438774.1, read on the forward strand.
TGGGATTGCTGAAATTTCAAAAAAACGTTTATTAGATTTAAAAACAATAATTATTAATATCTTATAACAATATTTATGTTTCATCAAATGTTTAATTTTTACATATTTTTTTAACTCCTTTTTCATTATATTTGATATTTGTTATTTATTTATTTATAGTTAAGTAAAAGGTAAAATAAAAATTACAGTTTTTTAACAAAAGTTAATTATAATTTTAATTTTATTGAAAATAGTCACAAAGCGGACCTTCTTAACTTTTTCTTATATATTATATAGGAAACTCATTACTAGGGTCATGTTTTAGCGAAAATATCCATCTACATATTGTTATAATAATTACAAGTCTTAAACATAAAATAAACCGACTTCAATTTCCGTCAACCTCGGGAGTAAGTATACCCTAACAGGGCTAACAAATCAAAAAAATGTTCAAAATCAGAAACTAAAAGAAAAGAAAGAAAGAAAGAAAAACCTAATTTAAACGTTAGTACTTATATATCAAATTAAAAACTAATCTTACATCAGGCTCTTGGACTATGCAACTCGTATAACACGACAAAATTATAAACTCGAGCACTATTATTACCTATTCCGTTACTCAAGTAAGAAGGTAGGTAACCAGTATATGCTGACCTTGCTTTAGTAGGTAGTCACTATTACTGGGAGATCTACTTACGCGGAACGCTCTTTAAGTAAGGTAGGTAATAGATTTTTGATGCGAATAAGTCGAAAACTGCGAAACTGAGGTAGGTAGCTAATAAAATAAATAATATTATTCCGCTCTTTTTGTGTCGAGGATTCAAAACTGTAATCATTGTGTCAGTAATTAAGTACAGCTACTCGTAACTACCTACCTCGATCGAAGTTATAATTTATAAAATAATATTAATAATAATCTTACCTTTCGATATCTTTTGGCAGTAAAAATAATGATAGATCGCCATTTCTGTCATTATTTAAGCACCCGTATGCTATACAGTACCTTTTGGCTTTTCGAGGAGCCATAGGTACATTTATTTAAACAAAAACTCGAATTATTTTCGCAGCGGCGTACGGGCGGCGCGCTTCAAGACGAGCGCTCGCGTGACACTCAACTGATTAGCCTTGTATAAAAGGCCGCACATTGAGTAGGCAATAGCGCGGAGTGTCACCGGCCTGGTTAGGATAGATAGTGCCACTCCATGTCTTCCCGAGAATGTCGTAAGAGCGACTAAGGGAATAAGGGCTTATAGTACCTACTGTTAAGCGATGGCCTTGCAACCTGTCACTAATACACTGGTAAACGTCTTAGCCTAACAAGTATTTTTGAGTTGTTTGTAAATCTGTAGCTCCCCACTCTGGGAGTGAAGGCGTGATGATATGTTAATAAATAAGAATACAAAAGATTTTTTTTTTTATTGTAAGGAGAAGGCACACGAGCACTTAGGCCATCTGATGGTAAGTGGAATCTGAGACTGATAGACATTTGAATTCTCACGACTATCATCTTGAGACTGCAATGCTAAGACCCCACATGCGTTGCCAACCTCAAGGTTGGTTGGTTTGTCCTCAAGGACAAAGATGAAATGCCTCGAAGCCGGTAATTTCACCGGTTGTCTTATCCCCACATCAGAACACAACAATGCGAACACTGTTGCTTGGCGGTTGGTTTATGGATAAGATGGTGGTAGCGATCCAGACGGACGCTACACAGGGTCCTACCACCACTAAAGAACTACGTAGATAAGAACCACATGTAAGGGATAAAATAAAGCTCATGAATAGAATGGACAAATTCCAGCCTCAACCGATAGCTTCTCTGGAAGAAGTGGAAGGGGTCCGCGTGGCGCGCGCGGCGGCGGGCTCGGCGGACGTGGCCGTGCTGCTCGCGCGCGGCCGCGTCGTCGCCCTGCTCATGGACGAGCGGGACGCGCTGGAGATGCCGCTCGTCATCGCCGGGTGAGCACTGATGGGTCATACACACTCTTAAAAACAAAAGTTGTCTCTCCTGTGGTCAATAGTTAAAAGTTATGTTTTTATATGATAGGTCTAAAGCAGTCCTGACGGCGTTTTTGCGGGGTTGGGCTTAGCCAGAACATTAGGCCTTAAAAACGTTAACTTTCCACGTGTCCACAGGAAAGACGGTAGGTAACTTAAATCTGTGTATGGCCCTGATACCATATTGGTAGGAGCATGAAGCTTACCATACTTAGAAAGGAATGCTAAAAGCCGTGATAGCAATGTCGCAGTTTCTTGATTTTTAAAGTAAATATAGGTAAAATTCAATGAAATACAACAATGTTTTTCAATGTGAGTAATGTACCGTTTTGTTGTAATTAGTTATTTTCGTATAATTTTAAACTTTAACATAATTTAATCATTATTGTCTATGTCTTCCCGTAGATGTCGTAAAAAGCGACTATGGGAATAAAGGCTTGTAGTACTGTTGGGCGATGGGCTCGCGACCTGTCACTAATACACTAGTAAACTTCTTGGCCTGATTGTGAAAAGTGTGGTTACAGAACTATCAAGAAGTATTTTTAGAGTTGTTGGTGTTTCTGGAGCTCTGCCTACCCCACTCTGGGAATGAAGGCGTGATGTTATGTATGCATGTATGTTGTCTAAATATTTATACAATTATAGGTCCCACCATAGCAAAATATTTGTAATACACATATTTAAATAGGTACACTAAATGTACAGGGGTATTGAATCTGGCCTGAATCAATTTCCTAAAAGTCGAATCGTGTTGATTTTCCTGCATTTCATAGATTTTGTTCTCCATTCCAGATACTACCGTCTGGCAACAGGTCGAGAACTTAACGTGGAATTGGAAAGGGAACCAATTACGGAGGATATAGGTAAACCATCATGATAGGGATTATGATATCGTAATAATAGAACCGCAGTTGAAACTTTAATTAATGCTAAATACGTTTCTGCTTCCAGCACCACCCTATCTATCGCAACATAACGTGGTGCCGATGAAGTGGAGCTACTTGAACCACGACGACCCAAACGTCCTCTCGAAGAAGCATTTTGCCATCTTCACTATGCCTCCTCCCTACCATTCCACCCCCGACCAAACCAAATCCAACCTAGACACCAACATGAACTCTAGCTTGAACAACAAAAACCACAGTAACAACTCCAGCCCACTGACAGGCTATGAAACCAAACCAGGTTTACTAGGTCACGATGTCCATTTCGAAAAATGCAGAAGAAATGATGACTTCCGACTTTTCGATCCCAACGACGAGTGTTTCTTAGACGACGGTATGGGTTTCGACCTCCAAAGCGTTCTATCCATGGAACTGTTAGAAAATGCGAGCAACAACCCGAGATTAGTAGAAGCAAGAAACGAAGAAGTCCTTAGAAGAGTAGCCGAAATGCAAAAGTTGGTTGAGAATTCCGAACAATATTTGACTGAAAATTGTGATGTTTATAATGAAGATACATTTAGTAATGGAGTGCTAAGGGACGAGTTAGTTGGTAAAGAGAGTAGTGTAGACCATTTAGGAAGTGATACGGAATCTAATAATAGTAGAATGTCTGCGGTGGACGATGCTCCTGGAATTCTGAAACATAGCGATTCTTTATTACTTTTAACTGAAACTATTAATCAGGGACTAAGTGGGTTAAGTTTGCCTGAAACGGAGAAGGACAATAACAGTAGTAACCTAACGATGCGACAATCGCAAGGTCTTAGTGCCATTCTCAACAACTGTGGTCTAACTGACGCCCTGAACGCTTTAAACAATGATCTCTCTCATTCCGAAAGTGATAATGACTCCTTGTACACACCAACAAACAGCCCCATACGTAGACACCAAACTAAGTCGACAAACAATAAGGTTGTAAGAACGAGTTTCGGACTACATAGTCCTGATTCAACGCTAGATAACAGAGAACCTAATTTAAAAAAGTATTTAGAGCAACTTAGAGAAAAGAGTAGTAAAGAAGAAGCGAAAGCTGACTTTCCTTACTTCGAAGAAGAAACTAATGTTGACCATGATGCTGAGCTTATAGATTTAACTTTGATACCACCCCCACAGACTCCGGATGAATTAGACTGTGCAACGCAAGTGCCTCAAATATTACCTGTCGTGCCGCCGTCTTTTGCTGATGAAAAAAAAAACTCGCTAGAAAACCTGAATGAAGCGCCAAAGAAGGGTGGTATAGAGGAATTCATAGCTAATGTAACTGTACACCCTCCTACTGTCAAGGTGACGCCTGCGATCGAGCTTACTCCTGAAGAAATTATGTCGTATATCATTCCACCGCCGCCTGGTTCAAATTCTTCCACGTTAGATAGAGAACGAGTAAGTTATGTTAATCAAAGTCAAATAACCGAAGCTAAAAAACAACTTAAACATATAGATGCAAAATCGAATGGTGAAGTAGTTAAAGGCAATCTAAGTGTTAGCGAAATAAGAAACATGTTTTCTGCAAAAACATTAAGCGACGCCAGGAACAGTTTGCTATTGAAAGAGAAAAGCAAAGCTCAAGTCCAGACTAAGTCGGATTCGCCTAAAGCTAAGAGAAAAAGTATTACTGAAAAGCCAGCGAACGGTACCGCTCACGTTATAGAGTATCCCACAGTTGAAAGGAAAGGCATGTTTTCGTGCTGTAGTAAAGACAAGAATAAGAGTGATGATAGTGATGAGGCGGAAAAGATAGAGGGCCAAGTAGAAAAATCTGATTCGATGCCGGATGTTTGTGAAATCAGACCGCCGCCGAGAAGAAAAAACGTGGAAAATGTCAAACCACCGGAGAGACCTCCGAAGACGCCTCCGGCCCCCGCGCCGCGACCGCGGTCCAACTCTTTCACGTGCCCTAACAACGAACTAACCGTAGTCGAGATCCCTAATAACCACTTTAGCACTCTAAATAATAGGAAATTAAATTATAAAGTCATCTGCGATATCAACGAGCAGCATCATAACGCCCCGCAGCTGCCTCCTCGGTTAGAAAACAGAGTGTTATCTCCGCCTCCGCCTCTACTACTACCTCCTAAAAAACCTCCCCTGCCCCCCGTGCCGAGCATCGAAGTGCTCAGGATGAAAACATCACAGAAACTGAGTCAATCTCCGATCCGGCACCCGGAGCAGCGTCTAGCCAGTATCGGTTCCCCGCACTTTCAACGGAATCTGAACTCGTACAGGAATCTCGAGAACGAGAGCAGACTGACCGAAGACGAGACCCTGCACCTCCGCGCGACACCGAACTACAGCTCCATGACGCTGCAGAGTCGGCACGTGCGGTCCAGTTCAGAAACGAAGAACACAATCCTAAAGAACAACGAAATGTCCGCCGCGCTGTCGTTATGCTCGCCGCAGATGAACAGGCGGTTCAGTAATCGCCCCGATTTGTTGAACGGGGCGCCGGGGAACGATCAGAGGGTGTTCAGCCCGCCGACGGATAGGAAGTTCAGGAGTGCGAGCCCGGTGACGAAGGTGCAGAATCACGTGCGGTTCAAGGATGAGGTGGTGGACGACATCCCGACGCCGCCGTCGCCGCCGCTGGTGTTCCCGGAGCTAGGCGCGGGCGCGGGGGCGGGCGCGGGAGCGGGCGCGGGCGCGGGAGCGGGGGCGGGCGCGGAGGCGCTGCTGCGCGCGGCGGAGGCGGCGGAGGCGGCGCTGCTGGCGCGCCTGCACGCGGCCGCGCAGCGCTGCGCGCACCAGCACGCGCACGGCGGCGGGGAACACATCGACGAACTCAAGTTTCAGGTCAGTTGTTCCTAAGATGACTGCATCACATCACAATCATTATTTTACAACTAACAATAACCTAACCTGTCACTGATATACTGGTTAACATCTTAGCCTGATTGTGCAAAATGTGGTTACAGAATTATCAACAAGTATTTTTTCAGTTGTTGGTATATCTGTAGCTCTGCCTACCTCACTGGAAATAAAAGCGTGATGTCATGTATATACAACTAACAAGGAAAGGTATCCAACTGTCCGGGTACGATTTGCTTAATTTTTATATGTGTGAGTCAGTAATCTAAAATAACGGACTGGGATTTTAAGATATTGTCTACAAAATATGTCCAATATACTGAAAAGTGACTTAACTTTTGTTCAAGCATATTGCTGGTTTGATTATATGTTTGAAAAGATGAAAAAATAATAAGCATGTCATATCGGCTCATATTTTCCTAAGAAAAATCCTACAAAGTTGTATATTAGCCATGGTCGATTTTTTTTTACAAACTTTACGGTCCATCTGGTATCATTTCACGTTCTCCAACATATAATCAAGCAAGTAATTAACTAGCAATTTGCTTTATCAAAACTCTCTACAGAGGGCTTATTGTCTAACGCACTCGCAATCACGATCGTTTTCATTTTGAAAATCGAACGCTCGTCTGCATACAATATGAAAACAATCGCTCCACTTTGAAGCCGGTAGCGATTGCGAGTGCGTTAGACAATAGCCCCTCAGGTTTTAGAGTCACTTTTACTACTTTGGAGGATGAATTCTCCCAATAGGTTGAGTTTGGGCAGCTAAAAAAATACGTGTTCGTTATTTTAGATGACTCTCTAACATAAATTAAAACCAAACAAATCAATGCCGGACAGTTAAAACTTAAGTTAAAATTAAGTTACAAATTATAGACCCATTTCTTGCTACCCCCTTTTTTAAAATACTTAAAAAGATTTAAAATATTAGGTTGGTCAAATATTTGGAGGATAACTCCATTTTGTCTGAGACGCAGTATGGGTTTAGATCAAAGGTTTCAACCGCTGATGCTGCACATCATCTTACTGATTTTTGAGTTCAAAATCTTAGTAATGGGCTGCACACTGGGAATATTCCTGGACCTCGCCAAAGCTTTTGATACCGTGTCTATTCCTATTCTTTTGAGCAAGCTTGAATTTATAGGTATACGGGGAACCCAGCTGAAACTATTTGAAAGTTAGTTCTAGGTAACTTTCAAATAGTATGGATTGTGTTACACAGGAATGTGTTAAGATAGGAAATGTCTTCAGCGACGACCAGGAAAATACATCTTTTGGGGTTCCCCAAGGAAGTATTTTAGGACCAACACTATTCTTGATTTTTATAAATGACCTCTGTAATTTAAAACTAGAGCATGGAATTATCATAACATCTGCAGACGACACCGTCCTACTTTTTGCGGCTGACTCTGAAAGTGAAGTCTACAAGCAAGCACAACATGGGTTCAATGTGGTTAATAAATGGCTTTAACATAATTTACTAACTCTTATTGCTGATAAAACTAACTATATTAAGTTTTCAATGCGCAAACGTACGTCTGCGCAAGCTGGCTCTACATTATATGCTCATTAGTGCAATGTTCATACAAATGGCCAGTGTGTTCTGCTATTAAAATTACTGACCGAATAAAATACTTGGGCATTATAGTAGATGAAACTCTTTCGTTCAAACATCACATAGATGCGTTTTGTGCTAGAACTGGTAAGATGTTATACATCTTTAAAAAATTGCGTTATATAGCAGACCCTAAACAAGTTTATTTCTCGCTATGTTAGTCAATCCTAACTTACTGTATAACCACATGGGGTGGGGTGGGTAAAACACTGTTACTAACCATCGAGAGAGCGCAGACAGCTATCCTTAAGGTGTCTACTTTCCGCCCTTTCCTTTTTCCCACTATCTGCTTTACAAGTCGTGCAATGTATTAACAGTTCGACGATTATTTATATTTAGTATAGTGCTTAAACAGCACGCTGCCTTACCATATACAACTGAGCTAACGGATAAAACGAAACAAAAAACTTGTTGACTTGTTTACTTACTAGGAAACATTGTATTTATTAAGTTATTTTGTAATTCAATTTTTTAATAAATTATCTATTATCTTATCTATCTTTCCTTGTAAATTTTATGTATTTGGAGTTCACATGAGAGACCCTGACTCTCGTTATACTTAGTTACCATAACCGTATTATTCAAATGGTCTTGTAGCGCGCGCGCAGCGAATTGACAGCCTGCGCCGTGACGCTGGTCGGCACGTCGCGCACGCTGGTGGGCGCGCTGGGCGGCGCAGGCGCCGTCGGCCCCGCGCTCGCCGACTGTCTCGCCCCGCTCAAGAGGCTCGCTGACCTCGCACAGGTATACCATCATTTCTCCCCTCCCTAGTTAATACGCGGTATCTCCTATAGTCAAAGCAGATTAAATCCTGTCCGGTAGTAATTAGGTCGTGCTTGCTACTTGTGTTTTGTCTGAGATTCTGGCATTTGGCTTATTAGGGCAGATTTGTTTTCAAAAAGCCAAAAAGGTAGCTGGCAAACTCCGCTCCTGATTTTTAATTTCTGGCATTACGAAATTAATTTTATTAACATACATATTTATAGACCATAGTCTACTTTCCAATTGTTACACATTTTGTATTTTATTACATTACTTGTTTTAAGTTTCCTCTGTAAAACGTAAACCGACTCGCAGGGTTCCAAGATACACGCTCAGGCTAGTTTGGGGTCCACAGGATATTGTACCTTATGTGTAAACCGTTTATTAAATTTAAATAAATTTCTTCTTATTCTTATTCTCCAGTTCTGATGCTGCAGAAGCAGTCAGGTTAACAAAGTTTGGTTTTTGTTATGCTTGTAATTATACCTTCAGTTACCCCTAAAAGATCGATCGATCGATATTAGGATCGATAATCAATTCATCCTAGCACTTTTTATTGATTAGTGGGGCCAATTCGGATTGCATTCTCTAATTTTAAACCTACATTTAATAAACGTCAAACTCTTTTCCTGGTACAAGAATAGACTTTGACGTTTATAAATTTAGGTTCACAGATATTTTAAATAAGGGAACACAGTTCGAAATGGACCCAGTCCATACCTATTCCAAAGTGGTATACAATTGTATTTCTTCTGACGCTCTCTTAATCCACCGTGTATGTACAGGCTTTAGGCAGACACACTTCGGCGCCATTGCAGACCAGAAACCTGGTTCTTCGTGTCCACGACGTCACAGCCGCCTTCAAAGACCTAGCAGGAGCTGAAATGGCACAAATCATCCACGACCACAACGCCAAGAAAACACAGAACCACAGCCAAGACAACAATTCCACTCTAGAAGGACAACTCGCCCTAAGAGCAGAATGCCTTGCAAACGTGTTGGCAACACTACTCCGAAGCCTCAGAGTCTTCTCTCCGTAAAAAAACTAAGCATAAACCAAGGTTTGTCTTTTCAATATGGCCGCAACCATAGACAAACTTAAGATGGCTGCTAATCGTAGATTTAATTTGTTATCCAGGTTCCAATGTATAGATATTTTCCATTCGTTAGTTACGATTCTGTTGAATTAACCGTTACTAAAAAGAGACCAAATAAAATTAGGTACGTTTGTATAATTGTAGTTAGCGACACTTTGTGTTAATTTAAGTTGTACTTTTGTAAATTTTAACATGCGTTAGTGTTTATGTTTGTTGGTAATGTAATTTGTTTGTGTAATTGTTCAATTTAAGTACATATAGGGGTGTTTTTTAATGGGTACAGTGGCATATCACACTTGAGTGTTCCAAACTATGATCTTTTGAAATAAGATTCAAGCTTTCATATTTTAAAATGGAAGTAACCAAAAATACACTGTACCTCAATAATATAATAATACACCCACTTTTATTGCTGTATGATTCTGTAGGCAGTGTTACCATAGTAAAAAACTAAGTTTACCTATACATATCTATTTACATGAAAGTGTTGTATATTTCTATGATTAAGCATGTGTGATCGGATTTTAGGGTGCAAAACGATATCCATGTTCATATCTCTTCAATGTCTAAACTAACCATAATCTTATCGTTTCAAAAACAATATCGATTAGAGTTTTGCATGCATATCTATACTATCGAATAAAAGTTGGCGTTTAAATTTCAGGGTACGAAATTCAAATAAAAACATGTTTTTAAATGGTCTTACCATAGACAATGCATAACTTTTTCTGACGCGTGCTTTACGCTTTTCCCGCCAATAAGTGTTTCCTGTTGAAAAATGTTACAGTGAATGTTGCCAGGCATTGCGCGATGTGCTGATATTTAAATATTGGTGCTATTTTAAAATGTACGTTTTTGTATCAAGATGGGTTGAATTGATTGCTTCGTGATATGTTTGGCTAGGTGAAGCGAAGTGATTGACGCACCAGTGATTTGTATTAATTATGTAAATAAAACATTTTATTTCCCTCGCTAATACGCAATTTTAAACAATATTACTACGCCTGTAAAAGTACAATTGTTTTCTTTTTTCAAACTGCGTTAACCAAAGACAATTTTATTAGAGTTTTTTATTTGCATATATTTTATTAATTCATTATTTTATTGAATGTCTACTTCCTTTCGCTTTCTACAGTATAACTACAGTATTAATAGTACTCTGTTGTCCATCGCTGTCACTCTCTGGCAAGTCAGAGCGTTTGCTATGCCAGAGAGAGCGAAACAACGAGTACTAGTGAATACTCTGGTTTTACTGTATTTGGATTTTAAAGAGGTGAAATGGATCATAGACTATAAAAATTATAGTTTTTTCCTTTGTGACCAATGTAACTTGAGTACGACCTCGCAAAAAATCACTCACTTTATGCAACAAAAACCTAAATAATAAAGAGTATTCCATAAAAACCACACTGCAATTTTTGTGTCAAAAAAACCTAATCCCCTCCTATCTTTAATTATTTTGATGAAAATATTAGCAATTTAAGTGAAACACAACCAACTGCACTATCTGTTTGGAGTTTAATTATAAATGTTATGTACATCATTTAAAAAAGAAATAAAAAATTATATCCCATGTACCTACCTCCCACAATCAAGAGGAATCTAACGACACCTCATATGTTAAAATCCATCAAGCAATTTAGGCTGCAGAGCGTGCTTAAAAATATACATACATTCACTCGAAAAACATAACCCTCCTAACTCAGGCGGGTAAAGATGGGGAATCATAAAGAGGTAAAAAAAAACCTCGTGAGACCTATTATAATCAAAGTAATTTAGTTTGAACTTTATTTCAGTGAGCATAAAGTTTTTTTTATTTGTATTAAAGTTAAAAACCGCATTTGGGAGCCAAGGTAATTGAACTTTATTTCCTTGCACTTGGATTGAAATTCCCAGTTACAAAAATCTCCTGTTTGTAATATGGATATGTGAGGTCGTATTTAAGCTTTTTAACGTCCTCCTCTGTAAATGCATAATATTTAATTTATTTAGTTACCGCCGAATGTAATGAGATAACGTGCATTCGCTTACTACGGATCACAATAACGTAACTATAAACAAATATCTACTTAAAATGGAAATAGACAAGGTAACAATGTATCACAATATGAAGCCGATTTATTTATTCTTTATGATAACATAATGCAATGCATTTGATGTAATAAATGATAAATCCAATTAATTTGTTTTATTGAATGCAAAAACTTACCCTACAACCTACAATAAATAAAAAAAAATAAAAAATAAAATAAAAATTCTTTATTTCAGACCGAGATCCATAGTATGTTAGTAACAATTGACTTAAAACTAAGTTAGTAGACTAAACAATTTTAAATAATAAATTGGGCTACGCCCTTGATTTGTCCAATCCAAAAAGATAGGATTGGACAATCAAATCTTCCCGCTATCGCATTTAGAATGCTGTTGTCGCTCGCCCTCACTCTGCCTAACAGTGATGCAATCTTCTTGCGCATGATCGCCTGAAACCCGTCTACACGGGCTTCGGCGAACATGCCCGATGCACTGCACCTCCTCGGCAGCCCCAACAGCATTCTAAACGCATTATTGTATTGGACGCGCAGGGCGCCATAGGCTCGCTTTGTATACTCAACCCACAGGCTGCTCGAGTAAAAAGATTGCGTATAGGCTTTAAAAAGCGTTATTTTTACTTCCCTTGAACATCGAGCAAACCTGCGAGCAAGCATATTACTACGAACCGCTAGCGCCCTGCGCTCCCTCTCAATATCAAAATCATCTTTCAGATCTCTCGTTATTATGTGTCCCAGGTATTTATCCTTGTCCACTACCAACAGCTGACTACCGCTCAAAGTGATTGGAGGTACATAGTATGGCTTTATTTTGCCCGCCATAAAAACCATAACCTCACTTTTAGCGGGGTTATACACTAGCCCATGTTCTCGGGCATACGCTTCGCAGGTAGCTAGCAGTTGTTCAATTGCGCTGACAGAAGGGCCGAGCAGCACCATATCATCAGCGTAACTTATATTGTTGATACAGGTGCTCCCTACATAGCAGCCAGCATGCATGCTGCTAAGCCCTTCTATCAGCTTATTTACATATATGTTAAACAGCCTTGGAGACGTGATCCCCCCCTGCCTAACCCCGCATTCCAGCCTGTACTCACCAGACAGAGCGTTGGCCCACCTAACCTGATTAGTCTGATGGCTGTACCAGTGCCTCAAGACAGCCACATACTCAACCGGCAAACCAGTCTCCCCCAGCTTACGCCATAGCAGATCGTAGTCAACTCGGTCAAATGCTTTGGACAAATCGAGAAAGCAGGCATAAACTGGTGTTTTTCTGTTCGTGTAGTACTTGACAGCATGCTTGAGGCAGAGTATCGCACTTTCTGTGGACAAACCGGGTCTGAACCCAAACTGAGCGTCATGTATCCTCAAGTGCTTTTCTAGAACCCCGTCAAGCATACTGTCAAATATTTTAGCGGCAGCAGTGGCAAGTGAAATAGGCCGATAGTTCGTCCTATTAGTTAGGTCACCTGTCCTGTCTTTAACCACCGGCACAACAATCGTCCTCATAAGAGCCTCCGGAAGGTATGAGTGACCCAAGCAAAAATTAAAGAACATTGCCAGAACTCGAGGCAGGTGAGCACCCGCATACCTGAAGTGCTCTATGCTGAGACCGTCGTGACCGGGCGATTTACCTCTCTGCATTTTTTTAATGACCGTCCGGATTAGTTTCGCAGTAAACAAGGAATCTCGCCCAGTCCTCGCGGTCCCCTCATCGATCACCTCAGGAGTAGACCGCGTCCCCAACAGTGATTTCACAATGAAATGTTCCCTAAACAGTTCGGCAATCTCTCCCTGTTCAGTTTTACCCTCCATACTCACAGGTAGGCCAGGCTTCACATTCAAGCCTCTTGTACCTTTCCAAAAATCCTTAAATTTTTTGTTATTATGGGCCTGAGCCAGCTTATCCATTTTAAACTGTTCTTGTCTGTCCTGGCACCACTTTAACTTAGACTTAAAGATCTTTTTAGCATTTAACATTTGCTCAAACAACTTACCACTACATACAATGCATGCAGTGACAGATATGTCACAAACAGGGGGTCTGAGTACCGGGGGCACTCTTTTATGATAACTGATAACTCTGATAAGATATCATAGGCGTGAGGGATTAAAAAAAACTTAAAAATCACAAAAAGGGGACTTTCGAAAAAATTGCACACCCTTGATTTTGGCATGTCCTTCAATTTCATATTTTTTTTCTAAAATCTGTACAATAAATTTTAAAATTTTAATGACTGAACATTACACATATACGTATATTTGATTGCTTTGCAAACTTAAAAATGATTTAAAATAAACGTACAGTTATAATTTAGTAAGATCAATGAGGGCATTTCCGTCATACTTTTTGATAAGTTCACTTTGGCTGGTCATAACTAAGAGGATATTTGCTTTTTAATAAACCTAATCACTGTAATAGATTGGGCATTTATTTAACTATATAAATGTACTCATATTAAATTGCTAGTACTACTGGTTATTTAAATATGTTTTTTTTTTTAAACATGTCAGTTGACGGATTTTCCCGACGGTTTGGGGCTATTCCGTCAACCAACGATTTTTCTTGTATCGTGACGTATTTTAAACATATACGTCAAGTGAACAAATACCGCTGAACTCTTAATCGAAACTAAACTCTAGCGAACTCAATTCAAGCTTTATTTTAGATTTTATTGCCGAATATTTTTTTTTGGGGCAATTCCGTCCTATTTTTATAATCAGGAGTAGTAAACTTTTTGAAACTAAATCTCAAACCCTAGGGAAAATCCGTCAACTGACGTCATACTTATTTGTAGCAGTTTTAGTTGAGATTCCTATTTAGTCGTAAACTATGAAAATTAGTCTACAATTTAAGCTTAAAATAGTATCAAAATAAGAACCCGTATAAAAATGCTAAAAAAAATTTTTTCCATGTAAGTTGGGATTTAATTTATTATTTATTTTATACTTAATTTTAAACGATAGACTTTATAATAACACGTATTCTGTGAAAATTTCAATTGGCTACTTATTAAGGTTAAAAAGATATTGCCCTGTAAACTTACTCGTTCATATAATGGCGCGTACCGCTGTTAAACGATGACGTCACTCCAGCAAGATGGCCCCCGCGCGTTTTAATATTATTGACCCAAATTTTAAACGTTTGTAGAATCAGAACTACTGGGTCTATTTGAATGAAATAAAAAGTAGTATGTTTGTTTATTTATAAACTTTACTGTTACAAAGTTTCAAGCGATTTGGCGTACCTACTGACATTCTTCACACTAAATTCGTCATTATTGCAATAGCGAGAGAGTCGGAGCACGCGGAAATGAAAGAGACACAAAGTCTACTTTTTCACTTTCCAGCCCCAATTCGTCAGTTTTTGATTGACTAAGCTAAAGAACATGTTTTTTTAAGTCTTTTTACGTTTCGTTCTCACCGTGAGATATTATAAATATGTACCTACATATTAACATTAAATAGAGACTTAAACTCGGTATTAATTTTCATAGTTATTATTTAAGTAAGTAAGTCAAATAAAAAGGTTGGCAATATATGAAATGGGGAAATTCCGGCACATGACGGTTTTTCCCGTTTACCAATTGACGGATTTGTCTGCTCGATCATTTCGTTAATACCAATATTTAACCACCCATAGTTTCTCACCAAAAGATTATAATTGAAAATTAATAAAACTAGCATCAAACATGCATATCGAACTATATAATAAACATACTTACTAAGCCGTAAACTTACATTTTCTCATCGCACCGTCACGAAACTCAGCAGCACACTACACTCGCCTTCGAGTTCGGAGCGCAACTGAACTTTAAAAGCGGGTTTTTTCCATTCACTGGCTAGATAGCGCCATCTGTTTTTGACTGCAGGTATAAAACTTTATCTCTGCTTTACCGATCGAGTCAGTAAGCGTGTAATGTTGTTTGAATAGCCGCAAACGGCGTTTGACGGAAATGCCCCGCTGACGGATTTGGCCACACTGACCTTAGTTTTTTTACCAAGACCCCCCTTTTGTTATGTCCCCGGCATGTTTTTAAAACTTCAGATTGAATTATTCGTGCTTATGATATAGAAACCTGCAATTATTTCGTTGTTTTATGTAGAAAATACTTTGTTTTATACGACAAACTATTTTTTTTATGTTAAAATAATCAAAAGTAATTTTAAATTAAAATAAAACGTTGTCCCGTATAATAATTTCCGGACATGTCGGTTTTGTTACCAGAAAAACTCCTTAAAATATTTCTACCAAATGTTTTTATTTTTAAATGGCAACATTGAACTTTACACCGTGCGATCATTTTCAAATTCAAAAATCGACCGCAAGCTTATAATCGTTGGTAAGTATAAAAAAATATGTAGAGGCAGTTACATCTATTTTGTATAAAAACAAACCCGGCACTTCAGTAGTGTAAGATAATAACAGTCTGCAGCGCTAGATGGCAGTGTACGTACAAAGTAAATGGACACTCTGAGTTACTTAATAATGGTTACAGAGGGCTCTTTGCCGTGTTACCAAATAAGGCTTGCCGCATAGTAATATATAGCATTTTATATTTAATGTAGTTGACAATAGAGTACAAAATGCTTCGACTTCTACGTTTCAGTAAGTCGCTATCTTTGGTGCTTAATACGGCAGCTAAATAATGGTGTATAGCTTTGTGTAAGAATATTAAAATATGAATTGGGTCCTCAAAAAAATAAAAAAATAAAATTGGATGTCGATTTATTGTTTTCAAAAACATGAAATTTTTGACAATACTGAATACTTTATTTAGTCTTCTGTAGCTTGAGCATGTACTATCCGCCCAATGGAACCCTAACACACCATAAAACTGTGTCACAGTGACATTTTGATTCAAGTTGTTAGAAGTGTCAAATAAATGTATTAATGTCACTGTGATATTATTCTATGGTGCATCAGGGTTCCATTTACATTTCTTTAAGGAAATATTTCTCTTTATTCCTTTCATTAAGTATATTATATTTCTATCTGTGGAAACCTGTAATTGGCTTTATGTGTCTTATGTTATGTTTAAAGTAATTTATCAGCTGTTTTCCTATATAAAATAAATAAATAAATTACGAAGAACGTTTTCTCTTACGTTTACGTACGTTTTCCCTTCTTAAGAAAATACTTATTGACAAACCATTTAAAAATCGTGGAAATTGGATTAGATTTAGGGGGTGAGAAACATCGCCCGGAGGTCAATTTGTATGGATTATTTTTGACAGCTACGCATCGCTTCACAATCCTCTTAAAGGGCACGATTTTAAGGTAAGTGATAGCTTGAACTATGATAATATCATCTGAAGATAAGAAGAACCGGTCCCTAATACGTATAATTGCACCCTATTCACTCCTAAGCACGTCTCACAAGCGTTCTAACATGCAGCATGATCGCATAATGACAGGGCATCGCCATTATAACTGCTCGGCTGTTTGTCATACGCCGGCCGCTGGCGTCACACGATCCCTTACAACCGGTTGGGACGCGCAGAAACGTTGCCACCCTCGTCCTCGGAGCTACGGGTTCCGTACAGACAAATCTACATCTATGTTTATACTCATAATATTTAAAAAAACAGTCGCATTGAGAAGCTCCTTCATTTTTGAAATCTATACTCATATACAGAGTGTTGCCTGTAATAGGAGCAATAAATTGAGAGATCGTTTCTACTCTACAAACGTAGGAACATTTCTTGTACAACTTTAAAAAAAAAAATGGGATTTTTTCGAACAAATTAAATCTAAAGTCTAGTTGACATCTACTGTTGTAAGCCTTACAAACTTCGTAGTTTTCGCAATACATTGCTTGCTTGGAAAATCTAAATTAATTAATATTTAAGTAGTTAACAATACTTAACTCATTTTCAAAAGTTGTAAAATGAATGTTGTTACGTTTGTGGTGTGGAAACGATCCCTCAATGCTACTATTACAACACCCGGTAAAGCTAAAGAGTTTGTTTGTTTGTTTGAACGCGCTAATCTCAGGAACTACTAAACCGATTTAGATGACATTTGGTATGTAGATAACTAAGGTCCCGAGGAAGGACATAGGATATAGGACTTTTTATCCCGGAACATTTAACAGTTCCCGAGGAAATAGCAATTAACGACGTACCTATTTGACATAATGTAGACGACATCCACATAGAGGGAGTAGCGGAAAACTGATTCCACGCGAACGAAGTCGCGGGCGTCTTCTAAAAAATATATCGTACTAGCTGTTTTCCGCGACTCCGTCCGCATAGAAGTCGTTTATTGCATTCCCTTACCGCCAATATTTTTGAGATAAAAAGTACCCTTCGTCCTTTTCCGGGACTCAAAATCATACCAAATTTTCTTTTAAATCGGTTCAGGCGGTTTATTCGTAAGCATGGATTATGATCTTTACAAAAATATTCGCCCTCCATATTACTATGTCACTTAAGACGATTCAGACGAATCGAATGACACCTTATTTGTTAAAATCTGTCAAGCCGTTTAAGCCACAGAGGGAAGAGACATACCTACGTGCATACATGCATACATACATACTTACAGACATACATGTAAACGCTCGAAAAAAATTACCCTCCTTCGGGCAGTAGGGTAAAAACAGTCCTAGACACGCCCTGCCTGATTAATTAGTCATTCTACTTCTTGTATAACGCCTATAATAACATAAAAGCAATTTCTCTGGGCTGAGATTATTTACGGTAAAAACTATATTGCCTTTAACGTTTTGATAACACTTAATTTCTTGACAGTAATGGCGACCGAGTTAAGACAATACTTAAATAAGTCAAACGTACTATTACGGGTTTGTCCACACAATTTTTCGATTAAGTGATTGTGAAATATTAAGCTTTAAAGCGCTAATTTTTGTAAGAGTCAAGTGTCCCGCCCCTACAGCCAAAACTACAAATACTAAAATCTAAGACAGCAAATCTATCGCTTAAAATGTATGGGATGACAGTTGACCACGTCGTTACGCACGAGAATGTCCATACATTTTGAGTGATAGAAAAGAAAAACGTTAGTAGCGTTTGCATCTTGGCCATGTCCGTTGCAAGAGGTTGAATTGTTTTTCTTTTTAAATGTCATTTAAGTGTATGACAATATAAGTATATGCGAAGCTCAGCTACTTACTTGCCAGTATTAGGGCGATTTCCAAAAAAAGTGTACATCGTTAAGGACAAAGTTAAAAAAAAATAACTTTTTCCATTTCGTTACGAAAATTAGCCATACATTTAGATACGTTAATTTTTTCTTAATACACAACTCCAAATCAAAATAAAATTCACTAGGCAAAACACGAGTCTAAGATGCACAAAGCAAAGTTCAAGTCAAAATCCAAATCACAAAGCAAAAATGAGTCCGGGATACACGAAGCAAAGTCCATTAGTTAGACAAAATCCAAATCGCTAGGCAAAACACGAGTCCAAAATACACGAAGCTAAGTCCATTACAATATATATATTTTTTAACCTTATTTGCCAGGTTGGTTTAGTACATTTTTTTTAAATAAAATTAAATCAAAACTTCAGTAAAAAAATTCAAGAATCTAAAAATTGCACTTATTTTTTTTATAACTGCCACATCATTATAATTACAAAAAAAAACTTGAAACACATTCGATAGCACATTTTATAGGCAACACCCTGCAATAAACAGATTTCCAAAATATTTAAATTTGCAGTCATAGTCCCCGAAAAACTGGTTCAAGGTATCAAAAATCACGAGTTTTATAAAAGTGCCAATATCTCGAAAACTATGAAATTTTCATAAGGGTCAAATTTGCTTAATCTTATAGCCTATAAGCTCTTCTATCAGCCCTCTCAGTTATGGCGTGTTGGTTTTAGGGACACCCTGTATATATATTTATGTTAATGATAAGGCACACGAGCACTCAGGCCACCTGAATAGACATTTGTATTCTCAAGACTATAATCCTAAGACCTCAAATGCGTTGCCATCCCTGAGGACTAAGATGGAATGCCTCTATGCTAGTAATTTCACCGGTTGTCATATCCCCACACCGGAACACATCAATGCGAACACTGTTGCTTGGCGGGTGGTTAATGGATAAGATGGTGGAAGCGATCCGGACGGACCCTGCACAGAGTCCTACCACCACTGAATATCTAAACTAAATATCTAATAAATATCTATAGATTCTGATCCCCAGTCTCCCTAAGGAACCCCAAGCAACTAGTTTCAATTGCGATCGGTACGGAGCCCTCAGAGCAAAAAGATGTCCGCAAATAGACGCCCGGGCACCATAGACAGTCGCACACATTCCAGCGTTCTAAGCTAGCGTTCGTAATAAGATAAATGCTTTTTTTCTCAAGTTGAGCCATGGAACAAACAGAAATTCATAAAACTTTAATATTGATAACTTCTAAAGTAATTGCAACGGGTCTCTATCGTTTGACCGATTACATATGCAATAATTTCATTTGCCCGAATTTCATATGATGTAATTTTATATGCCATAACGATAATGTGCCATAATATTCATTTGCCATAAAGGCATTCAGAATCAGAATCAGAATCAGAATAATCTTTATTCAAGTAGGTTTACAAATAATAAACTCTTTTGAAACGTCATAGTAGCGACTTAGCCTAAATTGACTGCAGGTTCAAATCGCGACCGATCAGAGAAGAACCTGTAAGAAACTCTGTCGGATGTCTTTTTCTGACACCGTGAACTATTCAGAATTGTAATAAAACAAACCTAATCTAACCTATTGGGCTCTTTGCAATGGCATGTCAAAACTACTTGAAAGGATTACGAATTTAAAACAATGTCTTTATGGCTAATGAAATTAGTGTATGTGATTTTAGGGAAAACGAAGGTTATACCTAGTGACCATAAAAGCAAACGAAATTAGTGCAAATGAAATTATGATAATTCAAAAGCAATATGAGATACCACGCAAAATACCTAACCTTAGACATAGTTTGAAACATGAAAAAGGAAGGGATACCAATTGCCACGCTACCTACCTTTCATAACGATAATTATGAAAAGGTCCAACCGATTTCCATGAAATTTAGGTAAAAGCCGCGTATAAATAGGTTTTAAAAAAAAAAACATCGTTAAGGATAATAAATAAATAAATAAATAAATCACAGGACAATGTCACACAAATTGAACTAGTCCCAAACTAAGCTCTAGGCTTGTACTATGGGTACTAGACAACGATAAACTTACTTACATAGAGAAATATATACTTAAATACATAGAAAACATCCAAGACTCAGGAACAAATACTCGTGCTCATCACACAAATATTTGCCCTTACCAGGATTTGAACCCAGGACCCCTAGCTTCGAAGGCAGAGTCACTACCAACTAGGCTAGCGTGTCGTCATAAGTAAGAAAGTAACTTTTCCATTTCGTCACGAAAATTAATGTATCTAAATATACGACTAATTTACGTAACGAAATGGAAAAGATAAAGTTTCTTAAATTTTGTCCTTAACGATGTACTTACACCTTTTTTGAAAACGCCCAGCATCTTATTTAGGTATTGTTATGTTCGCTCCCTGGAAACTGACAAGATTTAACAGATCCTAGAAATACCTTATAATTGTTTGACTGAACTGATTTGAAACACCAAACAGTTAGAACATTCCTTATAATATAGATAAGCAATGGTGTTAACAATAAAAAACTAAAAGCCGTCTTCAAAAAGCAAGAAATAACTTGTTTTAAAATGATTGGTAATAAATAGCCTTATTACCTATCATTTTAAAACAAGTTATTTCTAATACCTAGGTTAGTCCAACTGCATTCGCCTTTTGGTTAAAAATATAGTAGGACGCCGACTTCAGTTGGACTGACCTTACCTATCATTTTAAAATAAGTTATTTCTTGCTTTTTGAAGACGGTTTTTGGTTTTATAAACATTTATTTTATATCATTGTTCCTTATGGTTGCCGGATTAGAATAGTGCCACTCCATGTCTTCCCGTGGATGTCGTAAGAGGCGACTCAGGGAAAGGGAATAAAGGCTTGTAGTACTGTTAGGCGATGAGCTTGCAACCTGTCACTAATACACTGGGCCTGTTTGTGCAAAATGTGGTTACAGAATGGTCAAGAAGTCTTTTTAGACTTGTTGGTATTTCTGTAGCTCTGCCTACCCCACTCTGGGAATGAAGGCGTGATGTTATGTATGTATGTACGAGTATGTATTTTATATCATATCCTATAATATTTGAGGAGTTCCCTTGATTTCACCAAGATCCCATCATCAGATCTTGACGTGCTGGAAATGGGACCAACTAGAAAGTATACCCAAACAAAAAATATTTTCAAACCGTTCCCCGATCTTTGTGTGATCGGGGAACACACATAAAAAAACCCGATGAATTGTGAACCTCCTCTTTTTTGATGTCGTCTAAAAAGGTTTCATACAATGGAATAGGAGTGAAGTTGTTGTAGAACCTTCATTTTTTTTTCGGTTCGGATGTAGTAAAGTGTAATATATACCAAAGTCTTCCCGTGGATGTTGTAAGAGGCGACTAAGGGAATAAGGGCTTGCAGTATTGTTAGGCGATGGGCTTGCAACCAAGTACACTGGTAAACATCTTGACCTGAATGTGCAAAATGTGGTTACAGAATTATCAACAAGTATTTTTGTAGTTGTTGGTATTTCTGTAGCTCTGCCTACCCCACTCTGGGAATGAAGGCGTGATGATATGTATGTATGTATGTATAAAGACACCATTACAACCTCCTTCTTTTTTTCAGTTCAGTGGACGACAAGCTGGTTTTCCGACGAAAAAATGTAGTTACAGATAGTTATAATAAGTATATCAGCTACTGGAGGCACGCTCGAGATACCAATGTTTACAAATAAGGACTTAACCGTTTTTTTACTTCGCACTAACTAGCAATTTTGTTTTATTTGCACTGCTAGTGACTATTTATTGGCCATTGAGAGAAAACATACTACTCGCATCCTGTACGAGTATGATTATAATACTTGTATTTCTTCTGGATTTGTATACGCGAGTAATTTAATTTATTCAATAGAAGTATGCGGTCGGTAAACGCTGGATGGATTAGGGTGACGAAAGATTTAAAATCGGTTACAGCGAAAAATAATCTCGGTAGTTACTTCGGATGTTTTGGCAAGTTACATTACCCCAACAAAAATGTTAAGCACTTAAGTATGATAAGCATGACGTTGACAATGACATGCACAAGGAGAAGGTTCTAAGTATGCTCAACATTTGTATTGGGTGACTGTACATAAAAAGTTGTTAACGAATTTATATTTGTTCTAATCTGTTACATTTTAGAGGGTTATGAGTGGTGGTAGGACTTTGTGCAGGGACCGTCCGGATCGCTGCCACCATCTTATCCATCAACCTACCGCCAAGCAGCAGTGTTCGATTGTCGTGTTCTGGTGCGGGGATAAGACAACCGGTGAAATTACTAGCAAAGAGGCATTAAATCTATAGACAGTTTTTTGTAAGTTTTGTGTGTGACTTGAAATGCGACTTCTTCATTTAGTCGGGTTAACATAGGCCGCTAAGTTTAGGCCGCTAACTTCACACCGGTTTTTGTAGTAGGTACCTATTTGAAAATACACAGTACTAAATAGTAAGGATTTCCATTCTTGTAACTTTTGTTTGCAACATACGTATTACAATTCATTATATTCATTATTTATTATACGCACTGTTCCCTGTTCTGTTTTTTTTGTTCATTAAAGAGTATTTGTATTGTATTGTATTACTTTCAAAACAATATTAAAACGTACAAGTTTGTTGCCCTAATAATTTCTTTTCGCTGACACGAATATAATTAATTTAAAGTTCAAGATGGCATTTATAAAAACTTTCTTTAATTGATAGACCCGCGTTGACCTTTCGCCGCCATCTTGATTCATAAAAACTGACAAATGACCGTTGGTGCGCAGACGACGTTGTTATAGTTCAGAAGTGAGCTAGGTTAATGCTAGGCGATTCTCTTTAAATAAGTAGTAAATAGATACAAGTATAATGCCAAGCCTCACTACCAAAAGAGTTATTAAAAGTTTACCGTGACCCGTTTTTAATAGCTTAGGTACTAAGAGCTCTGGGCCTCTATTCTAAAGCGTTACTGTAAGAGTTATCAAAACGTTGACAATACGGAAAAACGTCAAATACGATATCGTTATTACCGTATAGAATCCCAGCCCTGTTTCACTAAGTAAAACCATATTGCTTATAGCATGTTATTGTAAATAAGAGTTATCGTAATGTTGGCGATACGATAAGATGTCAAAAGCATTATAGTTTTACCTAGTATAATAGAGATCCTGAAGATGGTATTAGTTTTGTACGAAAGCCTAAAGTTCGATAGGAAAATCCACAAGTAAATTTCTAACCGTGGTTTTTCGTAAAATAGCATCCACATTAAATAGTGATACAATGCAATATAATGGTATAATGCTTTAGAATTAAAACCTAAAACTTACAATTTCGCTTTCAAACTTTTCAAAACGTCTAACATTTCTATAATAATATCTAGCTTTCAGCGTCTAGGCCCTACTCCAGACTAGCCTATCGGCTCATGACCGATGTCAATGAATCCCACTTATTTTATCGCCAACCCGGCACTCTGTACGAGAAATTCCTGACAAACCCTGCGTTAGCCTGCAGAAACCTTACTGGAAACATAACGAAAACAACGAGCACCACGTTTAGAAAAGTTAGAGACTCGCTTGAAAATCTGAAGTCTGTAACGTTTATATGTTGGCTCGGTTGCGTTTACGTTACGTTCAAAAGGGATTACAGGTAAGGTTAGCTCGGGAACGTGTTCTGTGGCCGTGTTTAGGAGTCAGGGAGCGTGGTGCACCGCTGATGCAGTTTTGTAACCGGTTCCTAATCGACGCATTTCGCTCCGGCCGATCGGCTCGAGTCGGAGAAAAAGTTATAAAATAATCTCGCAGTATTGTGAGTAAAAACGGAAACATAAAATTTGCGGAACACAATAGGTACTTGCATAGCTGAAAATGTTGGGGTAAAGTTAAATTGGGTAATAAATTGATTAATAATAAAAATATACGAGTTTGTTGGCTTATGGGGTCGTATAGCTAAATTAGCCTCGCTTGTCTAATTGTAAGCATTATACTGTATACGCAGTCATTAGCCTTACTAATATTATAAATGGGAAAGTGCGTTTGTTTGTACCTACTACCCACGTTCTGCCTTGATTTAACGCCATAATAGATCGACGTGACATCAGGTGCTATGACTATGCAAGACTAGGCTGTGTCACTTCTTTAGGCTTTTTGGTCAACTCTGCCCTGCCTAAAGATGCCGAACAAAAGCGCGCAAGTGACTTACGCGGACGCATGACCCGCGATCTGGCTGGACTGCCGTAAGACCAATGGCAGTATCTCAGACAAAACTCCTGTAGCAAGTGCAACCTTATAGTTATCACATAATAATGATATCACAGAACAATCTCACACAAATTGACCTAGTCCCAAACTAAGCTCTAGGCTTGTACTATGGGTACTAGACAACGATAAACTTACTTATATAGAGAAATACATACTTAAATATATAGAAAACATCCAAGACTCAGGAACAGATATTCGCGCTCACACAAATATCTGCCCTTACCGGGATTTGAACCCAGGACCGCTGGCTTCGGAGGCAGGGTCACTCCCAACTAGGCCAACGTGTCGTCAACGGGATAGGATTGAATCTGCTTTAGCTATTAAATTGCAGATACTGCCTATTGGTTTATGAGGGCAGTGGAGTCGCATACGATTCATAATAACATACAATTAAGAGTAGGTTAAGTATCAAATCAATTACCTACAGTAATAAGTACACACATTAATTCTTTTTTTTCTTTTCAAAACCAATGTATCATGGTTTCAAGGCAAAATGTCCGGCTAAATATGAATCTGTGTCCTTTTCTATTTTTGGGGATGGCAACCCCCAGAGAGCAGAGATGACAGAGAGTTAGTTTAAAACCCGAAGATGAACATAGTGTATTTTTAAACAGGAAAAATACTACAGCATCAAGGGGCAAGCAATAACCAGCTCTAGGCGGGACACGTCTGTATTCCTCAAAGGCATTAATTAGATAATTATACTTACTCAGAGGATTGAAATTTTCATAGGTACATAAGTTAGAATAGTGCCAGTCCATGTGGATGTCGTAAGAGGCGACTATGTCGAATAAGGGCTTGTAGTACTGTTAGGCGTAAACTTGACCTGATTGTGCAAAATGTGGTTATAGACTTATAAAGTCTTTATAGATTTGTTGGTATTTCTGTAGCTCTGCCTACCCCACTCTGGGAATGAAGGCGTGATGTTATGTATGTGTATGTATGCATAAGTTTGAAAATGTACGAGTTGATTGTCTTTAAAATGTTCTCTGCAAAAACCTCCTAAAATGTCTGCCTAAATACATTCGCCGAAAGATGATTTGATAAAAAAATAGGTACCTACCTAAAGCAATACGATATACAGATATATTTTTTTTAAATAAGTCTAAAGTGCATTCGAATCATAACTTGCCAGCACACAATAACACCACGTACAACGTCCCCGGTTGGCAACACCGCGCTCCGCACTTTCGCCCAAGATGGCCGCCGCATTTCTCCCCAAGGACACGGAAACCCGTCCTAATCGCTACCGTCTGCGGCCGCCACCGGCCAATTAATACTTGTACCGCCATTCGTTTTTAAAATGGCATAAACATTCAAAAATAAGTTGATAGCTAAACCAAATATCCATGGGAGTCCCATAGGCAAGTTGTTACAGACAAAAGTTGAACTATTGGCATATTCATATCTTAACATACCTATACTTAGTCAAGAGCAATTAATACGGGTCACTTAGTACAGAATTTCCTTAGAAAGTGACCCGTTATCATTATTCCCGAGCGGAATAAAACAAAGCCACTTTCCGTGTCTGTTGTCTGTTGGTATATCCACTAACTCCTCCTAAACCACGCCAGGGATTTTCATGAGGTTTTCACCAGTTAAGATAATTTTTCAGGGAAGGTTTTTATGTAAGCATTGTATAAAACAATTAATTTAAATTATTATTTTTTTGCTTAACTATAAACTTAGCAGCAAATCGTGTCGAAATTCAGAATAATCACAACACCAAACAAATAAAAAAAAAATATATACATAGGTACTATCTATAACGGTGTATTTCTCATAATCCGAAGCGAAGCGAGGGCGGGTTGCTAGTTGGATATCATCGGTGATACTGCAAAAACCACGTAACTACCAAATGCACTTTACTGACTTAATAAGTAAGGTGTATTTTGCTCCTTATTAAATTTGTTAGTAATGCGGATTTGCAGTATCATCGTCGATATATCTATATCAAACTGATAAAACCCCCAACGTAACGGCTACTTTCACAGCTGATAACTCTTAAACGGGCAAACTAATTTCAGTGGGTATAGGACTCAGGGTTGATGGTACGAAAAGTTGAACTATTGGTCAAAGACTGATCAATATTTCTCGGTTGTCTTCTCCATATCGGATCTTAATAGGTGAAGACTCCTTGGTGACAGGTTAACAGGTAAGGTGGGGGTAGAAATTCGGTCCCTATATATACACAAGGTCCTACCACCAAAACTTCTGGTTTTAAGAACTTTTGTCAAGCTTTTATCGCCATAGATCACCATAGATAGATAATAATAATATTTATTTATTTAATCTTTATCACATAAAAGCATAAATGACGGACTTAATGTCTATTGGCATTCTCTAACAGTCAAACAAAAAATAACAACAGAAAATAAAGCAAAGAACGTATTAACAAAAAGATAATACTTTATGCAAAAAGTGCTAATAAAACAATAAATGTACATAATATAAATATATAAATACAATAATATATTATACTTATAATACTAACAACATAGACTAAAACATGTTCCGTGACCATCACCTGGACATAACCTAATTGGACCATTAGAATTAATTTATAATATTGTAATCTTTAGTAGGTAATGTTAATTATTTGCTTAAGTATTTCTGAGTATACTTACTCGTACACGATAGCTAAGTATTACTTCGTGAGTACCTACTTAGACTTACCTAGTTTTTTCAAGTCGGGTTTAATGTTTTACAAAGGTCAGGCTGTAAATAGGAACAGACAGAAATATTACCTTTACGACCCTTAACGGTATTTTTAGTACCTATTAAGTCTTTTAAGTCTTAATTTTTATGGTTTCGTTAAGAAATTCCTACCTCTTTTAAATAACAAACGACTGCAGCTTTTGCTCGAAATTAAGTGAGCATTTGGGTTTTCAATATCCACCGACATTTTTTTTAACTCAGAGTATCTCAGGGACCCTAAGGAAACCTCAAATAAAGGCAAATTGATTTAGAAGACTCGAGAAACAAAGGGACAGAAACTTAGGGTAAACCAAGCAAATAACTGGCTACCGATCAATCACTAAACTTTAAGAACTCTTCTACTTTCGCTGGACTTGACAGAACCGCGTGGAGCTAACCCCTTGTGCTTCTGTTAGTGCACAAGAGAAAAATACTCTCTTACCCAACAATTGTACTCGCGTGTGATATCCATGGTCTTATTTAAAATACACCTTAATCTGTTTTACATAGAATGTATCACTTCGCAGTGTGTTCATTTCATAGAAAGCTAAGTTCTTCTGTAACCTTCCTGTTTTTAGATTATTTTGGTGGTCACAGGTCTAACCTAACCTATCGTCGGTCTAGATGTGATACCTCGTAACTATTTTTTTTGGTAAAACGAGATTTTGATATAGAAGGTTAAAAACCATACTATAACATGACAAAAGCGATATACTTTTACCGAGTAAGTAGAATACAGCATTACAGTTAAGAATCAAAAAATATCACATGTCATTAATTTCGTGGTCAATCGAGTAACATTCAATTTAGAACTCGTACTGGGTCTCTTCACCTTTGTTGTAAATCATTAGCAATAATGATACGGTTTTACATAAAACAAAGTGGGATAGGAGCCTCTATGTCTCGTTATTCCCTTTCTTAAGCTGCGCAGTGAGCCAAATAGTTGACGGGTTAACGCCTTCGACAAAGTTACGCCTGACTCAACACTACCATCTTTAGGATCTGACTTCAGCCCTAACTTAAATCGCAGAAACTTGAAACTTTTCAACCTCTTACAAACTCAACCTAGACATACCAAAACCAACCAAACTCCGCAAAGCACAAAGTCGAAATTAAAATAACCACAAAAGCGACATACGAGGTTAAGAAACAAGTCGAATCATATCATTATACCTGCGCTTGCGACCCTACGTAAGAACTCAAGGCATCAATGTACCGAACAATCTTAGAAAACTGAAAACCCTAAGTTTACCTCTGCATCATTGTAAAAACATCCTTATTTAAACTTGATAACGTTGGGATTTTAATTGAAGTTGAAATGGAGTTAGGGCGTTTTGTTATAAATCTCGTGTCTGGTCAATAACTGTGGAATAAAGGGGCAAAAACACTAGCAGACTTGGACGACATTCTCGGCCCTTGGGAACTTAGGAGGGTCTAAACGGATAGTTGGAATTGTTGTCGGATCGTGACTTATGATGTTAATGCAGGTTCTAATAAAATCGCGTTTCGTTTTATTTCTTACTAGCGACCCCCGCGAGCCCCGCTTCGCTCCGGATTAAAGTATTATACATATAAACCTTCCTCTTCAATCACTCTATCTATTAAAAAAAACCGCATCATAATCCGTTGCGTAGTTTTAAAGATTTAAGCATACATAGGGATATAGGGACAGAAAAAGCGACTTTGTTTGATACTATGTAGTGATAGTGACTAGCTGTTGCCCGCGAATCTGACTGCGTAGAAAAATAAATTATAGCCTAAGATTTTCATCATCAGCCCATTTCCGTCCACTGCAGTTGGCCTAACGTGATGCCACGGGAAATAGTGTCAAAACATACATAATAGAATTTAGTTGTAGATTTGACATCGAGCGACCAGGGGTAAGAGAAAGATATAATGACGTCAAAATATAAATTTATTTTTGGCACCCTTGTTGCGTATAGTTTGAAGTGTGCCTATATCCGACTATGAATAAATGCCCGGTCGGTGATAGGGACAAAACGTGGAAATCTTTTCTTATCTTTCTCTGCCAAAGCGTGTCAACCCCTTGTGTCAAATACGTCAAACGGGAACTAGTGTCAAATATGATGAAATTATTAACATGACAGCCACCCGGGATTCAGTTTGCGTAGAAATAAAAGGACTCAAGTCACACAAAACAAACTTTTATTTTAAACCTTAACACATTATTATTACGTTGGAATATGGAATAGACGAATTAAAGTCAAGAGCTTATGTAAAAATCTGTCACGTATAACAGCGGTTAGGCCCACTGGACATAGGCCATAGGCATGCCACTGAACTCGGTCTTGAGTTTTTTGTTTCCAAATGCTCCCAGACACTTTTCGTAGTCTATGTTACTCAGTGATAGTATATAATAAAAGTGTATAATTCTGCTCGTAAAAGAATTTTTAAAATTGGTCCTGTAGTTTTTAGGGTCCCGTAGTCAAACTAGGAACCCTTATAGTTTCGCCATGTCCGTCCGTCCGCAGCCTAGCGCAGAGACTAGAGATACTAGAAAGCTGTAATTTGGCATGAATATACATATTAGTTACGCCAACAAAGTGGTAAAATAAAATCTATATATGTATGTCTTTTTTTCTCGTTTACCTCATAGTGTGGGGTGTCGTTAGATAGGACTTTCAAAAATATTATGAGTTTACGAAAACAATTTTTGACCCCCCCCTCCCTACAGCCAAAACAATAAAACATAAAAATCAGAAAAAAAACGTTAATGAAAGCGCATATAACGAATTTAAAAGGAAAACTATCACAACTAGGTGAATCTTTGAGTTTATTTTTCACAATTTTATAACTTAATAACTGGTAAATCCGTTTTTAATAAATGTTGTGGTTTTAAGGTAAATAGCAATTATTTCAATTTGACGCTGCCATCAAGGCACGCACAAACTATCTCCATATCACGTTCTTTGCGCGGAAACATATAAAACCATCCCTTTTTATTCTTGCGGGGGCGTGGCATCATATGTGGCCTAGTAATTTGAAAAAGTAGATACATCTCTTTCTAGTCGACTGTTAAAACGTTGTAAGTAATAGACGCTACAAGTAGCAAGTCTAGTGGTGTTGTTGTACAATATAATACAATACACTTTATTGTACACCAAATAAAGAGAAATAGCACAATTTAAAAAAGACACAGGTAAACAACAGGCGGTCGGCTGGCGATCTCTTCCAGACAGGGGATAAGGTGACAAATTGAGATTTTACACAGTTTTACAATAACAAGACACTATGTTAGTTTTAAAAGATAATATAGCACTAAATATACGCTTACCAAAGTTAAAATTAGATAAATACACAATAGAAATATTGTAGTATATCAAAAATACCGACTTCCCTAAAGGTTGGCCCTGCACATCCAAGATGGCGGGTTAATTCGCGCCCGCATCTTGGGGTTGCTAACGAACTCGGGTATGAAACTCATGGCGGAACTGCCACCTCTATCTTAATACAGATGAGCCCTTTTGGATACACTTCAACCGATGGAATGTCTAACTTGCTACAAGAAAAACTCAGATTCCTTAACTTTTAATTTGACTTGAAATATTAATGCTACTAATTATTTATACATTTTGTTAAAGCAAATATTATCAGCTTTCTTTGACAGCAAACGAAACTAAAAAAATTCTAAGTGTTTTGGTAGAATACATTGTTGCTGAGAGAAGCAAGTACACGATTTATGGACGAGTCATATAGACGGCCAAAATGCTGTGGAGGCCCTCTATAGCACAGTCGAAGTCATAAATATGTTTACACTTTAGTACCTTGTCACTTTCATTCACTGAGACAATTTCATATAGGTATACTTCCGAAGCCCTTTCTGCCGAAGATAGACATAGTGCTTTTGTCAACTACTGCGAAGAACTAAGTATTTCTTTTATATTAATTACTAGTTTCTGGCCGCGACCTAGCCTACGTAGAATTCGACTATCGATATTCCCTCGGTAACTTTTTTCCGGGATGAAAAGTAGCATGGGTTAATCGAGGGTATAGTATAGTTAATTATTCTAGACATGGCTTTTGACGTAGAAAACTTGTCGTGTAATTCTCCATTAGTAATTATTTTTAGTTTAATGTGACCTTACATTTGCAATAATTTGATTTGTGTTAGTTTTAATAATTATTATTTATTATCTTAACTGACTTATAACTATTATTGTTTTTTATGAGTGAAAAATTACCTGCTGGGGTTTCTTGCGGCACTTTTCCGCAATGATGGTCTTATCCGAAGCGATCGTAGATTCACTTCATAATACCGACGTGTAGAAGAGCAATGTTGGGCAATTTACTGAATAAACATTTTGAATTTTGAATAAGCTATCTCCATTCCAAATTTCATCCAAATCCGTACAGCTTTTGCAGCGTGAAAGAGTAAAAAACTAACACACACTCACACACAAACTTTCGCATTTATAATACTAGTAGGATAGGAAGTAGGGTCTACCATAGGCCAAGTTTTTTTTCTTTGTGAAATCGGCCTGTCATGGAACTGATTTGGTCTGACACCAAACAAGACCAAAAACCGGCCAAGAGCATGTCGGATCATGCTCAGTGTAGGGTTCCACAGCCGTTATGTACTAACTAGGTAATTTTCCATGTAAAGTCTTTTGATGCCGTCTTAGATGATTTTAGTAGGTATAAACAAAAATATCGCCTGTATCTCAAGAAACAATGATCTCTACTTAGTAGTGATAGTTTTTTAAAATTCGTTATATGCGCTTTCATTTAAGATTTTTTTCACATTTTTAGTAATTGCAGTTTTGGCTGTAGGGGGGGGGGGGGGGGGTGGACACTTGACTATAACAAAAATTTGCGCTTTAAAGCTAAATATTTCATAAACGGATTACTTAATCGAAATACTGGTTTACAAACCCGTAATATGTTTAAGACCTATCCAACGACACCCCGCACTATAGGGTAGACGAGAAAAAATAAATAAATACCCACGTTAGGTACGTGTAAAGGAGGTACCCAATTTTTTTTTTTTTGCTTTTTTGTACTACTTTCTTGGCGTGACTAAAATGCATATTCATGCCAAATTATAGCTTTCTAGTACAAAGAGTCTCTGCACTAGGCTGCGGACGGACAGACGGACGGACGGATATAGCGAAACTATAAGGGTTCCTAGTTTTACTACGGAACCCTAAAAATTATCATATTTCAGAGAAGTGTTCGGAAAAAGCTAAGTGTATTATCGCTCACAGAATAACACCACAGCAAACATGTTTGGCACATCCATGCTACTTATTAAAACAGAAAAAAAGGTAAAGATATATTCAAAGTCTAGGCAAAGCCCTATTACCGTCCATCCCTTTTTGCTCTCTGTCTAACGCTGCAAGACGAATGAACGCGCTCGCCTTATATGGTGCTTGTCAATTTACTGCGCAGCGTTCCCGCGCATTCGACCATAGAGTGTAGAGCGTGGGCTGGAAAGGCGGCAAAATAAAGCATAGACAATTTAGTGATTTGAGTTTATTGAATGCTTCGAGCATTTTTATGGTCTAGTTACAATATGCCGTCTTTAAATGCTGATTAGGTATCATGGTGGCCCGTTAATTCATTATCTTCTAATCAGATAAGAATATAATGAATACACGTGTGTGAAAGAAAGAAGCAAGCTACAGTCGAAGACACTTCTAACTGTACACCCGTAGACTTTAATACGTTGCGATAAGGTTTACAGTTGTACAGTTAGAAGTGACTTCGACGACGAAGAGCAGTAGTTTGACATCGGGAACTATCGGCCTTAAATCTCATAACTTTTTTTTTTTTTGTTTAAGAGGGGAATAGCTTTAAGTTTTAAGTGCTGTGGGACTCTCCCCCCGCCCCCTTCCCCTAATGGAAAGAGAGCCTACCCACTAAACCCCTCTGAGATCAGACACGTGCTCTTGGTGGCCGCCGTGGTACCCAAATAGACTAAACCAAAACGACGGCCAAAGCTACCCTAGTCGTTGAAACCAGGGTTCAGCGTGCCATCGGCAGGGGGTGTCATAAGCAATGACACCACCACCGGCAAGCGAGACCGTGCAATGCGGCCAAGAATGCCCATTCTTGACCCGCGGCCTCAGGAATCTCATGATACCTAGAAGACAAATGAATAAAGATACGAACGACCCCTGTAACTTAGGATACGTCGCCGTCTGTCCGTCCGTGCATCCGTCATACCGTTTAAATGTGTATCTTCGAACCGTAATACGTAACTAGATTAAATTTTTCACACAATATGTGGAATCATGGCCGACTTGTATTATTCAATAAGAAAAAAAAGTATTTAAATTTTATTAAATAAAAACAACAAATAACTTAAATAACTTAACTGTGTGGTTGCCGGGTCAGAATAATGCCACTCCATGTCTTCCCGTGGATGTCGTAATAAGCCTAAGGGAATAAGGGCTTGTAGTACTGTTAGGCGATGGGCTTGCAACCTGTCACTAATACACTGGTAAACATCCTAGCCTGTTTGTGCAAAATGTGGTTACAGAATTATCAAGAAGTATTTATAGTGTTTGGTATTTCTGTAGCTCTGCCTACCCCACGCTGGGAACGAAGGCGTGATGGAATGTATGTATGTAAGTATACTAAAGCCGAAAAGGTTAACCAGCTCCGCTTGAAGCTGCATGGGGCAGGGCATCAACGTTGGTTTTCAGCTGGAGCCTAAACTATAAAAAAACTAAATCTAAATATCCTATCAAATAATACCTACATGCATACATTAAATCACTCCTGTTTCCCAGATGGTAGGCAGAGACCACTTCTTTCCACCTGCTACGATCCTAACAAATCTCTTTCGCTTCTTCCACATTCATCGAGGTTAACAACAAAACAAGAAATACTTAAGATTTGGCCATTTTCCAGACTTTCTCCGATTTAAATCAAATAATATTCAAAACAAAAAGTGATAAATTAAGGAGGAACTCCACACAAGAAACCTCAAAAAGTTATTAACGTCCTTATGTGTTAAATAAAGAAGTAAAGAGTTAATAAATTCTAGATCATTCCTGTTTCTACGTGCACCGCGAGAGCAGTTTGCTCTTTTTGTTATATTTTACAATAACTTTTATGTGATCTTAGATAAAGTCTTGAGCAGTTCTCGATTTTTACTTATGATAATTATTCAGCAAACGGTTTTTCTGAGTTTTTTATTCTCACATAGTCTTCAAATCCATATTATACATAATTAATCATTGACTTTTATGTTTACTGCCGTGGCATTTTGCGACAATGAATATGTAGTACTTAAAAACTTCTGTAATTATCAGGTTGATAATATACACTCGAAAAACCGGACAATAGCATGCCGATGATGCTTGACAGACAGACAGACAGACAGACCTTTGTCTAAGGAACCACCAAGCAGGGCACAGAACTGGTTTAAAAATACCGGGAAATACCGGTTTATTTCTCTTTATTAACTAGTTTAATCCACGACCCGCCATTTTATTCATTACAAAACCAAAAGTTTTGTACTCAATAAAAACACTGAGCGGCACTTGTTCAACGTGCGTCTGGATTAAATGGATATTTAGCTCTAAACCGGTTAATTAAAAAACATATGTAAGGGTTCTTCAAAATACCGGTTTATGCGAATGGAACCGAATTAGGTTTAAAAAATTACCGATATCTGAGTGAAATTCTATAATATGATGTGATTCTATAATGTGATGGGTTACCGGATTCAACGCTTATTTACAACAATCAAGGTCTTGTCAGAGTACCCATTTTTTTTGAGGGTTAGTTAAACTGTAGATCCCTTCAATAGACTGCCTCCGTCCGCATAGAATACTTTTATCGCTGTTTCCTCAGGATCTGTCCAATTTTTTAGGATTAAAAGTACCCCATGTCCTTCCTTGAGACTCGAACTATCTCTATTCCAAATTTCATCTAAATCGGTTTAGCGGTTTATCGGTGAAAGAGTAACAAATAGTCAGAAAGACAGACAGACAGACAGTGTTACTTTCACATTTATATTAGTAGAGAATCCTATCTAAGACCCATCTATAGATATTTACAATCGCAATACTGCAATCCTCAGACAGCAACCATGAGGACGAAGATGGAATGCTTCTACTCTAGTCATATGCGTTTTATGCCCACACCGGAGCTTATGAATGCGAACACTGCTGCTTAGCGATATGGTGGTAGTTAGACCCTGCACAAGGTTAAACTGCAAATAAACATACGACCCTCATACTATCTATACACTAGGTATACATAGACACAAAGCTCTCTATGGTCAAGGCACTTAAATCAAAGTTCCAGCGGCTACCAGGCGTCGATCTCGCCATAAAGGGCGAGTTTTTGCGCACGCGCAACTTTTGTTTTAAAAAAGACGAGCTCGTTAGACCCGCTTATCGATCCTGCTTTTGATTTAAGATCTATGACTGGTTTTTGCTTGTGACTTTGTCTACGTTGACGATGGAACCTTCTGGAATGTTTAATTGAGAAGGTAGCTCATGTCAGTGACCCTTCTGATATTCAGACAATAACCTAGAACACGTAGCGTAGTATGTGCTGTCAGAAACTTAATTTTCGAGCCATTATAGAACCTTGTCACAGAAGGTTAGGAATTAATTTTGGCGTAATTTCTTCCTGGTTAGTTGACTTTTTTTTTAGCTATTCAAGGCAAATGTGCAGACGGACGACCTGATGGCCCATAAACACCAGCAATGCCAGGGGCACAGCCAGAACCTTTCAGTGAATACTCTTTGTAAGCCGCGTTTAAAGAAGGACATGTCGTAGTGCTGAGGAAACATGGAGGAGGGACGTTCATTCCATAGTTTCAAAGTACGAGGAAGAAAAGACGTTTGGAAACGGACTGGGACGTTCTCGTGCGTTTCGATAAACCACGGGGTCGACTGTCATCCCATACATTTTGAGCGATAGAAAAGAAAAACGTTAGGAGCGTTTGCATCTTGGCTAGGGCCCCTGTAGTCGATTTTAATGGTTCCAGGTTGTATGGATGAACTTTACTCCGGTGGCGACTGGTTCGATAATAGAATGGTGCTGTAGGCACTAAGCTGAACAATTCCTCAGATCACTCCTCGTGATAGAGAGAGAACGCGCATAGAGATCCAGTCCCTTTGCAGCTCCAAAGGCAACCTTTTCGTAACATAGGGACATTAACACAGGGAAGCAATTCGCTGTCAGTAAGGCAGGGTTAGCATGTCAGCTGAACAATTAAAATGGTTGACCGTGCAGTTGACAAAATGGATACTTTTTTTGTGGTCTGGAGAAGGCCAAAGAGCACACAGTCCACTTGATAGTAGTTGGGATATGTGACCCATTTACCTTCTCATCATGCCTTCATTCCCAGAGTGGGGTAGGCAGAGCCACATAATACCAAAAACTCTAAATTTTGTTGATAATTCTGTAACCACATTTTGCACAGTCAGGCTACAATGTTTACCAGGGTATTAGTAACAGGTTGCAAGCCCGTCGCCTAACAGTATTACAGGCCTTTATTCCCTAAGTCGCCTCTCACGACATCCACGGGAAGACATGGAGTGGAACTGTTCTAACCGGCAACCACACGGGGACTTCCTTCTCAAATGCATTTACCAACCCTGAGGACTACAGCAGCAGCAGCAAGGCAGCTGTAGTTAAGGTAATTTTTCCATTTCGTTACGAAAATTAACTATTACTGCTTTAAGAGAAATCATCTCAGACAAAACTCCTGTAGCAAGTTCAACCATATTACTAACAGGTAAGGTTTCAATATGCTATGATTATTTAATTTGAAATACCACTTGATGGCTAATCTGGGGGGTGATTTTCTCAACACAGCGCTGCGTCGATCTAATAGGTGAAGTTTTTTCCGGCAAGTTTAAGAAGTCCCGTCGGAGCGTACAAAATACATTTTAGCGCGTGCCTTCTTAATAAGGCAGCTTTATACTACACTGAACTCGACTCACCCGCCTGCTGCCTAATTCACCACCCAGAGAATCACTACCCAGTATATAAATGCATGACAAATTTTCGTGGATAATTTCCCGTTGTTAAGTTTTTTCCTTAACTATACTATTATGTACTTTATTTGAAAATCGCCCTTCACCACTAAATTCGTGAAACCCTGACGCAATGACTGTACTCCCCTACTAAGCAAATAAACAGATTCAATCCTCTCGTCTTAGTAATAAGGTTGTGATTGCTACAAGAGTTTTATTTCAGATACTGCTATTGCTTAGCAAGGCTTTCTGTTTTCTATCGATTCGAAACGTATATAGTACTAGTCGTTTCCCGCGTCTCCGTCCGCGTAGAAGTCGCTTATTCCCTCAGGAAACGTCGATTTTTTCTGGTAAAAAAGTATCCTATGTCTTTTCCCGGGACTCAAACTGTCTCCATAAATTTGAATTCGGTACAGCGGTTTATGCGTGAAAGCGTAACAAAAAGACAGACAGATAGCGTTACTTCCACATAATTATAATATTAGTAAAGGTAGATGGAGTGGCACTATTCTAACCCAGCAACCACACGGGGCATACTCCATGTCTTCCCATGGATGTCGTAAGAGGCGACTAAGGGAATAAGGGCTTGTAGTACTGTTAGGCGATGGGCTTGCAACCTGTCACTAATACACTAGTAAACCTCTTAGCCTGTTAGTGCAAAATGTGGTTACAGAAATATCAGTAAGTCTTTAGAGTTGTTGGTATTTCTGTAGCTCTGCCTACCCCACTCTGGGAATGAAGGCGTGATGTTATGTATGTGTATGTAGTATAGATATAGTATAGGGTAGCCTATATCTTATTCCATGGTAGTAATTTCACCGGTTGATTTATCCCCACACCGGAACACAATGCGAAAACTGTTGCTTGGCGGTAGGTTAAAGAATAAGATGGTGGTGATACAGATAATTTAACCTACTGTATCGTGCAGTTGAACCCTTCCCAAGGTCTTACCACCATTATATGGAATATGGTTCCTACTCTGAGGCTGGAACGCAGTCGAAGATTCCTCCTCAAAGAACAAAAGGTTGTCAGGGCCTCTATTCCACTAGGTTTGCTTTTGACGTGGTTCCGCATTATTAACGTTTTGATAGCTCTTATTTTCTTGACAACAATGGCGGCCGAGTTAAAGATAATATAAAGATAAAGAGGCATTTATTCGAAACAATACAAAATTACATTACATAGATACAAAAAGAGCAAGACACAGAAAAAATATTGCGAAACGCTCCTAACTCAGCATTAGCTAGCCGTAAAGCCAGCGCTGGTCTTCCGTTGGAACCGCTTGGTTATGTTATAAACGATTGTCTATGGGAGATCAAGTCAAAGTATAAGGGTTGACTTGACCTTCTAATCTGTGGCCGAAGTAAAGTAAACAAAGCAATAACTAGCCAATTTACCTCTTATTTATGTTACGTAACAATACCAACATTACTAACAATGTGAGCAAAAATGGTAGACTTCAGAGTTAAAAACAATACGATAACATGTCAAAAACAATATTGTTTTACTGCGTGGAATAAAGAATGATCTGTATCCCGTAGGTACGCGGTCTGCTCGGACCCTTGGAACCGCCATTTTCATCTCTATCCGGTTGGACCGCTACCGTCTAACGCTGTCACCGCCCCCTATTGCCGCCGCTTACAAACTATTCTAGGGCTGGGAAAAAACTAATGCATTATTAGACAACCGTGTTTTCCTCAGAAATTATTAAATTTCCCGGGAAAAAAAAACAATAAAAAGCACTAGTAAAATGTGCCTTGATTCTACTGGATTAAAACAATTTGTCTTTGACGTATTTTGGTATGGTTTTTAACTCGGCCGCCATTGCCCATTACTGTCAGGTTAAAAAGAATTATCGAAACGTTCTTAGAGTATAATATCAGCGTTTAGCAGCGCCAGTAAGATCCGGTTTGCACCTATCTAATCCACCATGAACCATTCCTTTTTTTGTTGTAACTATTGAATTCATTTTGACTATATCAGCCTAAGATTCGATTTCTAAAGCGACCATAAAAGTCTAGCAGCCCTACTCAAACCAGTTCCCTTATTAGAAATTATTAAAGGTTCTTTTTGCCGCAGATTACGTTCCTAATTGCACGTGAGAATCCTAGCTCCCTCACGTCCTGCATCCCTGGTGCCTCGCTGTAATGAGCGCTGGTTTTGGCTTAAGTAGAATGCCAATGCCTTTAAGGATGGATAGAAAAAGTTAGTTAGCATTATGGTGTGGACCTTTAGAGGAATTATTATGTTCTGGAGGCATTGATCTATTTTAATTAGATGTAAAGACTGACCACAGATAGTATTTGTATCTCTGTGACTGACAATCTCAAAGGAAGCGTGGTTTACAAATTAGCAGATTCTGAGGGTACAAATATATTCGTAACACCTTCCTTGTTTATACGGGCACCTAGTCTAGAAGAATAATGCGAAGTTAGAAGAAGATTTTCGAAAAAATTACATTATGTATAGGATTGACGTTAAGACAGATCGCATCGACCGCTATGTCAACTCTATACATTTATAGCCGCGCGGCGGTTTCCAAAAAAAGTGTACATCGTTAAAGACAAAATTAAAAGAAGAAAAACTTTTTCCATTTCATCACGTAAATTAAGGTATCGATTTGTTTAGGAATTGTTTGCATGTTACTATTATAACACTAGGACGAATTTAACGATACCTTCTTGGCCTTTCCAGAAGCCATCCTCTAGGTCTATAACAAGGTCTATACAGGTTAAAATTCTACCCTCCCTCAGCAATCTCGTAAATAGTACTTTGCCCACAGGTACAAAACTTCTGATTCGTATTGGAAGCGATATGAAAAAACTCTGCAACAGCTTGGTGGTAGTCGCCCTTCCTAGCTAGCGGACCTGGGATCGATCCCCAGTATGAACATATATTTGTGTCATGAGCGCGAGTACCTATCGGTCCTGGATCTTAGACGATTTCTATGTATCTATCTATACTATAAGTGGACCGTGCCGTGCGTCTTCCCGTGGATGTCGTAAGAGGCGACTAAGGGAATAAGGGCTTGTAGTACTGTTAGGCGATGGGCTTGCAAAGTTGCAATGATTGTGCAAAATGTGGTTACAGAATTATCAACAAGTGAGTTGTTGATATTCTGTTGCTCTGCCTACTCCACTCTGGGAATGAAGGTGTGACGTTATGTACGTATCTGTATAAGTATTTTTATTACCAATTACCTATAATACAACCCTACCGTGAGTATTTGTTTATTTATTTACAAAGTAATTATAGAAACTAACCAGTAACTTTACACACTCCCGTTAATATTCAAACGAGCTAATTTAAGGGTACCTACAGTCAGTCTGCCTGCGCACTTTTGTACCTTGTCGCTTAAACGCGCTGGACAGATTAATGCGGCAGTTGAAACATGACGTTAAAGTGACAAGGGACTAAAGTGTACAGCTACTTATAAAGAGCCGATCGTAGGTACATAAATACGTAGATCGATAAGATACAACAGTTTATGTCTGTTTCTTGAGCCAATTACTGCATTTGAACTAGTTTTGCGGCACGTTCGGTAAGTTCAGGCAATGCGAGGAAAACCAGCTTTCTTTCTGTGTTTTCAAATCAAAGACGCGCCGCACTACTTAATTACCCTTTAACCGTAAAAGGAGGGTAATGTTTTTCGATATATGTATCCACTTTTCTATAATACCTTAAAGATTTTAAAGTACTCGGTGTCGTTGTCGTGATATAATAGGCTGTAATAGACCTGATGAATTGATACTGTTTTCAAAGCTTGCGTTTTGTTAGCCTTTTGTTCTGGCATGGAGAGGGCAAACGAGCACACAGGCCACCTGATGGTAAATGGATTCTGATGCCTATTCATATTCTCAAACCCTAAGATTGCGATCTTGCGACTACAAATGTGTTGCCAACCCTGAAGACTTACGGCCGCATTCAGTTCAGAGTCAGTTAATAACGAATAAGTCGTCCCTTAGTGTCAATTTCCCATATTCAAGTTCGAAAACGGATCCAGTTAATTGTCTTTAAAATGTATCTGGGCCGAGATTCTACACGGTAACAACGATATCGCTTTTGAAGCGTTTCCGTATTGTCAACGTTTTGATAACTCTTATGTCATTTACAATAATGGCAGCTATGACAAACAATTTTAAAACACGTCAAATGCGATATCGTTTTAACCCAGTAGAATGGAGGGCCTGATTATATTATGCCTAAATTGAAGTATACAGAACTTTGACTTTGAGTCATTGCACCGGTTGTCTTATGCCCGCATGGGAACAAAACTGCGAACACTACTTTTTGGTGACAGATTGAACCGTATGTCATGTTTTACGAGCGTAAAATAGTGCAACGTGTATTAAAAACGTGTACTATAAATGTCTAGTTGAATTTATCGAAAATCGATCCGCTAACCCTGGGTTCCTATTTTCAAAACGTCTCATTGAAATGTGACGTTTCGTTAAAATTTGACATTTTCTACGTAAAAAATGTGCAATTTTTAACTCCCATTAAATACTGTGGTGCTAGACAAGTTG
Organism: Acleris holmiana; assembly: GCA_949316455.1. NCBI lineage: Eukaryota > Metazoa > Arthropoda > Insecta > Lepidoptera > Tortricidae > Acleris > Acleris holmiana. The sequence goes on from OX438774.1 coordinate 19,368,538, forward strand.
CATTCGACAATCGTTAGCGATTATGTTTCGATTGATAAATGTATGGAATTGACGTAAGCCACCGAGATTGTAACGTGACACTTACGTCAATTCCATATATTTTTCAATCGAAACATAATCGCTAGCGAGTGTCGAATACACCTTGTCTAGCCGCACTGGTTCGGTTCCATTTCGACTCAGGCTTATTGGCTTTGGCTCTGGTTTAGTATAAGTTTATATTGAGCATTTCAGCTCTGGCTTTAGGGCAGACCAAGCTCTGGGTATCTCACTCTAACGCATTGCACATTAATCGCAGCCTCCGCCTAACTCTTCAGCTGCTTTAAAAGCTAAGTTTACTGGCGTTTTATGTCTATTCCTCTGTTAGCAATAAGGATACATTAGGCAATTGTAATAATTTTTATGTTAAGCGGGAGAACAGGCTGCTTCTAATTTTCTTTTCCCCTATTGCTGCCGTATTGTTAACATTGCAATAGCTCTTATCATCTTGACAGTATAGGCGTGCGAGTCGTGAATAAAACGACTGCAATAGATCAAACTGCAGTTGAATACAAACCTTAAAAACCTTTGGTCAAGTGTAAAAGTAGAAAAATAATTCTAGAATCTTCCGTGGGAAAATGTGCACTCTTTTTACTGTCACGACACGCAAGACAAATAGAAATAAGAAGGATATTAAAATGTGCGTAAAAAACGACGCCGTAGCCAGCTCATAAATAATTAATAAACCCTGTTCTAGCTCTAACGCACGGTTGTTGCACTGTGAGAGCATTACGCGCCATTATAAGCGTTAGATATTTTTATTCCTCTTTTGGTTCCCAGATGAACTTGTAGGTAACGACGGCATTTATTGGCTAGTTTGTAAGCATTACCTGTTTTGTTTTTAATTTAGGATAGTTTGTAACTCAGGGTCCCACTGAAATCAGTAGGCCGAGCACGCTGCCACGGGACTTAGTGTCAAATGACGTCAAACGGGAACTAGTGTCAAATATTATTATGAAATTATTAAAATGATAGCCACACGGGGCTAAGTTGCTTAGTATTAAAAGGACTCAAATCACACTAAACACACTTTTATTTTAAACCTTAATTCTTTATACTTACGTTGGAATATGGAATAGACGAATTAAAGTCCCGACCCTATGTCAAAAATTGACCCGTGGCAGCGTGCCCGGCCCACAGCAACGCGGTTTCACTGCGGCACAACACTCAGAGGGATCATGTTTAACGTAATGTCTTCTTTTTACTTTAAAATTGTCTATTGTTATTTTTCTGTGTGCGTTCAATAATTAGTTACCATTCTATTCTATTCCATTGATTGATATTGACACCATAATTGGTGTATAGTAGTAAATCATGGGTATGGCAGAAGAATAGAAGCAGGATTTGCTGTTGAAATGAGAGCTCTGAGAAGTATGAGTGGATTTAGGCTGAGAGATAGAGTAAGGAAATGTCAGGGCCTCTATTCAGTGGGGCTAGACGAGCTTACGATTGTTGAATGCAACTTGTCTAACCCCACTGGTGCGTTAAAACGATATCGTGTTTGACACGTTTAAGAATCGTTTATGTCGCCATTATTGTTAATGACATAAGAGTTATCAAAACTTTGACAGTAAGGAAACACGTCAAATACGATATCGTTATTACCGTGTAGAATCCCAGCCCTGAACCACAAACGATGTGGATTAAAAAGTGTTGTTGTTGTTGTGTGTGTTGTGTTGACGACACGCTAGCCTAGTTGGTAGTGACCCTGCCTTCGAAGCTGGGGTCCTGGGTTCAAATCCCGGTAAGGGCAGATATTTGTGTAATGAGCACAAGTATTTGTTCCTGAGTCTTGGATGTTTTCTATGTATTTAAGTATATATTTATCTATTTAAGTAAGTTTATCGTTGTCTAGTACCCATAGTACAAGCCTAGAGCTTAGTTTGGGGCGAGGTCAATTTGTGTGACATTGTCTCGTGTTTTTTTTTGTGATTTATCTTTAGATCAAAAGGGGACACCTTGACGCACATATATTAATTAGATTCGCGATGTAAAACCCGAAGAGGTTGGTGAATGTAGAGGCCGCGAAAGTAATCTTTAAACGGGCATTTTCAAAATAAAGTGTATACAATACAATACAATACAAATACTCTTTATTGAACACCAAAAATTAAAAAAAATAAAAACAGAACATGGAACAGTACATTTAAATCATAGGTATACAACAGGCGGTCTTACCGCTAAATAGCGATCTCTTCCAGACAACCTTGTAAGAGAAATAACTGAGGACACAAATTCATGGCAGGGGGTGTAAACTAATTCGTTTAGAACTATAACTAAATAACTACGAGAAACAATTAAATTATTTCAATTTTGAAATTAGAACTATTTATAAATATACTAAATATAAATACATAAAGTAAATAATTGATTAAATACATATAATTATACATCTATATAATATATACATACATACATCCTCCAAAACAGCCAAACAATGACAACAGACGAAGCATGAGATAGAACAAAGAAAAAAGTAAAGGAAATAATAGAAAAACTACGGAAGTGACAGAAAATGATCCTTTAGCTTGCTTTTAAAAATGGCAATAGACTTAGCACGTCGTACCTCCACAGGCAAAGCATTCCATAACCTTATCGCCTTGATGGTAAAAGAATTTGTGTAAAATTTAGAGGAAGAAAAAGGAACTGACAGGAGAAGGTTTTGGGACGCTCTAATAGATTTAAAATAATTGAACCGCTCCTTTAGGTTAGGGTTAGGGTTGAAAAGAATGCTGAAGAGGAGATTTAAAATGTGAATCCTAGTTAAGGAAAATTAAGAAACGTTAACATGAAAAAAATAAAACTTTTCTTAATTTTCCTTAACTAAGACACTTTTGAAAATGCCCACACATGCCACTTGATGGGGAATGGGATCTGTGAGCCATGAACAATTGATTTTAAAAGCTATAATCTGAAGATTTAATCCCAAAAACCACGACTACCTACCACCACTGAACACCAGCCAACCTGACGGACTCGGCACTTCAGGTAAACTGTCAATCTGCTCCCATTTACTAATGGAAAACCCTAGAAATTCTAATACAAATTCAAAATGTTTATTTGCTTTAAAACATGGTTACAAAAAAAGTTGTTTAAGAATCTGTTTAAACATAACTGGCATACAAAAATGTCCTTAATAAATATAACATACATACATACATAACATCACGCCTTCATTCCCAGAGTGCGGTAGGCAGAGCTACAGAAATACATGGAGTGGCACTATTCTAACCCGGCAACCACACGGGGTTAATAAATATAAACTATGTATTATTTTATAATGTCAAATGAAACAATTGAAATACTTAATTGTATTTTACCGCTGATGTCGTTACTGCATCTTAAATAATCCTTAATACTATAGAACCTTTTGTCTCTTAGCCAATGAAATAACTTATTTATAAATTGATTTACAGCTAGTGATCTCTAATATGCTAGGGATCTTATTATAAAAGCGTTCAGCCATTGAGTATCAGTTTCTGCTATATAAAGCTAAAGCGGTTCTAGCTTTAGGACAAATGAGTTTGCAAGGGTATCTTGTATTGAAGTTAAAAAAAATGTTCATTATTAATAAAGAGATCTGATTCTGTTTGACAAAAATACCTATTTCTAATTTTGTATATGCATGGTAATGTCAGGAGGCTCAAATTTTCAAAGAGCGGTTTGCATGATGTCTGTGGAACATTACATATCCCTCTAATACATTGTTTTTTCACTACAAACGCCTTATTAAAATCAACCAAGTTTCCCCATATTAGAATTTCATAACGGAGACTAGAATGAACAAAGCCGTGGTATGCTAGTACCTAATGCGGTTTTTCGACTTTTCATTCTAGTAAGCCGCCAAAGTGCATATGCGAATCTGTGGTGCTAGACAAGTTGCATTCGACAATCGTTAGCGATTAGGTTTTGATTGATAAATGTATGGAATTGACGTAAGCCACCGAGATAGTAACGTGACGCTTACGTCAATTCCATATATTTTTCAATCGAAACATAATCGCTAGCGAGTGTCGAATACACCTTGTCTAACCCCACTGTTTATTCACGTGTGTACTTACTACAAACTACTTGCAAACTGTATTTACGTATTGTACAGGTACCTTATACTGAAAAGCAACGAAGACGGGCTGAGCCGGCCGATTACATCTAGAACTAGTCTAGACCAGTCTAACTGACGTTATCGCGGACTTACGTCATTAGTCGATCTAGTCAGACGCCAGCAGCCATACTACTGATGAAAAAAGGGCAAGGACTCTGAGAATCATGAGACCTTTGAATTCTCAAGACTATATAATCACAAGACTGCAATCCTAAAACGAGCACTAAGATGGAATGTGGAACACAACAATGCGGACATTGCTGCTTGGCCATAGGCTAATGGATAAGATGGAGGTGGTGGATGGTGTGGTGGAACTTAGCACCAAATAACATTAAATAGACGATAGTTTTTACACTACACACTTTAAACACTGTTTATACACTGGTAAACATCTTAGCCTGATTTTGCAAAATGTGGTTATAGAATTATCAACAAGTTTTTTTAGAGTTGTTGGTAATTCTGTAGCTCTGCCTACCCCTCTCTGGGAATGAAGGCGTGATGTTATGTATGTGTATGTAGTTTTTTGTGTTTGTAGTACTTACCCAAGTAACACAAAACACCATTATAAAAAACATACAACAGCACTAATTGACGCGCAAAGCATTATATGCAAATCCTATATTAGCTGTATTTACTTTTCTACAGCTTTTTTAAGAGCAATTTGGGCCCCAAATTATACAGCATTGAGCTTTATAAAGGCTGCTTAGTAGCATTACAATGATTGCATAACTCTATTTCATGTTATTAATTAAGGGTGTCTATTATTTCATCGAAACACCTTTCATCGAATGTATCACTTCATCGAATTTCGATACATTCAAAAGTGCATTTCGATAATGTAATGAGTTACCATGTATTTAACGTGTCATAAATTCGTTTGTATGAACAAGCGGACTAGACGTCCAAAGCCGTCTAGATAAAGTAAATACGCAAGTCTGAATTATAAGTGCTTGGATAAGTCAGAGTTATTAAAAACATTGAAGCTTTATGTTTAGCTTGATGAGCAGGCATTTATGCACTTTACGAACAAATTGATACTTACCAATAACTACAGTCTTGGTTTTATAAGACCTCATGTACAACTTAAAGCAATATCTTTAGAATATAACTGTGGTAGTTTAATAAATTGGTACTTACGTTATTTTTGCATTCTATACCGTGTGGGCGAAATTTTGTTGGTCATATGTATCATTTGCTCAATTTTCATTTAGCAGTAAAGTTTACCGAATTTCACTTCATCGAATTCCATTTCATCGAACGCTATTTTCTGCTGAAACCATTATGTTTTCAGGGTATCTTAAACATCTAACCAAACCTAACCTACTTAATTAATGTTTAAGATACCCTGAAAACATTATGGTGAAATGATAAATTCGATGAAGTCAAATTCGATGAAGTGATGAGTTATCAGCACCCTTCATAAAAAGTTTTATAATTGCACGAAATTCAGATTATTTCGTAGTTTGGAAAAAAATTAAGTGTGGTCAATTCAAATTTAAGCAATTATCTGTAAAAGTAAACCCATTGAAACGAAAATATTTTTTTTCACATCGGTCCAGCACTCTTTGTGTAATCTGGGAACATAAGTACCTACATAAAAAAAATCCCAAAGAATTTCGAACTCCTCCTTTTTTGATTTCGGTTTAAAACCACAAACGTAAACGTACAAAATATGACTGTACGAACAATAACAATGTCGACATGATATAATCCCTGAGAAAGACTTAAACATAACTTTAATTGTTTTCCGAATTTGACAACCTCAGTATTCAATCCCGGAAAGCCGGGCAAAACAAAAGGACGTTAGTGGGCAATTTGTGGGCAAAGAAGGTAAAGTGATGGAGCGGTGGGCAATTATGGGAAGCAGTTTACGATATTTACATAGACTAGGTACAGTTAAATATACCTATTTGGTACCACCATCTTATCCTTTAACCTATCGCCAAGCAGCAGTGGTCGCGTTGTTATGCGTGGCGATAAGACTACCGGTGAAATTACATGCATCGGCATTCTATCCCAGTCAGGGTCGGCAACGCGTTTACAGTCTTAAGAATATATTATATAAATCAAAGCGTCTCAGATCCCACTTAACATTAGATTGTGTCTGTCTTCTCTATGATATAAATATTAAATTACAAGGATATTTCGATGATGCGTTTAACGTAGCGGTAATTAATGCCTACGAAGCTAGCGGTCGTGGGTTCAAAACCCTGTATGGACAACCATTCGCGTGTCGTGGGAATATTATCCCTGAGTCTTGGATGTTTCCTATGTTTTTAAGTATGTAAATATACCGGGTGTTGCCTGTATTAGGAGCAATAAATTGAGGGATCGTTTCCACACCACAAATGTAACAACATATATTCTACAACTTTTGAAAATAACTTATTGTTAACTAAATATTAATGAATTTAGATTTTCTAAGCAAACAATGTATTGCGAAAACTACGAAGTTTGTAGGCTGACAGTAGATGTGTAGACCATTAGATAGAGTACATTGAAAATGCTATTTAGTTTGTTCGAAAAAATCCCAAATAATAAATTACACATTTTTTTAAAGTTCTAGAACAGATGTTGCTACGTTTATAGAGCAGAAACGATCCCTCAATTTATTGCTCCTATTACAGGCAACACCCGATATAAGTATACAAACATACATAACCTCACGCCTTCATTCCCAGAGTGGGGTAGGCAGAGCGACAGAAACACCATGGCAACAACTCTAAAAAGACTTGTTGATATTTCTGTAACCACATTTTGCACTATCAGGCCAAAATGTATACCAGTGACAGGTTGCAAGCCCATTGCCTAACATCCACGGGAAGACATGGAGTGGCACTATCCCAACCCAACAACCACACCGGGGTAATGTAAATATTTCTCTATATAAGTACGTTTATTGTTGTCTAGTACCCATAGTACAAGCCTTGAGCTTACCTTGGGACATGGACCATTTGTGTCAGATTGTCCTCGTGAATAATATCAAATTATTAATTTGTGCAATTATTTTTACACGTTACACGTTTTTAAGAAGTCGTAAATGTGTTACCGATAGTTACGACTTTATTGTTTTATCATTATCACATACGACCAGTCCGATTCCCAGTTAAGGCAGACAAATTTTGAAAAATTTATGAATCTAGTATTTAGTGTTTTCCTAAATAAAACTAAGTCTCCTTTGCGTAGTACGGTACGGAACCTAAAAATTAAGGGAAAAGCAATATTAACTAAATTAATTTCTAATAAAAGTGGGAAACTTCTCCATTTTAGAATCGGTCTAAAATGTTTTTTTATTAATAGGTACTTCTAAATAAAAATCAAAGTTAATTTCTTAAGGTGTATAAGGTCCAACCCAGTATTCTCTGAGGATACCTACACAAAGTGCACATGCACATAAGTGCATAGAAACGCCGTCAGCTAAATACTTTGCTCGTGAGAAAGACCCACCGGTGATCAGGTAATTGGAGACTCTAGTCGTGAAATGGGACATTAAATGTATAATTTGATCTACTTAGATTTAAAAATGATGCCTTAAGTTCGTGTAACTGTCGACGTCATCACAAACTCAAAGCTGGGATAAACCCATATTTTTTTCGATTTTTACGTCATATAGTCATATAATAATATATATTCATCGAATGTATATTTCAAATAAAAAAATATAACAATTATTTGACACACTGTAACACAACAGAGCCTCTATTCAGGTGCGTTAAAACGATATCGTGTTTGACACGTTTAAGAATCGTTATGTCACAGTCGCCATTATTGTAAATGACATAAGAGTTATCAAAACGTTGACAATACGGAAACAGGTCAAAAACGATATCGTTATTACCTTGTAGAATTCCAGCCCATATATAGAATTAAAAAAAAAAACAATAGGTATAGGAGAAATCATTTCATGCAACGCTATTTTCTGCTGAAAACATATGTTTTCAGGATGGTTTAATTACGTAGCTTAATTACTTACTAAAAAAAATAACTCCTGCTGCCAGAAATGCGTACGTATCATTATACCTACATAAAGTTCAAAATACATAATGAGTCATCATAACACATAATGGTCATTATATATTATGATGGTTTAGAAACCTAACCTAATGGGTTTATTTATTTAATCTTTATTGCATAAAATACAGAATTTGAGTACAAAAGGTGAACTTAATGCCTAATGGCATTCTCTACCAGATAAACTTCTAGGGTAGTTGTGGGTTCTATACAAGGGCCTTTTAAAATCCGAAAATGTTTACGGTTTCAGAAATAAAACCAGTATACCGGGTGTTGCCTGTAATAGGAGCAATAAATTTAGGGATTGTTTCCACACCATAAACGTAACAACATTTATTCAACAACTTTTGAAAATAACTTATTGTTAACTAAATATTAATGAATTTAGATTTTCTAAGCGTGCAATGTATTGCGAAAACTACGAAGTTTATAGGCTGACAATTAGATGCCAACTAGACTATTGGTTGGAGTACATTGAAAATGCTATTTAGTTTGTTCGAAAAAATCCCAAATAATCAATAACATATTTTTTTAAAGTTGTAGAACAAATGTTGCTACGTTTATAGAGTAGAGACGATCCCTCATTTATTGCTCCTATTACAGACAACACCCGGTATCTAATGACCAGGGAGCGAAACTTTGGTGCCGATGACAGGCGTATGACGTCAAGCTTCATACAGAGTGTATCTAGATTTTATTATGTGTAAGTACCTAGATATATATTTTATTTACATTTTGTAAATATAACCGAAACATTATAGTTTCGCTTGAGAAAAGTTTCCATTACTTGCAGAAGTATCCTTTTCTGATTGCAAATAATGTTTTTTTTATCTATTTTATTTTATATTTATTTGTATTGCTTTTGTCATTAATTTAATTGCATTGTTAAGAATCAGTGGGGTGTCGCAATATAGTTTATATAAAAGCATCCTATATGTGAATTAGCGTCATAATGACGTCACCGGCACCAAAGTTTCGCTCCCTGCTAATGACCATTATATATTATGGTCAATTATGTATTTTGAAATGTATATATTGTTTATACGATCACGCGAGAATTGCCTTCAATCAAATGAAACAATACGTTTGGTGAAATATCTATCGATAAAATAGGTACCTATGCCCTTAGAATACTTTGACTCTGCACGCTCATCTCGGTAATATAACAACTGACTATTAAATTTGGCGATGAAGTAACAATTTTGCTCCATGCGCTCGTACCGCCAAAAAAACACAATTAACTTGCTTTATTTTAAAGATTCTGTACCCAATGCCTTTATTAATATACTAGCGACCCGTCCTCGCTTCGCTCCGGATTAAAGTATTATACATAATAAACCTTCCTCTTCAATCACTCTATCTATTAAAAAAACCGCATCAAAATCCGTTGCGTAGTTTTAAAGATTTAAGCATACATAGGGATATAGGGACAGAAAAAGCGACTTTGTTTCATACTATGTAGTGAAGCCTTCGCTGTCCCTTAGTTTGCTTGTCAGCAGGCTGTATGTAGCTCATGAACCGCAAAAGAGATTGAAATTTTCACTGACAGTATACATTTCTAGTGCCGCTATAATAAAAAGTACATACATACATACATAACATCACGCCTTCATTCCCAGAGTGGGGTAGGCAGAAAGAACAACTGTAAAAAAATATGTTGATAATTGATATACTGCAACCATATTTTGCACAATCAAGCTACCAGTATTTACCAGTGTTTTAGTGACAGGTTGCAAGCCCATCGCCTAACAGACAACATCGCCTACTACAAGCCCTTATTCTCTTACGGCCGAACCCTATATTCAAATCGCGGACAGATAGCCTTACTTCGGATTAAAATTTGACACATTTTGTATGGGCAAATGTCAAATTTCAACCCGAAGTAAGCCTTATCTATCCGCGGTTTGAATATAGGGTTCGGCCGTTAGTCGTCTCTTACGACTTCCAATTAAAGGGGGTCATACAAGCTTGGTACGGTAAGGAACCCTTCGTGTGTGAGTCCGGCTCGCTCTTGGCAGGTTTTTTTTCATCATGATTTGACTATTAAAGGCTTAACTTTAACTTAATATAACAACAACTTAAAATTTAAAGTTGCCGTCCGTACATTATTATCAATATAGCCCAGCTGCTTCGTCGACGAATACTGCGACAATTTTAAGAATACATTCACTTAAAATGTTAATAATGCCCTGACGGGGAAACTTGGCCTTAGCGCTTAGTGATTAGTCGACAAATTGAAGGCATGGCAACATTAACTTGCTGATTAATAAATATTCTTTAACAAAATGAAATGCTTAATCCAGTGTGAATCTTTGGTTTAACAATGTCAAGAATTACCAGGGTCTCTATTCTATTTGCTAAAACCATATTGCTTTTGATATATAACCGTATTGTCAACGTTATCATAGTTCTTATTTACTTGACAATAATGGCAGCCGAGTTAAAAACTATACTTGTACATGTATGTATGTGGTTCTTTGCCATTTCGCCGACAAATCTTTGACAAATGAATCGTTTCGCAACCTATTCATTTGCCAACCCGCTTTTTTTTCTGTAACTACAAATATTTCAGGTTTTTAATAAAACTAGCCTAACCTAACCTATAGGGTTCTACGCGATGGTCCTGACATAAATCGAGAATTATTTACAGTTTCGGAAAAAAACGCGGGTTGTCTAATGATATGTGAAATGAATCATTTTGAAACGTTGGTTTTGAAATGATAGGATCCCGTATGTATGTATTTAAGTATTTATTTCTTTATATAAGTACGTACACCTACATAACATCACGCCTTCATTTCCAGAGTGGGGTAGGCAGAGCTACAGAAATACCGACAACTCTAAAAAGACTTCTTTATAATTCTGTAACCACATTTTGCTCAATCAGGCCAAGATGTTTACCAGTGTATTAGTGACAGGTTGCAAGCCCATCGCCTAGCAGTACTACAAGCCTTTATTCCCTTAGCCGCCTGTTACGACATCCACGGAAAGACATGGAGTGGCACCATTCTAACTCGGTAACCACAAGTATTTATATGATCATCGTTGTCTAGTATCCATAGTACAAGCCTAGAGCTTAGTTTGGGACTAGGATGATTTGTGTGAGATATATACATACATAACATCACGCCCCCATTCCCAGAGTGGGGTAGGCAAAGCTACAGAAATAACAATAACTCTAAAGAGACTTGTTGATGATTCTGTAAACACAATTTGCAGGTAGTAGGTATGTTTACCAGTGTATTAGTGACAGGTTGCAAGCCCATCGCCTAACAGATTTGTGTGAGACTGTACCCTAATATTTATTTATTTCAAACCTACTTATTAGTACACTACGGTTACTGTAAGTTTACCACTTTAATTTTTAACTTAAAAATGCGATAACGTTTTTCTCCCCTTAAACGTTGTCCGATTTTTACGATTTTTGAAAATGTTATAGATATTATGAAAAACTATGTCTATGAAAATATTTATTGGAATGAAAATTAAATAAAAAAACAAAAGCGGAAACGCACAGACCTAGTTTTCCACAATATCTACAACATATTCAAAATAGTGGAAATCGGATTAGATTTAGGGGGTGAGAAACGTCATCGCCCAGAGCTTTTGTTTGGATTATTTTTGACAGCATACAAAGCAATTTTCAGAATACCCAACACACGCAATGAAGGCAATGCATCTGTCAGTGGTAAACTCAAAATAATTCTACTGTAGTAGTTTTACCTAGTAAGCCCTGTAAACATCGAACCTCCAACCAACTCCAACCTCTGTCAACACTGTCATCCTAATTCGACACACCAGTGTGGCGCAGGCCTTACGCTGTGTACTTAGGACGACGCACGCGGCACGCACACATGCGCGTGCGCGGGCAACGTCCCTAACCCTGCTGCATCATAGTTATGTTTTATTTATACTTTCTTGGCGCGCGGGCGGCCTGCAGAAGGTGGCGAGTGAAAAGAGGTTCGAAACGAGTTTTTTTTACTCGGTAAAAACGAATAGCAAGTATCTTGAAAAGAGATCACTTTGATGATTAAATAAGTTCTGGCTTGACTCTATCTACTAAATATTGTATATATCTTTGTATCTATTTATGTAAGTATTTGAATGTATTCGTTTTTTGTGTTTATTTATTGGTATTTTTGGTTAGTTTATGTTTTTTGGGTGCTCTAAATAAATTTGTACACCTGCTTACTCGATGCACGACCTTTCACTTTTCTCAATCTCTCAAGGGTTTGCTGGAAGAGATACCTTAAAGGGATAAGTTCGCCTTTGTACATCTTTTTATTACTATCCATTGTATTATTTTGATTTTTCTTTTGTACAATAAAGTGTTTGCATACATAGTTACGTACTACTTTGTTTTAAAGTTGATAACCAGTCTTTTATGAGAAGTTGGTTTAAAGGCTAGGCCTGTCAATTTATTCTAATTTGTTTGGGCCCCTTTTCTTCTCGGTTTTGCTTCTGACATGTGTATTGTTAAAATTATAATAACTCATAATTAATTACCTTAGTAAATAAATGAATAAATAGATATCACTGGACAATTTCTCACAAATTGACCTAGTCCCAAACTAAGCTCTAGGCTTGTACTATGGGAACTAGACAACCATAAACATACTTAGATAGAGAAATAAATACTTAAATACATAGAAAACATCCAAGACTTGTGCGCATCACACAAATATCTGCCGTTACCGGGATTTGAACCCGGGACCGCTGGCTTCGGAGGCAGGATCACTCCCAACTAAGCCAACGTGTCGTCAAAACCTTATAGAATTAGAGCCCCTAGTTGTTAAACATAAACGATAGCTTTAAAAAGCAACTAGCGACCAGCCTTCCCGTCCGCTTCGCTCCGGGTTAAAGCATTATACATATAAAACTTCCTCAGGAAACACTCTATCTATTAAAAAAAAGTGGCCAAGTGCGAGTCGGACTCGCCCATGAAGGGTTCCGTAGCAGCAAGTAACATAATATAAAAGTTCGTTGTAGCTTTGATCAATATTTTATGACGTATTAAAAAAAAACTACTTACTAGATCTCGTTCAAACCAATTTTCTGTGGAAGTTTGCATGGTAATGTACATCATATTTTTTTTTTTTGTTCTATCATTCTCTTATTTTTGAAGTTACAGGGGGGACACACACATTTCAACACTTTGGAAGCGTCTCTCGCGCAAAATGTTCAGTTTAGAAAAAAAATATGTTAATAACCTCAATATAATTTTTGAAGACCTATCCATAGATACCCCACACGTATGGGTTTGATGAAAAAAAATTAGAGTTTCAGTTGTAAGTTTGGGGAACCCCCAAAATTTATGTTTTTTTTTTTCTATTTTTGTGTGAAAATCTTAATGCGGTTTACAGAATACATCTACTTACCAAGTTTCAACAGTGTAGTTCTTATAGTTTCGGAAAAAAGTGACTGTGACATACGGACGGACAGACAGACAGACATGACGAATCTATAAGGGTCCCGTTTTTTGCCATTTGGCTAAAACCGCATCAACACCCGTTGCGTAGTTTTAAAGATCTAAGCATACATACGGACAGACAGCGGGAACCCACTATCTTTTATACTATGTAGTGATAGTGAAGATGTTATGTAATCAATAATTATTAGCTGTTTTTTCTTATAAGACAATATTTTTGTCATCTTAAGAGGCCGTACACGAAATTTTGGCGATTTTGCTGATTTTACAGACGTGATTTTATTGCTGAAATGCTTTATTTCTACAAATTTTAATGCGCAACACGAAAGTTAATTTCGGTTTTCAACGAATGTATGAAATACCTTTTTGTTTTTATTATTTAATTTAGATAAATCGACCTGAAACCGGCGACTGTTTTGTGAATTTAGCTGTAAGAGGTTTAGAATATCGCATATTCACGAATCGTTTTGACGTCTTAAAGGTATGAAAAAATTACAATTGATTGCAGTAAATGTCGTCAAAAAAATGTATGAATTACTTTTTACAACCTTGATATATATTTTTTGTGTAAAAAAATAATTAACATTGTAAAATTTTATAGAAAATGGTCAAAAAATAGTTTTAAATTTCGGCGTCTTAAAACACTCGTTCATAAAATTAAAACAACAGTAATAAACTTCAGTTCAAAATCAATCCACTACCTTAAAAAAACATCCAAAAATTAAAAATAAAATAGCAATATATAATGTTTTAAAAACCTAAATCCCGAATTTGAATTCGCGACAAAAATAAAAAAGTAGCTCATTTATTCGATCATAACTGAAATGATATATCATGATGTGCATTAAAACTTATAGAAAAGCAGTATTAAAACTGTAAAATCACGAAAATAAGCAAAACCGGCAAAATTTCGTGTACGGCCTCTTAACATGTAATCTTAAATTATAAAGATTGTTGCTAGTAAACTTACTAGGTCCACTTCGTCCGCGTAGAATTAGTTAATAGGCCGCCCCATGTTGCGGGGATTTCGATTATTGTTATTCCCTCAAAAACATTGAAGTTATCCGAGATGAAGTGGCGTGTGGTAATCCAGGGTATAAGCAACCTCCATTCCAAATTCCATCTAAATCCGTTCAGCCGTTGCAGCGTGCAGGAGTAACAAACTAACACTAGGCTAAGTATTTTTTATCCCGAAAAATTGGACATTACTAGCCACAACCATCAATCTTAAAAAAAAAAACATCTTCACTGGCAAACCTTCGAAAATCGCAACCTAATTACACCAACCGCCAAATTCATAAAAACCAAGTCACCCCCATTGTTTCAAAGTCACAAAACACTTTCGATTTCGATCCAAAAATTTGTTACAAAAAATCTCATTTCACTTATAGCTTTTTCTTTCAAATTCACGGCATTAGGACCGCGTCTGTGTCACGTCCGCGCGCGTGTGTGCGTGCCTGTGTGTGTGTGCGCGGGCGCAGGTAGGTAACCGGGATCGTCCGATGCATTGTAAAGCCTCGATCATATTGGAATACAATTAGAATCGGTCCAAATGGAATCTTAGTGGTTTGAATTTACGAGAATCTAGTATAAATAAATTGGTTACTTATTGATATAAACTTGTTAAAAAGTATTTTGGGTATGTGTTTAATTCATATTTAAGTACTAAGAGAATAAAAGCTTGTAGTAGGTACTGTTAGACGATGAGCTTGCAACCTGTCAATAATAAACTACAAAACATCTTAGCCTGATTGTGCAAAATGTGGTTACAGAATTATCAACAAATCTTTTTAGAGTTGTTGGTAATTCAGTAGCACTGTCTACTGTACCTACCTACCAGGCTTACACTACCCCACTCTGGGAATGAAGGCGTGATGTTATTTATGTAAATTGAATAATTCGAAGTTACTAGCTGTTGCCCGCGGCTCCATCCGCGTATCGCGATTCCCTCGGGAACTATAGAATTTTCCGCTTTATTGAATATACAGGAATTGAATACATAAATGAATACGCAATATACAGGGTAATTTTTTTAATAGTGCACAAATTTTAACATATGATTTTGTATCGTTAATATAATATATTACGACAATAAAACGAGTACAAAATATTTTTTTTTGTTGCAAATTATCTCTCTTTTACCTTCTCGTGTGGACACAAAGTCACACTAGAAATGATGACATGGGTTGTCAAGCTGTATGTATGCGATACACTGTATTGATATTCGAAATTTGAAATTTCATGTACAGCTTATCAGACAACAAGCCCCTCTCCTACTGATATTCTTAATTTGAAATTTCATTTATTAACTTACTTAACAACACTCCCCTCTCCTCGCACCCCTGCATTAGAGGGTCCATGAATATCGTTAAGTTAGTGGAATCATTGAATCGGCAATATCTCTAATATTTTTTAAGCTAGAGTAAAAATAACACATGTTATTGATTAACAATAGCGAAGCAAATATTAAAATTTGTGCACCTATTAAGTTACCCTTTATAGCATACATGACAAAAAGGTGACCTCTTTTTTCCGTTAATTTAGTAGTTAGTCTCTATAAATTGTGTATGATTTGTACAACAGTAAAGCGCTCTTTGATTTTAAGATATTACTTTGGTTTATTAGAAAACACAATAAAGAGTAATCGCCACTGGACGCTCGGCGACCTCTTAAGGTGTGTTCCAAAAATATTAAAAACATTGTCCTCGATAGTGTTTTAAGCCTAGTGCAGACACATAACTATAATCAAAATCAAATCAAAATGTTTATTCAGTAAATAGGCCACCACAGGGCTCTTTTACACGTCGGTAATATGAAGTGAATTTACTAGCGCTTCGGATAAGACCATCATTGCGGAGAAGAAGCGCCAAGAAACTCCAGCAGAAGGTCATTTTTTCAAACATAAAGTACAATAATACTTAAAAGTAAGTTACATTACAAGTAATAAACAACTCAACACGACTGTTCTATTTTAACACAAAGGTAACGAAGGACAACTAATGCTTTTAGAGGTGGTGGGATTTGACGTGAGAGTCGCTACCATCTTATCCTTTATCCTTCTGTTCCAGGATAAGACAACCGGTGAAATTACTAGCGTAGAGGCATTCCATCTTAGTCCTCAGGGTTGTCAACGTATTTGAAGTCTAATTAGGATTGTAGAGAAGATTGCAGTCTTTAAACTTCTAATGTGTATGGGTCTCAGAACCCACTTACCATTAGCCCTCCTTTTCACCATCTTGACAATAATAGGTGACAGGTGACCAGTCGTTGTACTTTGCAAAGTTAAGAAGCTTTCACACCAGTGGGATTGGGAGCAGTCGATGGGTCAACTACACTCAGAGGGCTTACAATGCCCTCGGGGTTCAGTATACCAATGCCTTCAGGGTTCAGATTTTGCAGCGCATCAGGGATGTTTGCTGAGGAACGCATCGATGACTTTTATGCCATCAGCCGGAAACGGATAGCATCACTGATGCGCCGCGTCAGCGGCAGTACCAATATTGAAGATCATTACTGGAAGAACAGTCTCTTCCATCCTGAAATTCTGGGTGGGCATTGTAGTGTATTTTTAACTGACTTCATAATAGTGACTAACATCACTACATAGTATAAAACAAAGTCGCTTTTTCTGTCCCTATATCCCTATGTATGCTTAAATCTTTAAAACTACGCAACGGATTTTGATGCGGTTTTTTTTAATAGATAGAGTGATTGAAGAGGAAAGTTTATATGTATAATACTTTCATCCGAAGCGAAGCGAGGGCGGGTCGCTAGTAGTGTATAAGTTGAATTGTTACTAGCCAACTATATATTTTAATTATCTAACAGTAAAATATTTTTATTTTTATTTTATATGACCTGCGGCATGTATAGAAATGTCACTTGTCATCTGTCATTGTCAGGATGGTGCAATGGGGCCAGGTGGCTTGTGTTTTCGTGTGCCTTCCCCTTATATATAAATTAACGCTAACGACGTCGAATTTCGAAAATCAACCTGTTTATGGTTATTAAAGAAAGTTATGGTTAGGAAAGCTGTTAAAGAAATATGTCAAATCTTCAAAGCAAATAAAGCAACTAAACAGACAAACATGTTTTAACGTAAAATGTTAAAATGAACATTGTATCGCATTGTACTAGAAGTTTTAAAGTGGGAAACAGCATTTCCAATTAGAATTATCTTTTATTCAAAACTTTTTTGCAACGAGACAATATTATGTTTTAATATAAAATTAAGTAACGATTGTTACTTTTAAACTTGTGAAAGAAATCCTTTATAATATCAAAAAACGCCAAGCACTTTTATAAATTAAGCGCGAAACTCCAGTGGTCAATTTGACATGTTTTATTTGTTATTTATATGATTCTATTGGACCTATTATTTTTTTAATATTATATAGGTACATTTTGTGTGTTGTCTCACCTTATTCCTTTAACCTACATTTTTAAGAATATTCTTAAATTATACCTGTATGAACCTGGAACCAAAAACTGCCAATAACGCTAAAAAAAGCTCGCCGAAATCGCAAGAAATTAATTAGGGAAAAAAAAGAAAGGGGTGCGCGATCGCTGATGTAATGTGTGTGAGGCGTCGCCGGCGCAGTGCGCGCCTGGCCGCCGCGCGACCCGCGCGCGCACCAGTCTCGAACACCACACTATGTGCACCAGACACAATATTCCAATTTCAAACTAACCTTTCCAACATCAAACAGTTTTACTTCAACGAATTTTAAAATAAGAACACACTTTTCAAAAAAGCAAGTAGCTTTCTTCTCATTTTCATTTCTAACTGGCCAGTTTAAAAATTCTTGTAAGAACCACACACACATGCACACCGACATAACCCGCGTTCGTGACGTCACGGCCTACCCGGAGGATGTAAGTTTTTTTCATTTCATCTACCTAACACCTTTTTGCTTCTTATGATTGATTAATTTAGACATATTTGGTGCTGATTACGTATAATTTTACTGTCAATATTTTTTATTTCGTAATCGTACAAAATTATTTTTAAAACGTGTCCTTGTCCTTTGGGAACTGTTGGAGAAAACGTTTTAAAAGAAAAAAGTATAACCCAATTTTTTATATTTTCTATTGTAGGATTTGTAGGTATTTAGCTGCATGCACGTGTTCCTTAACTAGGTATTTCATGAATACCTAAACTTGACCTCGTGCCAGAGGTTCAAAAAAAAGTTTACTCAAGACCATCGCGTTCAGTCATAAGTCGAGTAAAACCACGTTTTCAATCATCAAAACCATGACTACCCCACAACGGATGTCATGGACGATTTCACCAGCCTATCAAAAACTAGTTCACATAATGCAGATTTTTGTGAAAAACTCTGTAGTTTAGTTGAAGCGTCTACAATTTTTGTTAGCCAAGTCAATGCCCAGCTTTCTTCATTCCACAAAGAAATGACACGATATGGATTCATTGGGTGGCCATGCGTAATCTGTAACTTTAAGTTACACGCGTCTGTCGTAAAACACTCGTAAAATAATAAACCTTGGTTCAGTTTTTAATAGTCTAAAAACGGACGTACACGGCTGAAATGTGCGTCTAAGCCTAACCTAAGAGAAGCGTGGCCACGTCACTAACTAACCTAGACATTGGTCACTAAACATCTTTAATTCTAATTCTAATTTTAATTAAGTAACGGCTTCTACTGCTCTTAAGGTGTATTTTGAGGACAATTTTATTGTTTGGTTAAAGAGTATATTTTCTCTTGTGTACTATAGGTACATAAGCACATGGGGTTGGCTCCACGCGCTTCTGTCATCTCCACTAAACATCTTAAGTATACCTACAAACTATGGTGCCACTCGTTTCTTTAATTTGTCAAAATGTCATTCATATCTTCAATGTGGCAGATTGATAACCAGAGGTTCTGTTAAAAAACTTAAGAATTTCACTTCGTTGACGACGTATTAACAGGCAAACTGAAGGTGCGATCGTAGACAGTTAAGTACCCTACCGCTTTGACACAGGTGCGCATTTTCTCACATGACTAAGTCCTATTATTGAGAGTCCGAAAATATTTCTCATACCATTTTAGATCATACATCACTCTGCATAATCAATATTAAACATACACCTGTTTATTTCAGGATTTTAAAAATATCGTATATCTTAGCCTGTGTGTGCAAAATGTGGTTACAGAATTATCAAGAAGTCTTTTTAGAGTTGGTACTCCTGTAGCTCTGCCTACCCCACTCTGGGAATAAAGGCGTGATGTTTTTATGTATGTAAAAATATCGTCCTGGTAAATAAGGTTAGGTTAGGTTAGGTTTGTTTTATAAATGGCTTGTTGTCGAACGGTTGATCGGGGCGAGCGAAGTCTTACGAGCATTGAGCTACCTAATTGTTAGTACACTCTGACAGGAGTTGACAGGACAACTTGAATAGTAGTAGGTAGTTTTTAGTGGTGGTAGGACCATATGCAGGGTCCGTCCGGATCGCTACCACCATGATCGTCGATGTGAGGCAAACGCATTTGTGGTCTTAGGATTACAGTCTTGAGAATTCAAATGTCTAAGCGTCTCAGATTCCAATTACCATCAGGTGGCCTGAGTGCTCGTGTGCCTTCTCCTTAACATATATATATATTATTTTTTTAGGGTACCTCCCCTACACGTGGGGATGTATTTTTTTTTGGCGTCTAGCCCATCGTGTCGGTATCGTTAGATAGGTGTTTTAAAAATATTAGAGAGGTTGTCGAAACAGTTTTTCGATTAAGCAAACCGTTTATAAAATATTAAGCTTTAAAGTGCTAATTTTTGTTAGACTCAAGTGTCCCCCCTCTACAGCCAAAACTACAAAAGCTTAAAATCTGAAAAAATCTTAAATAAAAGGACATATAACGAATTTTAAAGGAAAACTATCATGACTAAGTAGACATCATTGGTTCTTGAGATACAGTGTTTAAGTGTTTATACCTACTAAAATCATCTTTTGGCACCAATTGACTAATAGAAAATTAGTGATTACTTGTTGATTTTTATGTTAGTACGAAGTACTTCACGGTTTCGGAACCCTATACTGAGCATGGTCCGACATGCTCTTGCCCGGTTTTTAGGTTTCGTTACACGCAAGAAATGCTACGTGTCACTACTGCTCTGGGTACTGAACCCTATAAACGGACCACCCGTAATAACCTCAATGGTATTATGACTGCTATGGTTTTGTTGCTGTCATCAAGATTGTAATGAACACGACGTTTATTGTACTGTATTATCAATGTGTGTGTGTGTGTGTGTGTATATTTTAGCTAGTCATTATCAGTTGGTGGTTTTATAAATCCGTTAACGAATCTTAAGAGGATTGTGAAGCGATGCCTAAATCGCGCAGCTGTCAAAAATAATCCATACAAATTTAGCTCCGGGCGATAACGTTTCTCACCCCCTAAATCTAATCCGATTTCCACGATTTTTGAATATGTTGTAGATATTATGGAAAACTAGGCATGTAAGTTTCCGCTTCTGTTTTTTTATTTTATTTTCAGTCAGGTTAAAGGCTATCAAACTGCATCATATTTGATATACATGTAATCAGTTGTACAACAAAACACCAATCTTTGATTTGAAGACAATACTTTAGTTTATTAGAAAACGCAATAGTAATGATGGCACCACTCGACGGTCGCTGCCGTCGGCCGTATAAGGGTCATATTTATTAACTTATTTTAGATTCCCGACACAAGTTCAAATTCATATCCTTTTGCATGGCTTCTGTCCAGTGGGACCATTCTGCAGTGTCGAGGTTTTGAGCAAGTTCACCTAATCTGGGGCTGTATTCTTAAATAACTAGTCCCAAACTAAGCTCTAGGCTCTATGGGTACTAGACAACGATAAACAAACTTAAATTAGAATATAGAAAAAATCCAAGACTCAGGAACAAATATTCGCGCTCATCACACTAATGGGTCAAAAACACTCTTAAAACCAAAAGTTGTCTCTCCTGTAGTCAATAGTTAAGAGCTTGTGTGCATATAAGTTATGTTTTTATATGATAGGTCTAAAGCAGTCCTGACGGCGTTTTTGCGGGTGTGTGATTAGCCAGAAAATTAGGCCTTCAAAACGTTCGGTGTGTCCACAGGAAAGACGGTAACCTAAATCTGTGTATGACCCAAATATCTGCCCTTACCGGGATTTGAACCCAGGACCGCTGGCTTAGGAGGCAGGGTCACTCCCAACTAGGCCAACGTGTCGTCGAAATCAAGCCTGTTTCCCCGAAGGGTAGGCAGAGACCACTTATTTCCACCTGCTACGATCCTTTAATCAAATCTCTTCCACATGTATACGTCGAGTCATGCATGCACGTCGGTTACGGGTACTCAAGATTCGGCCCTTTTGCAGAATTTCTATGATTTTATTCGAAAAAGTACGCCTATCGTTTGTTCTGGTACTGCTAACGTAATATGTAGCTCTTATATAATCGACAGTACCAGCAACCGAGTCTGATTTATCAGTTGGCGGTTGGTGGATTTAAAAGTACTTAAACAGACTGTAAATACAAATACTTAACTAAAATTACACTTAACAACTTTATGTCCATCTTTAAATACAGAGTTATCAAAATAAATAATTATGTCAATTCATAGGACACTGTTATCGCCCTTATCGCAGACGCGTCTAGAAACGCGTCTGTCAGTCTATTAAGTAATACGGTTGTTAAGTTACTACAACTGACAACAAAGATTGACTATTAAATTGATTAAAAGTCTAGAAGCAGTAATAGTAGCGCGTGATTAATTAACCTAGACCTAGGCCACGTTTGGCCATGTCACGGCATAAACTAACTCTCATCTAAGATATCAGACGGACTGACTCATCAAAACACATGCAAAACTGCGTGTGAAAGGATTTTTCGAAATTGAACCTGCAAGGGATAGAAAATAGAGATTGAAGTTTCGTCCATCTTTGAAGTAAGAAACATAGGAATTTGAAATAAAAACTGAATAATACTTACGATGCCGATTTGCTCTTTCCTCCCATTCGCTCTTTTTTGCTAAGTCTAACTAACTTGATCCAAATTAAAAACGAACCTTTTAAAACCCTTTGTAACATTTGTTATCGACAATAATTTTAAAAGACGTTTATTACGATTAACTCTTCACAAGTAAAATTTATTAAACAGTTCGAATTTCTCTGAAAAGTTTTAAAAGTCTTACCAGTAACGTGGCGATCGTGGCGTCACATCCTAACCTAGGGCAAGCGCGGCACAAGTTCATTCCTCTCGGTCACGGCCGCTTTCACGAGATCGTAGGAATAGCCATGAGGTATGCGGGACGATATTCTTACCTTTGAGGTTCGGTTTTACGACTGTTTTAAAATTAAATGTTGTTCGTTGTTTCATATTCTTGTAAGAGTCATATTAGGAAGTTTGGGATTATTTGACTAAACTTTGTCAAGGTAGATTGGTGTTTTATTTTATATTTAAGTAAGTATAAGTATTAAGCCAAGGTTTCTCTAAAGTTTTTAGCTGTGATCAGTTACCAACTTGATTGAAGCCGAGAAAAATAAATTTTACGAAAACTAATTTAAAATACTCAAAACAACATTCTCGTTTATTTTTAAATAAGATTTGTTTAAATTAAATCTTGAATGGATTTACCAAACGTTTATAGTTCGAACTACTTACCAACATTCAGGGCAAAAACAACCATGGACGTACAACCTATGAAGTCACTGCGAACTCAAGACTGGAATTAGAACGCAACGCGATTGACCGTCACAGAGTAGTTTGTTACCCTAGGTCACTGCTCCGGCCCGAGCGCGCCCGACGACCGCCGAGCGCGTCCGAACGCCGCGTCAATGGCGTCTAACGTAGCTATAGTACTCGTTTGAAATGACTAATACCATTCATTTTCACGAAAATTGTAACTGGTATTTTACGTCAACGTATTGAACGATTGTTTCTATTAATTTTTATTTTATTTATTTAAGCATTTATTTCGAACAAAAAATTATACAGTTCATAGATAATTAGTAAAAATAATCTTAAAAGTATGATAGTAGGTAAGCAACTCAATTAAGGTAAAATGTCCCCTCTGGACTCCACACATTAATAATTGGTTAGTTTTTTTACATTTCTGAAAATGAAAATACCATAATTACTCTGCATTTGCTTTCTGAGTAAAAATTCATGATGATTTTTAAAACCCTGGTAAAAATATTTCTTGATACCGATTCGAATTTTAACCAGCGCAATTGCAATTCACCTTACAGAGTTAAACTTTATAATTTAAGAAACAACCTCAGGTAGGCTGTCCCTTGTCAATGTTTGCAAAACATGTTCCAGTTCAATATCTCCCTATGTAGATAATTATAATTTAAAATCCCCGCACGTTAGCAAACGTAAGCAGATTCGAATTAAATGAATAGCAATCGAATCACTTCCCGGCAGTTGAAAGGCAATGTTTAGGTTTAGTCGACTGACGCGTCATCTCGATTCGATTTTATAGCATAGTAAAGGCAAATGAGCACACGTTCCACTTATTTCAAGAATGAATTGCCAATCCTGAGGACTAACCGCAGTAATCGGAGATATTTTAAAGGAGATCGCCTTCTTTTATAGATAAAAATTTAATAGACACTATCACTTCACAGTTTTAATTTCATAGAAAACTATTTCCTGCTGAACCTGTGTTGATTTCAGGTTACCTTAAATATAATTCACGTAGGTTAGGTTACACTAGTAACTATCACAATATAAACTGAAATCAACACGGGTCCAGCGGAAAAAGTTTTCTATGAAATTAAAATTCTGTGAAGTGATAGTGTCTATGTCTATGAAATGATTTCATAGACAATATCACTTCACAGAATTAAGTGTCTATAAAACAAGGGAAAACCATTCTAAAGATAATTAACTCGTTCTTTTTTAGGGTTAAGATTGTCTAACTAGGAACTCTTATAGTTGTCCGTCCGTCTTAAATGTCTAAAAAAATATCTTAAATGACATACCTACAGGCAGGGCTGGAATGCTACAAGGTAATAACGATATCGTTTTTGACCTGGGCCTCTATTCAACTGCGTTATTATAACGATATCGTTTTTGACCTGTTTCCGTATTGTCCACGTTTTGATAACTCTTATGTCATTTACAATAATGGCGACTGTGACATAAACGATTCTTAAACGTGTCAAACACGATATCGTTTTAACGCACCTGAATAGAGGCCCTGTTTCCGTATTGTCAGCGTTTTGATAACTCTTATGTCATATACAATAATGGCGACTGTGACATAAACGATTCTTAAACGTGTCAAACACGATATCGTTTTAACGCACCTGAATAGAGGCCCAGGTAAAGTGTTTACACCTACTGAAATTATCTAAGGCAGCGCCAAATAACTTAAATAGAAAGTTACTTCATACTTGTTGTTTTAAGAGATAGTTTTTTGTGTTTACTTAACGGCTTCGAAACCCTACATACTCATAGTGCACTCTGTATGGTACGATGCGACATGCTGTTGCCCGGCTTTTATGGTTCCGTAGTCAAACTAGGAACCCTTATAGTTTCGCCATGTCCGTCCGTCCGCAGCCTAAGGTAGAGGTTCTTAGTACTAGAAAGCTGGAATTTGGCATGAATATGCATATTAGTCATGCCAACAAAGTGGTACAATAAAATGTAAAAAACATTTTTTTGCAGGTTACCTCCCCTATACTTAACGTGGGGATGTATTTTTTTTTTCTCGTGTACCCTATAGAATGGGGTGTCGTTGGATAAATCTTTCAAAATTATTACGGGTTTGGAAAAACAGTTCTTTGATTAAGTAATCCGTTTATGAAATATTAAGCTTTAAAGTGCAAATTTGTGTTAGACTCAAGTGTCCCCCCCCCCCTCTCCTACAGCCAAAACTACGAATACTAAAAAAACTGGAAAAAAACTTGAATGAAAAAACATATAATGAATTTTAAAGGAACACTATCACAACTAAGTAGACATCCTTGGTTCTTGAGATACAGGCGATTAAAGTGTTTATACCTACTAAAACCATCTAAGACGGCACCAATTGACTTTAAATAGAAAATTTGTTATTACTTGTTGATTTTTATGTTTGTAGTACTTGACGGCTTCGGAACCCTACACTGAGCATAGTCCGACCTGGCCCCTATCTCACAAAACTTTACAAGTGTACAATTTGACAATATTGTAAGGTTTTCCATAGATAAGGTTGACAAAATTGTCGACTTACAACCTCTCGTGTTTTACATATTCGAGAACAGCCCCCTATTTCACCATACCGACAGTGACAGGTGACAAGTGACATTTCAGTGTACATGGCGCAGCTTATATGAAACCCAGTGAAGATTAAGCGTGCTAATTTTACAATGTATACCGAAATGTCACCTGTCACGTGTCATTGTTACGATGGTGAAATAGGGGGCTGGACGTGGTGGTTGCACTATAACAGCCGAAAAAAGATCAAATCTTTAGGTGCTAATTACAGACATTTGTAAACAGTATCTGTATCAAACATATAATTAAATATAAATGGCTAGCATTATTTCAAACGCTGATTTAAACAGATTATGATATGATAGTAAGTACCGTAATTTGTTTATCCTAAATAGCGTGATATAATATCCTATATCAAAACACAATATATTTGTGCGTTAATATTTTTTCTGCAAGTACATCCATTTTGATAATTTTACGGTAAGTTTCAGATACTTTCTAACAAAAACTTTTTCAAGGCACTGACATTTTAGGTTTTTAATATAAAGTATGGAAGCGTGTATTCTTAATTGTATTTATTATTTTACCGTAATTAATTTTCCAACTTAGTTTTCTATGTAAATAAATACAGGTACTTAGTATATCGACTATCTTTCGAAGTTGACTCATTTTTCCATTATTAGTAAGAAAAACTACATTTGACAAACTGTGATGTTTCGATCGATATCTTTAGGTACATACCTAAACTCCAGACTCAGATCTTACACGAGTGGGTTCTATATTTTATTTGGAGGGATTATTTCCTTTAAAGGCCATTTGCTGCGAAAACAATACTTTAATTAATCTTAAATTTAATTTAGCACGGTTAAACGTGCAAGTACCCTTTAAATACCACTAAGTTATCTTTTCAGTTTAAAACTTGGCCTATAGCCCTAGACAGACACATCTGCAATTTGTTAGCTGAAGCGATTTCGACCTTCTCCCCTAAGAATAAGGTCAAATATGCAAACACTGCGCCCGCGCAGATGGGGTCTTTCGTCTAAGCAGGGTGGAACTGTAACAATTAAGCCCTACCTGGGGAGGTCACCGGTGGGCCACAGACAGGTTTTTGTTTCCGACTTAGTGATGTGACGTATATCGATGTTTTTATATCGATAGTTTGTCTTATGATCGACCGTTGGTAGGTATTGTCAATATAGGAATTAAAATATGTTAATTTCAATAAGGGGTCAATAGGCTTTTATTTGTCTGTTTCCGATTCAGTCGCCTTCAATATTAAGTTAATAAGGGCTACCATAACGTTTAAAGTTCCGGGTAAAATGGGGTGAATAGAGATTAGTGGGGTAAATAGAAATACAGCCTTAAATGAAGCATATTCTACTAATTATAAGACTGAGATTTTAACGTAATTTTCCAACAGACTTGTCAATTTATTAAAAAAAAATGAAAAAAACTGAATAAGTTATTAATTATTTTAGATTGTATTTCTATTCACCTCGCGAATCCGTATTCACCCAATCATACGATGTTACGAGTATAAAGAAAATGTATGTTTCATACAAAGAGAAAAAGCCTTGTTTTATGAGTATCGTTGTATTGGTATGTTATCTACAATTCTATGATACTACTACTAATAGTAGTCCATTAGGTTATATTTTTTAGGAAAATTACCTTTGTACCTAGTTTATAGTACTTATAACAGAAAAACTATACAAAATTTGCATTTGTCCGCGACTGCGTCCGCGTATAGCCTATGTTACTCAGTAATAATAAACGAAATAATTTTCAAAATCGGGCCAGTAGTTTTGAGTTTGTTTGTTACAAATATACAAATCTTTCCTCTTTATAATAATAGTGTAGATAAAAATGCAAACGCAATTTCTAAGTATAAGTGGCCTACGCACGAGAATTAAATTGTACACATGATAACATATTAATATAAATAAGGGCGTTTTCCAAAAAAAGTGTACATCGTTAAAGATAAAATTAAGAAAATTGAACGTTTTCCATTTCGTCACGAAAATTAACGAAATATAAATGTATATGGTAAATTTTCGTGACGAAATGGAAAAAGTTACATTTTCTTAACTTTGTTCTTAACGATGTTAATTTTTTGGAAAACGCCCATGAACCAAGTATATTCAAAATTTTAAAAGCTTTGCTTTTGTTTGCAAAAATTTTGCTTAGTAACTAATTTTTAGTTTATCGACTTCGATGTCGGCGTAGGCACGTCCTTGCGCGCGGGCATGTCGCGCAGCCGGTTCGACATTTCACTGCCAAGGTCCCGCCTCACACGGGCCTGGCTTTCTTTGTCGTCTCCAGAAGGACATTCTTTAGGAACTAGTGGTTGGGTTGGGACTCACGGGGAGTCTTTTACGGGTTTAATATCGATATGTAGGACATCATTATAGTATAATAGAAGAGTTGAAAGTAAAAACGCAAGTAGATTTAATAACAAAAAATCAAATTTGATAGCTATTATTGGGAGATCATCTCAACCCTCTTGACACTAGGTCAAGTGGGTTGAGATGATCTCCCAAACTAAGCTCTAGGCTTGGACTATGGGCACTAGAAAACGATAAAATTATATTTATATAGAGAAATACATAGAAAAAATCAAATTTATAAATAAAGTTGATTTCCGAGACAGAAATGAGGTCATGAGAGATATAGCGCTTCCAAACAGAATAAATAAATTATTACATATCTGGGGACAATGTCACACAAATTGACCTAGTCCCAAACTAAGCTCTAGGCTTGTACAAACAGCCACACAATTAACTGCCCATTAAAGACGGAAGTGAGAAAATGTAGAAAGAGATAGATTTTACATAAGAATCTCATGTGCAAGACCAAGACAGTTTCTCTTTGTTTAACTTCATTGGTCACTCAGCTGTGTGGGCGATTGTAGTATGGGCACTAAAATCAATAAAAATACTTATACAGAGAAATATATCGATACTTCCATACTTAATAATACTAATTAATATTAAACTGAAATTCGATAAAAGTTTGTCGATATTTCAAGGGTAAACCAGGATACCCTCATGTTTTAGTGAATATCGAATGTGGAATATTTTTTTCTGTTCATCCCCTATCTCATTCGTTGGGCAACATGTCAGCTGACATCTGCATCCGCCACGTGCTATCGTAAAAATGCCGTTAACATACGTTTTTAGTTTTTATAATATTGATGAATTATGACATTTATGACTTACAAGTTTAAGTAAATAAATAAGTAATAAATATCACGGGACAATGTCACACAAATTGACCTAGTACCATACTAAGCTAGGCTTGTACTATGGGTACTAGACAACGATAAACTTACTTATATAGAGAAATAAATACTTAAATACATAGAAAAAATTCAAGACTCAGGAACAAACTCGCTCTCATCGCTCAAATATTTGCCCTTACCGGGACTTGAACCCAGGGCTGCTAGCTTCGAAGGCAGGGTCACTAGACCATCGTGTCGTCGTCTTATAGAATTTAATAATTTGTTTTTAATTTCGACTTTCAAAATACTCTGTTACCTTCGTCTAGATCTCATAACGGCTTTGTATCAAGTCATAATGCCTAAACACCAAAATGCCTATTTTTTCTCAAAATATCGGATTCCTAAATATTAATAAAATTTGGCACATTACGGCAAATCCCAAAACGCTATAAATCCAAAAGTACCTAATCCCAAAACGCCTAAAATGTGTACAGGCTAATTTAACTACTTACTTTCATTAAAAATGAGACCAAATCAATTTAAGATTTAGTAGTTAAATCAGACGTAATAATAACATTGTCTCAGCGACTTGACATTGACTACTTACATCGTAAGACACCTTTTAAAACTTTAAAAATGAAAGAGACAGCTACATTCTAAAAGTGAATTTAAGCACCTGCCGTTGAATTTAACATGCGAGCGTTAATTGCCCAGGTCCGGGAATCGAACCCGGCGCGTTAATAAAGGGAAAGGTCACGCCCTGACCAAACTCACTAAAATGTTACGGTCAATATAACTTAGAAACTTAGCCAAGTATGTCTGTGTGACTTCGACGAAATCAGGATTAAATTTCATTATTTGAATACTTACACAGAGTGTCCTAGAACTCCTAGAACTTGACGTCTATAAAAAACGAAAGACTGATAATAAAGCTCTTTTCTTATCGGTCAAGAATATTGTTTTAACTTTTCAATATGTAAATTAGTTTAGGAGTTATTTATTTTTAATTATATTGACAAAGAACACTACCTTGCGTTATACCTTTGCCTTTAAATTGCTATAATTTATAATTCTAAAACTCGATTGCAACCTGTCACTAATTACACTGGTAACATCTTAGCCTGATTGAACAAAATGTGGTTACAGAATAATCAAGAAGTCTTTTTAGAGTTGTTATTAATTCTATAGCTCTGCCTACCCCACTTTGGGAATGAAGGCGCCGTGTTGTGCATGCACGGATGCATAAAATAGGTCTAACTGGTTTTGATAATTGGTAACAACAAACAACCTCTCACCCTAATCGCATATACCGTCTACGTAGTGGGTAAAGAAAAGATTAAAAAAAAAAAAACCTTGCCCCCGGCCAGACGAACTACGATGCCATACCATAGACAAAGAATTACAGATAAGTACTCATGTTTTTTTTTTTAATTGTCAATCGGTAAAACCTTATTTTTTACATACTTAGGTACATACATAACATCACGCCTTCATTCCCAGCGTAGGATAGGCTGAGCTACTGAAATACCAACCCTAAAAATACTTGTTGATAATTATGTAAACACATTTATCACGCTAAGTAGGTACCAGTGTATTAGAGACAGGTTGCAAGCCCATCGCCTAACAGTACTACAATACAAGCCCTTATTCCCTTAGTCGCCTCTTACGACATCCACGGAAGACATGGAGTGGCACACTATTCTAACAAGGCAACCACACGGGGTCATTTTTAAAGTTCAGTATTTGTTGTGACGATCCTTCGTATGCGATTTATTTTCTACTTTCAAGCGCTCGATTTCTATTGTACTTACTGTCCAAGCGATATAAGCGATTCAGCGACTGCGCGAACACCCCGTAACTAACACATTGTATAAGTTGCAAAATAGTCCTTAACGTCTAAGCTAGTAAGGCACATTTTACAACTAATTGTAGTTTCATCGACGATTTGTTCCATTCATTCTTACAATTTGGAATGCAGTGTGTTGTTAGTCTAGTTTTTGTCAAAGTGTTATAATTACTTAGTGTATTATGTCTCCTAGAGGTTACCACCAATTACGGCGATCGCCGGATAAGATCAACTATTGAATTAAGATTAAAATAGCTGCAATTATCGACCGCTTATAGTTTTTGTTTATCATAATGAACATTCAACGCGGCACATATTTACGTTCTGTCACTTTTACAATTAATTATCACTAGATCCTGCCAACGACTTGTCCACGTAGGTATATTTTTGCTATCGTTATTCTTTCGGGAACTTTAAAAATTTCCGGGGTAAGAAGTAGCCTATGTCAGTGTTAATCCAGGGAATAAGCTACGAGTATCTTCATTTCAAATATTATATTCATCCAGTTGATTTTGGGTGAAGGTGTAACAAACATAATAACACTTGCAAACTTTCGCATTTAATAGCTATAAAGTAAAAAAAAAGCCCGTATGGTTTTAATTCGGCCAAACCTACAAATTACATTGAATAGAAAACAATGTAATTCTATTCAATCTCTTAAACCCGATCGATTAATGATCTAGTAAAAATCGATGATCGTTCGATTAAGCCTGTTTGCACCGACATAAGGTCATTCGACCTTTGCTTTTGTTTTGTTTGGGATTTAGGACTAGGGTCTTCGGCCTTTTTGTGCCTTTAAACTCCAAACTGTACCATATCGGCCGATAATATAAGCCGATAAAATCTTTAAGAATATTTAGCCGTCACGAGAATGCTTTAACAAATTAATTTAGAAGTATTTAGGTTTGAATTTATTTTTATTACCAGACTAGCTGTTGCCCGTGACTCTGTCCGCGTAAAAGTCGTTTATAGCTTGCGGAAAAAAGTAACCTGTTTCATATCTCGGGATTCAAGCTATCTCAGTAGCAAATTTCATCAAGATCGGTTGAGTGGTTTAGCCGTGAAAGCGTAACAAACAGACAATGTTACTTTCACATTTATAATATTAGTATGGATATAGTAAATAAGACGGTACCAGATTTTGACGAATAAGTTTGTATGAATCTTGTTTCTCTGTCAGCTTATCGGTTTGTACTGAAGCCAACTGAAGAACGACTAAATACAATGTCGTATAATTATTTACATGTTATCGTCTAATCTTAAAATGAACGCCCCTTTGTCGTGTTTACGCTACATATAAATAAATATCACACAAATTGACCTAAGACCCAATTCTCGTAACTTCGAGATGATTTTTCAGGCGAGATGAACTGTCAACTGCATACAATTTTTTGACATAGGCATCTCTAGTCCCAAACTAAGCTCTAGGCTTGTACTGGAACTAGACAATATACTTATACTGAGAAATACATACTTAAATACATCACTACATAGTATAAAACAAAGTCGCTTTCTCTGTCCCTATGTCCCTTTGTATGCTTAAATCTTTAAAACTACGCAACGGATTTTGATGCGGTTTTTTTTAATAGATAGAGTGATTCAAGAGGAAGGTTTATATGTATAATACTTTAATCCGGAGCGAAGCGAGGGCGGGTCGCTAGTAGAAGATATTCAAGACTCGGGGACAAATACATGCGCTCTTTACACTAATATTGAACCCGGGACCGCTAGCTTCGTAGGCATAGTCACTTCCAACTACGTTCAAGGCGGGGTCAAAGATGTGGATGCTATAGTTTCGCCATGTCCGTCTGTCCGCGGTTTAACTCAAAGACTATTACTACTACTACAGAGCTGTAATTTGGCATAGTTGCACATTTACATTACGCCAACAAAGTTAGAAAATTAGTTATTACTTGTTTTATTTTTGTATGTTGTAGTGCTTAACGGCTTCGGAACCCTGCACTGAGCATGGTCCGACATGATCTTGCCCGGTTTTTAGGGTTCCGTAGCTTCAAAATAGCAGCCCTTATTGTTTCGCCGTGTCCGTCCGTCCGCAAAAAACTTAAATGAAAAGCGTCCGCAAAAAAGTTTAAAAAAAAAACTATCACGACTGGTTTTAGAGATACAGGCAATTAAGTAAAGTGTTTATATCTACAAACGTTAAATATATAATTAGTTATTACTTGTTGACTTTTATACATTTAATAATCCTTAATTATTTAACTTTAAATTGAAATTAATCTTAGAACTTAGATTTTATACAAGGAGGTAAAGCGCGATAATGGGTAATAATTAGCTACTTGTAAATGCATGTAATCGGCCCCACGAGACAGGCCCAGCCTAGTGTGGAGGTCACAGTTAATGTATAAACCCTATAACCCTGTAAAACTGTTTTTGGCAAAATAAAGTTTATTTTATTTTATTTAACGGCTTCGGAATCAGCGGAGGGGTCTTCAGATTTGTATTAGAAGATCTGTTCATATCAATAGAGTAAAGAATGCTTTGACCACTACTTTACAGTTAGTCGCCTTGTTTAATATTACGGCAGTCATAGAGACTGCATTTCGTAATTTTGAGATAGGTACAGTCAAGGACTATAATAGTTGTGCCGTTATGGAACCATGTCATAATGACAGAAAGCTAAATTTAATGATTAACTCTGTTATTATGACAGGGTTCCATAGTGGCATAACAATTAAAGTCCTTAACCGTACCATCAGGTGATTTGCTCGTTTGCCTTCCTTATCTAAAAAGAAAAATGATTCCAACTTTTTCTGGTTTGTGTTAGATTTTTTAACATTAGGTGGTAAATGTGGCAATAAATATTTTTTCTTGCTTTCTTTTTTAAAATCCGTTCATGTCAAACAAATAGATACCTAACACACGGCTTTGACAGATTTACCCCGAGTCATTTAAGCAGCTTTAAAACTTAAAATAAAAAATTCTGAATTAGGTCACTATTGTTCTGAAGGTGCGAATATCCGCTTTATGAACAAAGGGAACAACAGGTATCAGTAGGATAAATAAGAAATATATTCCAACATCGGTAACAGTAAGTTACTCGTAGTTTCATTTTCCCAATGGGGTCCTCATCTTGCTGGATTGGCGGGTAGACTCAGTTCTGCAGTTTTTGCAGTTAATAAGATTCGGCAATTAATAGACTTAGATACCGCTCGATTAGTTTATTTTAGTTACTTCCATAGTATTATGTCATATGGTATTTTACTGTGGGGTAGTGCTGCTGATGTAAATAGCATCTTTGTTCTGCAGAAGAGGGCTATTCGTGCTGTCTACAAGATGGGCCAGAGAGACTCGCTTAGAGATAAGTTTAAAGAAATTAACATATTGACCATGCACAGTCAATACATTTATGAAAACATTATGTATGTTCATAAAAACATCGCTAAATTTAGAAAGAACTGTGACATACATAATGTTAATACCAGATATAAATATAAGCTCGCAGTGCCCTTGACGCGGCTCCATAAAATAAAAAACTCTTTTATGGGTAATTGTATTAGGTTCTATAATACGCTCCCAAGTAATGTTACTGAACTATCAGTAAATAAATTTAAGAGTTACGTTAAGCGTAAACTAATTTCTAAAGCATATTATAGTATTAAAGACTATATTAATGATAACAATGCTTGGGACTGAATTGCTTGTAATAAAATGTTTAGTCCTTACGACAAAAGGTTGCGAACGTCGAAAAAAAAAAAGACATCCGACAGAGTTTCTTCTCTGATCGGTCGCGATTTGAACCTGCAGTCAATTTAGGCTAAGTCGCTACTATGACGTTTCAAAAGAGTTTATTATTTGTAAACCTACTTGAATAAAGATTATTCTGATTCTGATTCCTATTAAGATGCAAGTGCATTAATTATGCAGCAGTAAATGAACTCGCTACCTCACGCTCTCAAGTCAACAACCTAACAAAAAAACCATTGATATAATATTTATTGTAAACTTGAAATTGATCTGCATCTTCCCACGGAACGGGTTGCGCCATGCACCGAGTGCACCGTCGCTAATGACGGTGCAAGCGTTGCAACTATGTTACGTCAATAAAGCCTGTAGGATTCTAATAAGTTTTTTAAACCGACTTCGAAAACGTAGGATTAATTTTAATTTAACTCGGTCTTCGACGAAGGTCCTCTTACTTTCTTGTAGTACTTTAATAGTCCCATAGTAATTTGAGTATCCTCTTTAAAATTTTAATTATAAAAACTGTACGATTTTAAAAATTGATAGTAAGCGGCTGGGTAAGGTCCAAAAAGAAATTTACTCAACAATTTTTTTATGAAACCATTCCAATTCGCGACGAAAATTCTACTGATATCAATTATCATAAACGCGAAAGTTTGTAAGTATGGGTGTTTGTTACTCATTCACGCAAAAACTACTGGACGGATTTTGGTTAAATTTGGATTGCAAACAGCTTATACCTTGGATTAACACATAGGCTACCTTTCATATTGGTATTCCCTCGGGAACTGATTTATACGCGTACGAAGTCGCGGGCGGAAGCTAGTTAGTTATAAAATTGTAAGGATACTTTTCATCGCACAAAGGAGCTTTTTTTCGCTTTCGTTGTTTGTGTGGTTAAATACGCTTAACTATGGTTCAACTTTTTGATCCTTACCCTATTAGGCTATCATAACTTACAAATATTATAAACTATCCCATCAAAAACATAAATGTAAAATGGAAGCCAAGTTCAATATTAAGAATATCCGATGCGCGGTTGTCGACTTCGCCGACAAAAAAATTGAGATCTAGATGGGTGCCAAGTTCCGTAGATAATCCTGATATTATATGTATTTATTAAGAATATACAACATTCAAAAATAAATTAAAAACACATTTTCCTATTTTTTCTGCTACAGCAATGTTTGCTATTTAAAAAGTATAACTTCTTAGAACACCAATTATTTACACAAAGCAGATAACTTAGGATAAACTGCAGCTCAAAATTTGACTCGGCTAGTTTTTACCAGCAAGCCAATTGTTTGGAAGAGTATGATATGACCACACAATATAAATACAGTAACTTGCGTACCCTATAACTTATTGATTAGCCAAATGCAAGATACCTTGTACGTGAAAACTAGCCAAGTCCAATTTTGAGCTGCAGTTTATCCTAAGTTATCTGCTTTGTGTAAATAATTGGTGTTCTAAGAAGTTATACTTTTTAAATAGCAAACATTGCTGTAGCAGAAAAAATAGGAAAATGTGTTTTTAATTTATTTTTGAATGTTGTATATTCTTAATAAATACATATAATATCAGGATTATCTACGGAACTTGGCACCCATCTAGATCTCAATTTTTTTGTCGGCGAAGTCGACAACCGCGCATCGGATATTCTTAATATTGAACTTGGCTTCCATTTTACATTTATGTTTTTGATGGGATATCATTATTTTTTGTCAAATAACGCGCGCGCGCGTTGTACGCGTTTAATTTTTAAAGAAATGCGATAAATATTAAATAAATAAATTACCATTTTAGGTGGGTACCTAAATGATATGAATTAAATCTTACATCCTCTTCCTCCGTTTGCGCACTGGTCTTTTTTCGCTGTCATTTTAAATACACACTAAAGACCCGAGAACAAATATTCGTATTCATCATAAAAATATCTGCCATCTGCCCCGTAGGCTTACTGTCTAACTCTGCTCGCTATCGCCATCGGATTGAAATAACAGTTGTTGTATGAATGTGATAGGTACTTAGCTATGATTCCGATGCCAACTGTCAGCCCATACAAAGACTGTCATTTCAAACCGACTGGGCTACCACGGCTTTTTTTAATAATAAAAACGACCTATTTGACTTTAAATACCAGATCTAGATCAACATTCATCATCATTCTACTTCACCAAATGGAGCTTTTCAGGAGTGATCTATAAGTGTACCTAAAATATTTGAAGAGTTCCCTCGATTTCTCCCGGACTCCATCATCAGATTTGGACCTGATGATGATGAAACCACTCCGGAAGTATACCCTTTCAAACAAAAGAATAATTTTCCAAATCGGTTAGTAAATAACGGAGTTCTGAAGTAACAAGCATAAATAATAATAATAATAATAAAACTTAAAAATCAATGTTTTCAGACTCTTTTATTTGTATACACACAAATACCCACTTGGATGCCAGGTTTCACCTTTCTAGGTCACCTGGAAGTGGGTTAGGTTTTTGATTACTAGTCAGTCAGTGAGTCAGTCAGTGGAATAAATGCCCATTTTCGGACGTTAATATCTCAATAACCGCTTAACCTATATTTATGAAATTTGGGGTTCTAGTTGATCTAAAAGGTCTTATTACACATATCAAATGTCAAGTTTCTATGTTAAATGGATTTGGAGTTATTGAGGGGTCAAAAGTGGCTCCAAACGGTTCGTGTAAATAACACACGGCTGCTGCTCGCCAGTTCCTTTTGGCGTGAACTTGGCTGGACACGCTGCCGCGTGTCTAGATAGTAAAGTGGAAGAGATTCCTTAAAGGATAAATTCGCCATTGTACACGTTAATCACGTATTTATTGATATTTAATTAGTTTTATTTGCAATAAACAGTTCATATACATGCATATATAAAATTTGTCTGTCTGACTTTATGTCAAGTAGCGGACACTTTTGCTAGAGATTGGCAACAACCCGCCACGGGCAATATGTAGGACAATGTAGGTATTGTCAATATTGCATGAACATGGAGGGGACAATAAATGATCTTACTAATATTATAAAATATAGGTTTGTAAACAAATTAAATTAAATTATTTGTTTATAAATAATAGGTTTGGAACTAAATTTCAGTAAATGCGAAACTTTCATTCAAAATACTGTTTTAAAATTTCAAAATTATGTGGATCGTCTTCTCGAAATAAGTCCACATTATGCTCTTTCGGTTTTTTTTTTTTTTTTTTTTTTTTTTTTTTTTTTTTTTTATGTTAAGGAGAAGGCACACGAGCACTCAGGCCACCTGATGGTAAGTGAAATCTGAGACCCATAGACATTTGAATTCTCAAGATTATAATCCTAAGACCTCAAATGCGCTGCCAACCCTGAGGACTAAGATGGAATGCCTCTATGCTAGTAATTTCACCGGTTGTCTTATCCCCACACCGGAACACAACAATGCGAATACTGTTGCTTGGCGGATGGTTAATGGATAAGATGGTGATAGCGATCCGGACGGACCCTGCACAGGGTCCTACCACCACTAAAAAAGGTTCTTAAACTCTAGCTTTTTGTACCTAAATTTATTATGTACCTGCTTCGCTGCTGCCCTTTTTGGAAATTTCGAAATCTCCTTACGCAAATTGATGACATTATTAAATTAAATTTGGAATCCATCTTGAACATTCAGCTAAGCGAGCAATCCTGGACTCAGGCCTCGGTCCCCATTCGCTTTGGTGGACTAGGGATCCGCAAAATTTCTTGTGTTTCTTTTCCAGCTTTTTTGTCTTCCGTTCATAGCTCGGCTAGTCTAGTAGGTAAAATCCTTTGCGCTTCGCCATCAAACTACACGACTGTCGACTTGGAGGAAGCCAAAAATGCCTGGAATCTTGCCTACCCAAGCAGTGATTATCCAGAAAATTTAAAGTCTCAGAGGAGTTGGGATGAAATAACCTGTAATATAACTTTTAACAACCTTGTAAGTAGCAACTCAGGATCTGAGCGAGCCAGGCTTTTGGCGGTGGGAACCAAAGAGGCTGGTTACTGGCTCCATGCACACCCATCGCCAAATACTGGTACTTTCTTAGATCCTGAAACTCTCCGAATTTCTGTTTGTTTACGTCTTGGTGTCCGGGTCTGCACTCCACACATATGCCCCTGTGGCAACGAAGTTGATTTTCTGGGTCACCACGGACGTGTCTTTAACCCTTGTCTGAGTAGATGAGAGTCTGTTTTTGTGACTCTATGTATTTATGTGTCTGTCAGTGGGATCGCGCCAACTGGATGGACCTATTAGGACGCGTTTTTTTTTAAAGAAAGCTAGTTTTATCGGGATTAGAACCTAGCTAAAGGATATCCTTTAGCTAGGTTTTATATGATATCATGTCGTTTGAAAGATATCAGGGGACCGATTTTTGAATGTCACTTATGAGCTTCAAAATACTCGTGACTAGGATAACCACTTATGATATGATATCACGATATACCAAAAAAAGTATTTTTAATATCATACCTTGTCTACCAACATGCAGCTAACATGCCGTTTCTGTCAGACAAGAGTTTGGGTCCCGCCTTACGCGGTTTTGTTCAAATTACCGGTTTTTTTGTCTTAGCAATTCCTAGTTATTAGTAGTTCAATGGAGCCGACCGTATAAAGAAACGTATGTATCAATGTCATGTTATGGCGGTTCTTAATTTTACAACTTTCCTTGACACTTTAAGACAACGTAATCGCGATGAAAGAACGTAAATCTCTATTTATGTATGTATGTATGTAAACTCTTTATAGCACAAAAATATAAATATTACAATTATAATACAAAATTAATGTACAAAGGCGAACTTATCCCTAAATGGGATCTCTTCCAGCTAACCCTGAAGCAAATGAGTAAGGACAATGCATGGGGTTGGACACATACAAGTTTGGACAAAAAGTAAAAAGAAATGATAATACTTATAAATAAATAAATAAATTTTAAACAAATTAGCAAGTACACAAACTAATATAAACGTACATGTATAATACACACATATATACATATATACATACATATACATATATGTATACATACATATACATATATACCTACATAAATATATAAATAATAACTCTAATCATTATAGGAACCTGACTTCACGACTCATTCAGCCACAAAGTTTTTAAATTCCTCTTTAGAGAGACTACAGAAGGGGACTGCCTTAAGGACAACGGAAGTTCATAGTTCATAGTTCTATTATATCATATCATAGTACCTAAACAAAAATATATGATGAATATAACTATATATGTGGATTTAACTTCAACACAATCTACCGCAGCTGTCAATTTCATGTCAACGTCTATTCAATTTTCAAATAGTCACGCTGTAATTTCGTTTAATGGGTGGAATTCGTATTGGATATCATAGAAGTGAGAATAATTAGTGATTTTTAAGTGTCAAAAATAGGTATAATTTTAGAAATTAGTGAAAATCGGCCGTTTTAGTCACCGGATGACACTCAAAAATCGGTCCCTACTTTTTATATAATTGTAACGTAAGTATACGAAGTTGATTTTGAATCGGTCAAAGTACTGAGTTTTCTTCTCCAAAAAAGCAACCATTCCGCATTGAAATTCAAACCCAACGGCAGCACGCCAATCAAGATGGCCGCCGCGCATGCGCCTGTGGGAATCGGCGCACAATAGTGGGATACATTCCGCGAACCAATTATAGTACTATCTAGCGTGTCGGGCTTGCTTACTAATTGAAGAAGACTCAAGTTGGAACTTATAGGAAATCGTGTGCAAGCTTTAAAATTAAAAACTTAATCATTCAAATCCCGGTTAGGGCAGATATATTTGTCTTATGAGCATGAGCTTTTATTCCTGAGTCTTGGATGTTTTCTATGTATTAAATTAAGTAAGTTTATCGTTGTCTATACCCATAGTACAAGCCTAGAGCTTAGTTTGGGACTAGGTCAATTTATGTGACATTGTCCTGTGATATTTATTAATTGTATTAATATTTCCCAAGGTACTCCATTGGGTGTTTTCGACTTTAACAACGCAAATCGTACATTTACGCAATAGGTTAAACTTTAGTAAATGACCTGGGCTGGGATTCTACTGCGTTATAACGATATCGCGTTCGATGTGTTTAAGAATCGTTTATGTCACAGTCGCCATTATTGTAAATGACATAAGAGGTGGTAGTGGTGGTGGTGGTGGTTTTAGTTGTGGTAGGACCCTGTGCAGGGTCCGTCCGGATCGCTACCACCATCTTATCCATTAACCACCCGCCAAGCAACAGTGTTCGCATTGTTGTGTTCCGGTGTGGGGATAAGACAACCGGTGAAATTACTAGCATAGAGGCATTCCATCTTAGTCCTCAGGGTTGGCAACGCATTTGAGGTCTTAGGATTATAGTCTTGAGAATTTAAAGGTCTATGGGTCTCAGATTCCACTTACCATCAGGTGGCCTGAGTGCTCGTGTGCCTTCTCCTTCAAAACGTTGACAATATGGAAACACGTCAAAGACGATATCGTTATTACCGTTTAGCATCCCAGCCCTGGGCTTCCGTTTCCGTATTGTCAACGTTTTGATAACTCCTATGTCATTTACAATAATGGAGAATGTGACATAAACGATTCTAAAACACATCAAACGAAGAATAGAGGAGTTATTTGTAGTTGTAACCACGGTTGTAACACACCGTTCGAGATTCTTCTATATTCGAAGACGGAAGCTCTACATTATTTTTGCACACAACTACGAGTACATGCATAGAACAGGTCCTTTTTCGTAGCGCCTCGTATAAAATACCGGACCAACTTGCTTGATACTTGAATTTGAAGTGATGCCAGCGAACACCGGACCCAGTAGAACTTGACCTTTGAGCGTTGCACGCGGTGTGCAAAGGTCAAAACACCTCTCCTTTGTTGTGTTAGGAGTGCTAAGGAGTAACATCAGCCCAGAGTCAAAATTTGGTGGTACGTAGGTACCATTGCGGACTTTTTTTATTCAATTATTCTTAATTTTACTGACTACCGTTGGAGCAGGTATTTGATGTGTATTTATGTATGTATGTTTGGTACTTTGTTCCCTCGTAGAGGCTGGATGGATGGGCCGATTTCAACAAGCGAGGTGTCGTTAGATTCGTCTTAACTTTGAAAGTGTTACTGGGTACTTAAAATAAAACAAAAAACAATATGGCGGAATGAAAATATTATATAAATGATAGGAAACTAGTGTCAGCTTGATTTTTTAATTTACCCTAAAAACAATTACTACTATAAAAATCTCTGGTTGTAAAAACACCTAGTAACCCAATCAAAATTATGTTATTTGATGTTCAGTTTAGGTTTATTATGTAGTAGGTACCTATGTATATATTTTTGTTGGCTTGCTACGTATATAGTTGAACTCCCGCGCAAGCTTTAATTTAACATTCCGGAGTAGGTACAGTTTCATATGAGTCATTCTTTAACATATCTTACATTCTATATTTCATTATTTTTATTTTCAGTCGTAATTTATAAATCTGTGCAATTTTACTCAAGAAAGGAAGAAAATTTTGTTATTATAGTTATAACAGATTTGTTTTTGTACGCTGCTGCATGCAGTTAAGATGCCCGCTGAGATATATCAAAGTAATTAAAAACTTGATTCTGTATTAATCGAGATCGGAGAAATTAATCTAGACGGCATGCTTTCATTGTAGCAACGTGTTTGAGGCCAACGACTCGATTTCGTGTCAAATACGTATGGAGCTTGGTACTTAATATAAAATAAAATGTTTACAACATTGTAAGTTCGAATTTTAAATACGGGTAGTCCAAGTGCGTGTAACCAAACGTCGCCGACAATCCCAACAATACCCCAAAGAATTCCTGTACACTTGTTTAAAAAGCAAATAGGTCTATACAAAGACTTCGAAAAGTAAAAAGTAGAGGTAGAAAAACAAAAGGTCGAAGCGAGAGGTGAATACGAATGAGAGGCCGATACTCGGCTCAACCGACTGCAGCACGAAATAAATCATTATGTATTCGAAACACGGCGTACACGATAATAATAGACAGTCTAGGGCTGGCGTTACATCATGCCTCGCAACTCTACAGGCTCTGGCATCTCGCAGCCTAACGACCCCGCACGCTGTTAACAGATATTAAAATACCACAGACGTCTCGGCATTAATGCAAGTTAACATCGGCACTCAATTAAATAATTCGAGAAAAAAAAGTAATAAAAGCTCACGTGAGAGCTTTAGAAAAAGCTGACACCCCTAGCGATCCAGTCGAGCAAACGACGCGCGCCGCTGCGCCCGCGCCGGCGCGGAGCGCGATTGGCTGACGCGTGTGGGAGGGAGACGCGACGGTGGCGCGCGGGCGTGAGAGCGGGACGGGTAGGCTGCACGGCGGATGCAAGGGTTCCCGATCGTTGACTCCATTCAAGGCCACAGCAAGTTTTTTTGTTCTGTCATCGCTCCTGTAACGCTGAAACGCGGGGTTTGACTGAGGTCGGTATTAGGGCCAAGGGCATGACGTCACTCGCCCAGACGCGTGGCCAGACTATACCTACTTGGCGCTAATTGTTTTCAGTTGCTCGCTTGTCATTGGATTTTTACGATTATTACAACTTGAATTCTATACAGAAATGAATCTATTATTTCGTGTACGGTCACTTAAGTACTTTGTCAGTTTAACGTCATGTTTGAACCACTGCACTAATCTGTCAAAGGAGTTAAAGCGACAAGGTATAAAAGTGGTCTTTTAAAGTGCCCGCTTCCGGTTTCGTAACAGCGTTCGGCTGGCTACTCGAATCGGTATCTCACTCGCACACGCAACTGACAATATATTTGTCACTCACGGTTCATATAAAATCGAAGATTAAGATTAAGGAACAAAGGTGTAAATATGACTTTAAATGCTGTGTTTGAAATAGAGCCAATTCTGTATTACATCTGTGTTCACCTGTCATCTCAAAAGAAACCCAAGCTATAGATATTGACACATTTATTACTGTGTTGCAGCTTGGTTAATTATAATTGAACACTACTAAATTTCAAGTGGCAACAACAAACTAAGCAGCAACGAGAGGGCTAAAGCAAAAGTCCGTCTTCTTTTCCCTTATCATCCCCGAAACAAATAAGATAAGGGAAAAGAAGACAGAGTTTTGCTATGCATCATAGATTATACTATTATACTGCCCCTGCAAATTATTTGCTAGCTCAAATGGTATTTCAGACAAAACTACACAGCATAGAGTCATTCCATCTTAGTCCTCAGGGTTGGCAGGCAACGCATTTGAGGTCTTAGGATTATAGTCTTGAGAATTCAAATGTCTATGGGTCTCAGATTCCACTTACCATCAGGTGGCCTGAGTGCTCGTGTGCCTTGTCCTTAACATAAAAAAAAAAACATGACTCCAACGACTTTGATTACACGACGCCTAATTTTACAGAATCAGTCATTTTGACCACGACGGTAGAACATCTACACGCACACACAAACTTAGACTAACACATCTTACTTATCGTATCCTATTAATATTATAAATGCGAAAGTTTGTGTGTGTGTGTGTGTGTGTGTGTGTGTGTGTGTGTGTGTGTTTGTGTGTGTGTGTGTGGGTGTTCGTTTGTTACGCTTTCACGCTGCAACTTATTGGATTGTAGCTTATACACTGGATTGACACATAGGCATGAAAAATATTCATCCTGGTTTTTTAAAGTTCCCGAGGGAATAACGATAATCGAAATGTATGCGACGAAGTCGCGGTCAGAAGCTAGTAATATTAAGGGATCCTATCATTTCATAACCAATGATTCACAAATGATTAATTTCACAAACATGTCATTTGACGACCCGCGTTTCTTTCCGAAACTGTAAATAATTCTGGATTTATTTCAGGAATTTAGATTAGGTTAGTTTTATGACAATCCTGAAATATTTGTAGTTACAGAAAAAAACGGGTTGGTAAATGAATAGGTTGCGAAACGATGCATTTGTCAAAGATTTGTCGGCGAAAGCGAACCCATATTACAAATGAGAAAGTTTGTATGTTTGGCAGTTTGTTACTCATTCACGGCAGAACGCATGAACAGATCTGGACGAAATTTGGCAAAGAGATAGATTACAGTCTGGAATATTACATCCTACTTTAATTCCGAAATAAAATACAGTGCCCGAGGGAACAGCGATAAACGATTTGTACGCGGACGGAGTCGCGCGCAAATGCTAG
Source organism: Acleris holmiana (assembly GCA_949316455.1). Taxonomy (NCBI): domain Eukaryota; kingdom Metazoa; phylum Arthropoda; class Insecta; order Lepidoptera; family Tortricidae; genus Acleris; species Acleris holmiana. The sequence goes on from OX438774.1 coordinate 19,413,260, forward strand.
TAACCCATTACATAACTATCCAAAACCATAATTAAAATAAATAAATAAATAAATATCGACAATCTCACACAAATTGACCTAGTCCCAAACTAAGCTCTAGGCTTGTACTATGGGTACTAGACAACGATAAACATACTTATATAATATTCGCGCTCATCACACAAATATCTGCCCTTACCGGGATTTGAACCCAGGACCGCTGGCTTCGGAGGCAGGGTCACTCCCAACTAGGCCACCGTGTCGTCCCTAACCCTAACCCTTTCTTTGTTGCCGTATTCGTTAAACATTGCCGTCGCAACTGTCTTCAACCATAACCTATCCCAAGCCTTGGCCTTGCCCACGATATCAGCTAGACGGGTCAACGATTCTTTATCATTTGTTTAAACTGAGCCAAAGAATAAACAAACATAGATATAAACTTCAGATGAGTCCGACGATATCTCGGGCCGGATCTCGAGCTATACAGCAAATGAGCAAGTTACAAGTGAACAATGTAGCAGAATCATTTTGATAATGCCTTTGTATAATTGAATATGTGTATTGTTGCAACTCTAAACGAATACATAATAAACATAAATTAACAAATTATATTTGAACTCAACTTTATTGTAACAGAGCGTATTTAGATATTTTTGAGCAAATCGTCTGCTTAAATTTAATGGTGAACGTATAAATTGTAAATTGCAATAGGTATATATTTCAACCTTATGTATAGGTTGTGGCTGAGTTCAAATGGGGTATCATAATACATAATGGTATAAATAGCACATTACAAGACTGGTTTTTTTTCGCTGCATACTCATTAATTAACCCCGTGTGGTTGCCGGGTTAGAATAGTGCCACTCCATGTCTTGCCGTGGATGTCGTAAGAGGCGACTAAGGAATAAGAGCTTGTAATACTGTTAGGCGATGGACTTGCAACCTGTCACTAAATACACTAGTGAACTTCTTGGCCTGATAGTGCAAAATGTGGTTACAGAATTATAAACAAGTATTTTTAGAGTTGTTGGTATTTCTGTAGCTTTGCCTACCCCACTCTGGGACTGAAGGCGTGATGTTATGTATGTATGTATGTGTAGTTATTAATTATAAACCAATACCAATACCTCTTCAATGGCACAACCGATTACACTACCTTTCAATTAAAAATAAAATAAATAAATATCAGAGGACAATCTCACACAATTTAACCTAGTCCCAAAACTAAGCTCTTGGCTTATCCTGTGGGTACTAGACAACGATAAATATACTTATATAGAGAAATGCATTCTTTAATACATAGAAAACATCCAAGACTCAGGAACAAATATTCGCGTTCATCACACAAATATTAGAACCCAGGGCCGCTGGCTCCAGAGGCAGGGTCACTCCAAACTAGGCCGACGTGTCGTCAAAAATCGCTATAAATTCGGTATATCCGTTGTAAAGCTACGAACCCTCAGACTGACTGGCGTAGTCGCCGGTTAAAAAGTTTAAACACAACTTCTTTCTCCTTATCGCCAAATTACTGGGAATCGAACTCGGGACAGCTAGCGTCATGGACGGGGTCACTAGTGTCACTACCAACGTACCAAATAAGGGCTGAGATTATTCTACACAATAAAACCTTATTGTTTTGACGTGTTAACGTATTTGTAACGTTTTGATATCTCTTATTTACTTGACAGTAATAGCCCAGCATTATTTTACGGCTGTCAACTATCAATACTCAGGGCTTTCTTTTAAAAACGACTCTGTCGAACGGGTTTTCTATCGTTTGACCGGATTACATATGCAATAATTTAATTTGCCCGAATTTCTTTTGACATAATTTTATATGCCATAACTAATCATGTGCCATAGTGATCATTTGATATATTTTTAGGACATACTTGCTAGGTGCCATAAGATACGTTTGTCACACATTTCATTTTCCCTATTATCAAGTGTTATAAAATTGTATGCTATAAATTTAAAATGCTATAATAATTCATTTGCCTTAAATATCGCTGCAAGGACGCACCTACCTTACACTCCTCCTCGCTTCGCTCGTTGTCGTACTTAACGATGACTTTCCTTAGGGTAGAATAGGTACTTAGTTATAATAGTACTACATACATATTCCCGATTAAGTACCAGTACCTACTTCATTATACCCACTGAACACACTGATACAGTCTGGATTTGCTTTTCTGAAACTATGGTAAATTATTGCTATCGCATAAAATATTAGGAATTATGAACAATATTAAAGTAAATATTATGGAAAATGTTGTTATAGTATCTAATATTAGGGAGGTTGGACAATATAACACTATAATATTATGGTGATATTGGGGCAAATTAACCTAGTACGAATAAAATTATGAAAAATTATAAATACCGGTCAAATCAAACAAGATTACTTTTCTAACTATTAATAAACCGCTTTCCTGTGACACTAGCGTCATTACTCAGACATTTCCTATAAAAACAATGCGTTGGAACTTTATTGTTTCTATAACTTCATCCCAAACATCATTCAGTCGTTACAGACAATGGTCGGAGTTACCGCAGTTGTGGAAACAACCGTGTGATTCGTAAAACAACATTGGAATAGTGTCAAAGGGCTTTAACTCATTTGGTGCCCGTGACACTCACTTGTATAGGTTTGTGGTTGGCCACGTGTTTTAATGGCCGTGAACACGTATCACATAACATTAGATGATGACGAAAACAGTGTAGGATAGTGTGTATATTACATAATTTACACATAAATACAAACAACACGCCTTTAATCCCAGAGGTGTCCAGATTGGAGCGGCAGTAGAGCTACAGAAATACAAACAAATCTAAAAAACATACTAGCGCTTTATCGAATTTCACTATCGAATGTATCATTTCATCGAACGCTATTTCCTGCTGAATCCATAATGTTTTCAGGGTATCTTTTGAACCTAACAATACCCTCAAAACATTATTTTCATCATAATAAGATTATCTTCATAATTAACGGGGAGTTAATTGAACTAAAACGTTAATCTTATCACCCAAACAGCTTTTTCTATTTCTATTCGAAAGAAAATTATTTGCCACGTTAAATAGTTTTTATTTCAATCATCAGAATGTTCTAAGTTATGATAACAAGGAAACAGATAAACCGACTGTAGTATCCGCATTATTACTTTAAAATATTGATAACGAAGCCATAAAAACACTACTCGTGAGAAGCTGACACTAAGTTTTACTACTTCACTAAATTTAGAAGAACGTGTTACATCAAGAAGCATGGGGTGACAGTTTAAAAATAAATTGACCCACATCGAGTTGTCCCAATTAATCTATTTATACTCGTCTCACTGGTAATTTAATATGCTTCCATTCTAACATTTTTAATGGTAGTTTGCTGCATTTGGTTGCTTGTTAAGTATAAAATCTTGACGCAGAAAATAAAATCTTTTGAAAAAAAAAAACCGCCTTCAAATACGCATATAGGTCAGTCAAACTAAAGTCGGCGTCCCATAATTTTTTAACCAATAGCCCACTTGTTTTACTGAACTATTAGCATTTAAAAAGATGTTATTTTTTGGGTTTTTGAAGACGGTTTTCCTTCCGTCCGGCTACGTAACTGAGTTTTGTAACCAGCTACGAAATGGGAATATTGTTTGTCGCTTTGAAACCCAGTTACGTATTGAGAATTAATTATCTTAGCTTGTAACTACTTTTTCCCTGTTTATAACCAGTTACGAACTGGGAATATTTTTTATCGCTTTGAAACCGGATTTGTATGGCCATGTAAGCTTGTTTCCATACTTTTGGCCTGGGGTGCACGTATCTGGATTTCCAACAGGGAAAAATCATTCCTACTTTGTAGCCAGTTACAAATCAGTTACAAGTTGAGACAAATAATTCTCTATACGTATCTGGATTTCCAACTAGGAAAAATAATTCCTACTATGTAGCTAGTTACAAATGAGTTACAAATAAAGACAAACAATTCTTCCTTCATAACTGGGTTCCAAGCGATAAAAAATATTCCCATTTCGTAGCTGGTTACAAAACTCAGTTACGTAGCCGGACGGAAGGGCGGTTTTTCGTTTAATATAACAATATAAGAGTAAGAACTACAAGATATTTCACGCTCGCCGCAAGCAACGCCGCGGGAAAGTCATAGTGCATATATTTAAATCAATCAAAATGCTTCGTTATAGTTGCTCAACTATCATACAAGAAAACAATTTTTAAATCGGTCCACAATTGACGGAGTAATCGCGTACCTATAAAACACACAAAAAAAACAGTCGAATTAAAAACCTCCTCCATTCGAAGTCGATAAAAACCAATGATTCTGAGGCAATTAATTTTTCGTAACTTCTATTTTTATGAGTATTGGCCGCACTTGGAGACATTTTGGAGACTATTAACTCGTTCCTTTTAGGCTTGTTTAAAGTCTAACGGGACCCTATTACTAGCATAGAGGAATTACATCTTGGTCCTGAGCGTTGGCAACGCATTTGAGGTCTCAGGATTGCAGTCTTGAGATTTATAGTCTTGAGAATTAAAATGTAAAGCCTGACAAGTTTCTATTCGGCCCTATTTCAATAGGGCCGAATAGAAACTTGTCAGGCTATATAATGGTATCAAATTCCACTTACCATCAGGTGGCCTGAGTGCTCGTGTGCTTTCTGTTTGTCGTAAAAAAGGGATAGCGAATTGTTGTTTGTGTTATTACGTCCGCCGTAAAAAAAAATGCCCCCATAACACTTTTTTCAACGTTTTTTACTTTTGTTGTGTCATGAAAACGCTACAATTACAACACTTAACTAACGGATTATCAAAAATCGAAACTTTGACGTCAACTTAATCGTCTTCGACTAAGTTGACGTGTGGCCGTACTAGTTCTATGGTGGCTCAACATTTATGGGGTAGAGCGTACTTATACCCCCTTACTTATGAACGTGAAATAAGCTTGGAATAGTTTATGCCATGCTTTGTCACTTTCTGTCAGATGCAAATGTCACAATTACAGATAAGGACAAAGCATGGCATAAACAATTCCAAGCTTATTCCACGTTCATAAGTAAGGGGGATAGTCTATATCATCTGACTTGTCTTATTTAGTAAACTCTTATATAACCTCAAATACTTCTTTTTCATTTAAAAGTACAATATTGTCATTAAAATACATCCACGATGTAAAATCAGGAAAATAATGCGCAAAATTTGGTCTCTAGTTGCTTTATTCGGTTCTCTGCCTTTTCGACGAGAAATCTTTGACAAACGCATCGTTTCGCAACCACTTCATTTGCTGTCCCGCTTTTTTTCTGATTACAAATATTTCAGGATTTTTATACAACTAACCTAACCTATAGGGTTCTACACGATGGTCCTGAAATAAATCTAGAATTATTAACAGTTTCTGAAAAAAAGCTGATCGTTAAATGATATGTTTGTGAAAAGAAAGATTTGTGAAACGTTAGTTATGAGATAATAGGATTCCGCTTTATTCACAAGAAAACGGCCGCATAAGTCAAAATTTTAATTTTGAGGTTATAAAAGTATTTACTAAATGAGACAAAGTGACTCGGTATGGACTTTATATTATCTAACTAGCGACCCGCCCTCGCTTCGCTCCGGATTAAAGTATTATACATATAAACCTTCCTCTTCAATCACTCTATCTATTAAAAAAAACCGCAACAAAATCCGTTGCGTAGTTTTAAAGATTTAAGCATACATAGGGATATAGGGACAGAAAAAGCGACTTTGTTTTATACTATGTAGTGATATATAAAATTCTCGTACGAAACGGCTTGACCGATATTTATGAAATTGTATATGCATATTCAGTAGGACTGAGAATCGGTTACTATCTATTTCTCATACCCCTAAGTGACATGAAAGAAACAAAAAAAAATTTGCAGAAATTGCGAAGCCGCTGGCGGGTCGCTAGTTATATGTAAGTATATTACAATACTACGGAGTCCGGTTATTGGATGATCTTTACTATAAAACTTTTAAAATGACTCGGGTACTCGAGAACGGCATAAATTTTAGGAACGAAACAAACTGGAAGTCCTTCATCAGAAGATGTATGCGTTGGGTCGGATGCACGTCGAACCTTTTCGATAGTTTATATGACAAACACTTCCTACTGAGCGGCGTCACAATAAATACATACATACATAACACCACGCCTTCATTCCCAGAGTGGGGTAGGAAGAGCTACAGAAATACCGACAACTCTAAAAAGACTTGTACATAATTCTATATCCACATTTTGCACAATCAGGCCAAGAAGTTTACTAGTGTATTAGTGACAGGTTGCAAGCCCATTGCCTAACAATACTACAAGCCCTTATTCCCTTAGTCGCCTCTTACAACATCCACGGGAAGACATGGAGTGGCACTATTCTAACCCGGCATCCACACGGCATCACGATAAATATGGGACAATCTCACACAAATTCACCTAGTCCCAAACTAAGCTCTACTTGAATATATATAGAAAACATGAACGAACGTTTTATTAGCGCTGTATCCTGCAGCTCCATCCGCACGTCGTTTATCGCAATCCCCTCAGGAACCGTCAAATTCTTCGGAATAAACAGTACCGTCCTTTCCCAGAGCTCAAACTATCTCCATACCAAATTTCATTTAAATCGGTTCAGCGGTTTATCCGTGAAAGCGTAACAAACAGACAGACAAAGTTACTTTCACATTTATAATGTTAGTATGGATTCTTTATCTTGTAGGCAACATAAGGTCTCAATTCAAAGCAAAACACCCTTGTCACGGTATTTGTATAAGACCGCATGTTTTAAAACAAAGCTATATGCAAGACTGAGATGCAGATAGTTACCACTCACTCTTACCCATAGTTGCATCTCAAAACTTACAGCGGTAACTTGCTAGTGTAAAAATAGCGAGTCTTATACACGAATGATAAAGTATTGCCAAGGTGCTAGTTTTTAAAGTACCTATACATATATGTGATATACATATAAAACAAAGTCCTCCGCCGTGTCTGCCTGTCTGTACGTATGTTCGCGATGATCTGAAAAACTACGGAACGAATTTTGATGCGGTTTTCAGTTATTATTCTGGTATGTACGGGTGTTATTGGCGCTGCCTCCAAAGCTAGAGATCTCAGATTCGATTCCCGGAAAGGGCGAATATTTGTGTAAATAGCGCGAATATTGGATCCTGGAGTCTTGGATGTTTTCTATGTATTTCTCTCTGTAGTATGTTTATCGTTGTCTGGTACCCGTAGTAGGTACAACATTAGCTTTGGAATAAGGCCGGCATTACACCTGTAAGTTATTCCAGCAAGTCTTGAGACGCAACTATGTGTAAGAGTGAGTGGTAAATATCTGCATCTCAGTCTTGCATATAGCTTTGTTTCAAAACTGACAGTAATAACTTACAGGTGAAATGCCAGCCTCAGTCAATTTTTGTAAGATTGTCCCCTGATATTATTAATTATTATATTAAAGTTTCTTTAATTATAGTAACTGAGATAAGTCGTTGCCTACACTCAGAACCTGTATTAGCACTAAAATAAAAAGGTATCAAGACAATATACTCATACCTCCGTCATTGTCATCAAAATAAACAGCCGGTCATTAAATAATAGTCCTTAGCACCCAGCGGTTAAGGGTCGATTAACTGTGTCAACACGTTTAGAACCATTGACACCATACCGTGTCCTAATAGTAAGGGGAATTAGGAGACTGGCGCCTAGCGTCTAATAAAGTTCATTGCCCACAAACTGGAAATGTATGTGATTTGGACACCCAGGGGTGTCGCTGGCAGGGAACATGTCAAGAAACTCCGTGGGTGCGCCCACGCTGCCTTCTCGGATGATTCATTATGAGAAATGAATTTTGTCGCATCAGACTTCGTGCTTTCTAGTCGTGATATTAAAATTGTTAACTAATATAATTAACTTTGAAAATTCATTTTATTATGATTAAAGTTGTAGTGCATCGTGCGAGTCCGAGATAAAGTTGTAGTAGGTACCTATTTAAAAAAGTAAGGTGAGTGATAATTTCTACAAAGTACCAACTTAAATCGACCTAGCAATCACCAGCAACTCGTGTATAAATTTGAATATTTAACAAATTTATGAGAATATAATAACACAGATCCCAGAAAGTTAACAGAGAGAGAGTAAGTAATTAAAAAAAAACTTTGCGTCTAACCTAAAATGTACTTATTAAAATATTAGAATTCATGGTAACAAAAACCAAAAAGAGATATCTCAAGACCAAAGATAATCCAGGCATCGATCACAATCTCAAACTGTGAGCACAGAATTAAATTATTCTATCGAGAATCTTATGAGTCGATCTTCCAACAAGAAATTATCGAGTAAGAATCCATATCAAAAGTTTTTCCGAACTGAAACAGAGCCAAAAGTAAGTAGGAACGTGGTATATTTTCTTCTTTATTCTATTTAAGTACGTTTTACAGAAATACGACGAACACTGGCCAAGTAGATTTAAAAAAAAAACTATGGCCAGGATTACGAGAAGAAAACCATTAAAATGTTTATGGTTCGAACGTCAACGTCAGAGACTAGCCGTCTACTGAAAAAAGAGACGCACGTGTTTTACCACAATTACAAACACAAAGAACTACCCTAATTGAAGGCGTCTTGGAATTAAATTGGCAGGAATGAACTTGAAAACGCAAGCTCGTAAACACTATAGCAGCCCTACAAGGTAATATGCGTTTTATAAACATGAGTATAAGTTAGAATTTTTAAATTGTAACGATCACTATCCAAGATGGAGGCGAGCGCGGCTTTTTAGTTCCTTTTTTGAATTGGAATACCCGTCCGCGGACGAGGAGCCGCAGTTGCTTCCAAGGGGTTGGTCGGAGCGCCCGTGAGACGCGTCGGTTCTCTGAGTTATTCCAGCAAGTTTCTGTGTCTGTCGAGTGGGGCACTTTTTTGTCGTTATCAAGAACGATAGTGACTGCGCGGCAGCCGTGCGCGACGCGGGGGCGTTTTTCGAAACGGAACAAATGGTATGCTGTTTGAGTTACGTGCGAAGTGGTCTGACGTGTTCGCAGCGTTTGTGATTGGCAGAGTCACGAATTTAGGGGCAGTTTTAATGCGGGTACTTTTAAATTTGTTAAATTGTTACCTATCCATCATTTTTATAATAGTGTCGTGTTTAAAAGTATGGTGTTTAACTTAGAGAGTTAAAGTGAAGTATTTTTTGTTTTCAGGAATACCAGTTCAAGAAAAGCAGAGAGGGTTTCGGCTGTTTTAACATTTGACATGTCAGGTATGAAGAATATTTACTAGTTTAAATTTCATTGGAATGGTCCTCTTTATGGTAAAAGGGTCATACACAGATTTAGGTTACCGTCTTTCCTGTGGACGCACCGAAAGTTAACATTTTTAAGGCCTAATTTTCTGGATAAGCCCATTCCAGCAAAACCGACGTCAGGACTGCTTTAGACCTATCATGTAAAAACATACATTATATGCACACAAGCTTTTAACTATTGACCACAGGAGAGACAACTTTTGGTTTTAAGCGTGTATGACCCAAAAACTATTAAATATTATTAGTTAAAGAACTTGTTTATCAAAATTGGCCGTCTATTTGACAATACAAACTGTACTATATGCGGCAAATAGGTTAATTTTTTCATTTATTTAAAACGTCCAATATAATTATGGTAATCTCTACTTTCATTTTAAATCGCACAACCGATTTTCATACACATACATACATAACGTCACGCCTTTGTTCCCAGAGTGGGGTAGGCAGAGCAACAGAATACTAACAACTCTAAACTTGTTGATAATTCTGTAACCACATTTTGCATTCAGGCTAAGATGTTTACTAGTGTATTAGTGACAGGTTGCAAGCCCATCGCCTAACAGTACTACAAGCCTTTATTCCCTTAGTCGCCTCTCACGACATCCACGGGAAGACATGGAGTGGCTCTATTCTAACCCGGCAACCACACGGGGGAACTACATGTAACTAGTTTTAAACAGGTTCTTAGCTATTTTAAAACTGCATCCTACTCAGATTCCGTTTGGAAGCTACGATGCCATCGATAGATACACCCATACACACGTTAAAGATAGCCCCTTTGTTCGCGTCGCGGTATAAAAAGAACCCACAGGGCCCAGTCATTTAAGATAAGATAGTTACCAAAGTTAACACGCACGTGTGCCCAGGTGTGAACTATTGACTATTGACTATACTAATATTATAAATGTGAAAGTAACTCTGTCTGTTTGTTACGCTTTCACGGATAAGCCGCTGAACCAATTTAGATGAAATTTCGTATGGAGATTGAATCCTGGGGAAGGACATAGGGTATTTTTTTATTCCAAAACATGGGACAGTTCCTGAGGGAATAACGATTAACGACTTCTACGCAGACGGACTCGCGGAAAACGGCTAGTTTACTATATATATACTTCGCTGTGGTGTGGGATACACCAAATGTAATGACGTTCGAAACAAAAGGTCCCAGTTTCAGATATGGTAATTTTTTTCACTATTCTACAAATCAATGTAAGTTTTGCGGCAACGGAGATTGTCGTTTCACCGAATTTCATTTCATTGACGGCTAATTTCGGTTATGTAGGTCAGGTTAGGTTAGGATAGACCTGTAACCACCAAAAAATTATGATATAAATTCGGCGAAGTGATGAATTCTATTGTGTCGGTGGTTCAAGGGTAAACCACAACCTAATTTCCTATATAGGCCCAATTCTCAGAAGGAAAATTGCAACTGTGAAAAATCCAGACCGGAAATAGGCGACTGAAAAAAATAACATTGAAGAGAAATGCGAAGAGAAAATTCACGTCATTGGAACGTGACTTCGAGATGTTTTTTCATGCGGGAGATGTTAAAAAAATGTTTTCAGGTGACGGTTTATCTCGCTTGAAAAATCATCTCGAAGTCACGAGAATTGGGTCCCTGGGTTATGTTGCTCATGCGGCAAACCGTCTCGAACGCGTTATCGGCCATGTAATTTATCCCTCTGCAACTGTGGTGACTTTTTTAGAAACATTCTACCGAGGTGGAGTCTGTCAGACGTCATTTTTGATAAAACATAGGAAAAATACTAATGGGTCAATGATAAGTATTGTTTATTAAGTGTATAGCATGATTATTTAATTTTCATGTGGAATTTATAATAAGCATGTATATGGGCTTCTAAATTAAAAAAAAATACATTAACTTGAACAAGGTAAAAAAAACTGGAGTTTTTAACATAGGTTAGTTTATAATGCCGCGAGTCTTTAGGAGAGGTTGCTGAGCGATACAGACCTATTTCACGCTATAAAGCGATTTTTTTTTGGCGGTGTCTGATAGACGCCACGTCAGTCGCGGAGGGTTATACAAGAATCGGAAACGCGTTTGTTGCAGCAACTTGCAGTAAAGGCTCTATGGACTGTCAAGCAGGGCTTGAAACCGGTTTAGAAAATACCGGTTAATTTTTGTTTTGCTCTGAACTTTTCTAGGGATCGCGAACGTATTGAGAACTTTATTTTAACCTTAATTAACCGGTTTAATCCGCGAGCGGTGAGTCGAGAAACCAAATGTTTTGTCCTGAATAAAAACACTAAGCGGCGCTTGTTTATCGTGAGTGACGTGCGTATGGTTTAACCGGCTATTTAAGCTCGCAACCGATTAAATCGAAAATAACTTTATATAAAGGTTTTCTCCAAAAACCGGTTTATGCGAACGGATCCGAAATGAAAAGGTTTTCCGTCAAGTACATAATAACGGTTTGAAAATTTAACTGGAATACGAGCCCTGCTCTCAAGTGGGTAAAGGTTTTTACGGTAGTGTAGCGAAGTTCCTCCACAGGCCACCCGCCACGGCTCGTTTAACGACTTTCCGCCAATCTATCCTGCAAAAGTAATGCCTAGCTCGTAAAGAAAATTACTATGCCTAGGTGCCTGAGGGCATAATGACGTAGGACAGCAATAATCTCGCGCCTTTATACTCGTAGCTTTAATACTGAAAAATTACATTGGAATCGGTCAAAATTTGTAAAGAGAATACGAGTAGATATAAATAACAAAATTGTTGAAATTACCCCTTTATAAGGCCCCGTTAAAGTAAAAATTCTAGACCAAAATGAAATACGGTCATGGAATCGCGAGGCTTTATAGAGTATGTTATATGATGTTAAATGAATAATAGATGATGTTATATTTCAGGAAAATACAATTAAAATTGTATCGTAAAGTGTAGGTAGTAAAGTTCAATTTCAGCTTATAGTAATGTGGTAAATACCCCTCTGCCTTATAAAGGGTTACACCATTTCAAATAAGTGTTTTCCAGTTTCCTGCATTTTGTCAGTGAGTTGGGCAATGTGATGTAGCTATGAGCCTTCTGAATGCCAAATCTTGAATTCAATCTTCATAGATTCTTATAAAACTGAAAGATTGGTCGGCTGATTTATTTATACAACTTATAAAGGGAATCAAATGCAGGTGCGTCTACGTTTTAATGAACTTGGGGAATCAGAATCAGAATCAGAATAATCTTTATTCAAGTAGGTTTACAAATAATAAACTCTTTTGAAACGTCATAGTAGCGACTTAGCCTAAATTGACTGCAGGTTCAAATCGCGACCGATCAGAGAAGAACCTGTAAGAAACTCTGTCGGATGTCTTTTTTTTTCGACGTTCGCAACCTTTTGTCGTAAGGACTAAACATTTTATTACAAGCAATTCAGTCCCAAGCATTGTTATCATTAATATAGTCTTTAATACTATAATATGCTTTAGAAATTAGTTTACGCTTAACGTAACTCTTAAATTTATTTACTGATAGTTCAGTAACATTACTTGGGAGCTTATTATAGAACTGTGGGGTATTTTCATTGTGCACCGAGGGAAGTAATTGTATAAGTCCGTTCGACTTATACAATTACTAATCGTAATTCGCCATGGATCGATTTGGATACTCATTTTGATCAACAATTCATTTCGAGGACTCCTTCAAAATGGCTATAAATCAAGTATATCAATTTAAAATATAGTAATTTTCCCAAGAAAAACCATTGCTCACAGACAAGCCGCAGGGAAAAGAAAGCGCCGTTAAATCTGGACTGAACTAGGTATCGCGAATTAGGTACTTTCTAACTAGTTACCTGGGAACCGGCGCGCGCGCAGCGTGTCGGAACGAGACACCGTTATGACGCTTTATTATAGTGCTTATTAATAACTTTACATTTCATTCTGTGTCGCTATCTGCGAAACCTCAAGTAGTCAATTTACCTATCTGTTAGTTACATTTTATTAACCCTGAAGTGCCTGGTGAGGGGCTGCGCATTTTCTCACATAACTTTCGAAGCCCTATTATCGGAAGTCCATTAATATTTCTCATACCATTTCATACCAATTTTTTTTACGGGTGGTAGGACCCTGTGCGGGGTCCGTCCGGATCGCTACCACCATCTTATTCATTAACCACCCGCCACGCAACAGTGTTCGCATTGCTGTGTTCCGGTGTGGGGATAAGACAACCGGTGAAATTACTAGCATAGAGCCATTCCATCTTAGTTCTCAGGGTTGGCAACGCATCTGAGGTCTTAGGATTATAGTCTTGAGAATTCAAATGTCTATGGGTCTCAAATTCCACTTACCATCAGGTGGCCTGAGTGCTCGTGTGCCTTCTCCTTAACATAAAAAAGTCAAAGAATTATTTAAATTTTAAAAAAAATTATATGTCAAACTAAATTTTAATTAATTAGTGCGTAGTTTAAAAATTAATAAGAACAGTATGAGTTTTTTTTTAAGAAGAGTAATTATTATGAATTCAAAAGATCACGGGAAGCCGATGGATGCGAGTAGCACAATTAACCGCCCGGCAAGGAGATCCTTGCACATCTTTCGATGATGATGAACCCTCAAGTGAAATGTCATGCATGGTGGTGTGGTGTTAATAATTACTTTTGTCTGCTACTTCGTCCACGTACATTTCAATTATCGTTATTCTCTCGGGAACTTAAAATTTTCCGGGATAAAGGTAAAAAGAAAAAAAAGAAAACGCGACACGGTGGCCTAGTTGGGAGTGACCCTGCCTCCGAAGCCAGCGGTCCTGGGTTCAAATCCCGGTAAGGTCAGATATTTGTGTGATGAGCGCAAATATTTGTTCCTGAGTCTTGGATGTTTTCTACGTATTTAAGTATGTATTTCTCTTTATAAGTATGTTTATCGTTGTCTAGTAGTACAAGCCTAGAGCTTAGTTTGGGACTAGGTCAATTTGTGTAAAATTGTCTTTTGATATTTATTTATTATTATTATTAAAAAACATTCGCAACAATTACGGATTAAAGACAATAGAAAAATGATATGTAGTCCATGTTAATCATCAATAGGCTATCTCCATTCCAAATTTCATCCACATCCATCCAGCCGTTGCAGCATGAAAGAGTAAAGGTGGGTACGAATTAGAGCAGCCTCGGGTTGAGGCACGCACGGCTCACCTATTTGGCTCAAATTCGTACACGCTCACGCTCTATGCGCGAGCAGCGGGCGACGGCGCGCGGCGTGCCGCCGAGAGTCGGTCTTTTGACCGTGCTCAAAGGCGCCTGTCGTATTTTGGACGTGTATACGAGCGTGCCGCGAGCAGAACGATAAGTTATAAATTGTCTGTGGGCAAGGCACGTACAGTCAAGGTTATAAATATGTATACACTTTAGTACCTTGTCTATTTAACGTCATGTTTAAACTGCCATATGAAATTGTCACAGCGATTAAAGTGACGAGGTACTAAAGTGTATACATATTTATTAAAGATGCTGATCCGTTCCACCACCGAGGCAATTTTTGCTTCATTTCGTTAATAATTCGGTGAATTATCATTTACGCAGCAGCTGTTATCGTGTCCGACGCCATTTTGAAATGTCGGCTCGCGGCGTGCACGCTGCCTCACCCGCGCATGTTTATGTAAAACAATTTGGGTTGCCAGCAGCTCGCCGCGCGGGGCGAGCATGCCTCAGGCTGAGCCGCTCAGATTCGTACCCAACTGAGGAGGACTTGGGGAGGTCTATGTCCAGTATTGGACGCCTTTCTGCTGATATTGTGAACTGTATAACCCACTAAAGAGCTTTGTTTTGTCAGTCGTTACACATTACTATAAATACGCCGTGGTTATCTTGTTTGCTGTAAAAATCATCATCGCCATCTTCCTTGTCGTGCAGATATTCTGGTGAACACTTACAAGGGTTCCACCAAAACAGGTTCGTTGTACATTAGCCGCAAAAATATCTGACACGTCTTTGTTACTGGAGGCATAAGAGCTTGTCAGATATTTTTAAGCGCAATGTTGTATAATATATTATTGCTGGTGACTGTAGCATTAGCGATCTGCTACGTAATCTTGTGCCTAACAATCTAGTCAGAAATAATATTGGTTAATTACAATAAACTGCAGTTAAAATAAAAAACATCTAGAAATATAATCACATCGGTGAAATCGATTGAAAATCTTTTTAGTACCTACTAACTTCCAATGTTTACTGACCTAACCTATTCGTAAAGCTATAAAATAATTAGTAAATCACTGTTTTCAGGTCCTTTCATCATAATATGCGTCAAGTAATGAAGACAGCGAATCAGTGAAGGGAAACTAAAGAAGAAGTAAAGAAGTTTCTAGAAGATTCCCCTTAATTCTCTGGAGGTATTTGAAAACTCACTAACCACTGCTTGACACAGAAGATCAGACATTTTTAGAAGAAACAGAAGATTCTAGAAGATTCCTTCGTCTTCGGAGGTGTTTGGGCTTGGTAACTCCACCACCGTTGGCGCTGTTCATTCGCCAACGGAGGCAGAGTTCCCTCTCCTAGACGCTAGATTCTACAATATACTCTAGAAGATATACAGAAGACACCCGGAAGATTTCAACGTTTATTTTATTTGAGATAGTGTGTTCAAATTATTACTTCTCTATTTAAGTAAGTTTATCGTTGTCTAGTAACCATAGTACAAGCCTGCAGCTTAGTTGTCCTGTGATATTATTTATTTATTTATCTCTGCAAGCTTTGTTAGGGTTCTGTAATCAAACTAGGAACCCTTATAGCTTCACCATGTCCGTATGTCCATCCGTCCATCCGTCCGTCCGTCCGCAGCCTAGCGCAGAGACTCTTTGTACTAGAAAGCTGTAATTTGGCAAGAATATACATATTAGTCACGCCAACAAAGTGGTACAATAAAATCTTAATTATTACTTGTTGATTTTTATGTTTGTACTACTTATCGGCTTCGGAACCCTACACTGAGCACGGTCCGACATGCTCTTGCCCGGTTTTTTTACTATTAAACACGAGTGACTAAATATAATTTCAAATGCACGTACGTGTGACAGCGACAGTTAGGAATTGACAGAAGCGAGTGGAGGTAACCCCATGTGCTTCTGTTTAATTCACCAGGGTTAATGCTTTTTAACCGATAAATAGGTCTCGCGTGTGATACCCATGGACTTTTTCTTTAAAGTTCATGGTGATTGTCTAAAACGCGACACTGGCGAAATACACCTTGTTAAAAAGTAGTGAAAGCCCTTAATTAACAGGTTCCCTGTCCCGCAGCAGAAATCAAATTACCCCTTTTATTTTTTTATTTATTATTATAGATGCTGTTCAGAGGCTATAGAAACACTGTAACACTGAAACTTAGACTTTGTACCTATTGCAGTGCCTACTCGTAAGATACGCCCGCTGAGAGGAGGCTTAGTGATAGGGTCCCGTTGGTATCCTTTGGATATGAAACCCTAAAAATCATATGTAATTTAGAAAAAATAAGTGTGACGGTTCTAAATAAACGGTTCTAAAACACTTCAAACGCGATATCGTTATAACGCAGTAGAATAGAGGCCCAGTGTACGAGTCCAAAAATGCAATTTCTGCCGAGCCAGAAATAGTGCTTTTGTCGACTACGACGAGGAAATATTTTTTTTTATTCATTATTAAATATGTAATAAAAACAAAATATTATATTTACGAAATGTTTTTTTTTTTTATTAACTATGAAAAAAACCAAGAATAATTTTCTTTTGTATGGAAACTGCATGTCGTAAAAGTGATGTTTTCTGACCCCAAACCAGACCAAAAATATTCATATTACCGAGCAGTGTTCAGAAAAAAGTTTCAGATTGCGACTATCATTCTCTACACGGGTTAGGTACTCTCAAAATTCCCTTTTCGCCAAAGGACCATTTCAGTCAGTTTATTCCCCGTGGCACAACTATTTGGCACAACCCTTTCTTGCCCGTGGTACTACTCCGTGGCACAACTGACCAATGATTTCTATTTCAAAATCAAATTTAATAGAGTCGACGGAGCTCTGCTATCGCAGAGCTCCTATTTCTGGGTAGTTTGGCCCTCCGGGCCTGCTGAAGAACTAACATAACCTAAACCTACCTCATATTTATGATACAGATTTTGGTCAGTTGTGCCAGTTTATTCCCCGTGGGACAACTATTTGGCACAACTGAGCTATATTGTCATTTGGCGAAAAGGGAATTTTGAGAGTAACCCCTCTACACTAGTAAGTACCTAACCTTTGTGTGTACCTACTTTTTTATAGGTGACGGATGCGTTTATAAAGTGATGTAGCAGCATCGTAGATAATCAATGCTAAGCTTTGCTACGAGCGTAGCGCGTAGTTACGTTTTTCCTCTTTGTAGAAACGCTACGATCAGTGAACTCGCTATTTGGAACTATGAATTTGGTGTTCAAACTTACGTAGTTCTTTGTTAGAGTTACCGAGAATTCGTTAAAAGATAATTTAAATTTACCTACGTTTTATATACACTATATACACACCAACAGCAAGCCAAAAGCCTAGAAGGCCTAAGTAAAAATGACTTGTCCCCGCGCAACAATTTAAATAAGCCTAGTTTATATAAAGTTTTCGGTGGATGCGTATTAATTTAATGTAGACGAGCTCTCATGTACGGTG
Organism: Acleris holmiana; assembly: GCA_949316455.1. Taxonomy (NCBI): domain Eukaryota; kingdom Metazoa; phylum Arthropoda; class Insecta; order Lepidoptera; family Tortricidae; genus Acleris; species Acleris holmiana. The sequence goes on from OX438774.1 coordinate 19,431,178, forward strand.
AGATAACAAAAATGCCTGTAGAGAACTTTAGTGCCTTGTAGACTAAACCAAACTAAACTTTAAACTCAAAATAGAATGATCAGCATGAATTGGTAATAAAAATCCGTTCTTCCCCGGTGGTCCGGTTCGGTCGTCCGGCTGACCGGACTACGGGTTATTAGTTTTTTCCATGTTACGGTCGACCGGACCAGGGCAAATTACTCATTCTACCGGACTATGGAGGATTGAGCGAAAATAAAGTTATCATCTTCTTTGAATAAGTGTCATTTATGATGAAGTATTATATTCATTGTCATGTTATTGTCATATTAAAATTGAATTCTTGATATATTTAGGGCCTGTTTCACAATCGACAAGTAAATTTATCTGTCACATAAAGATGTCTCTCTCCTTGTCTATTTTCAAGTGTCAGAAAGAGAAAGGGCTAAGTTTATCTGTCAAATAAGCTTTACTTGTCTATTGTGAAACAGGCGGTTAGAGTAAAACAAGTCAATATAACTTGACCATTCTTCAACATAATTTACATAGCTGTACTTGCATAGTTCTTTCAGCAGTGGTCACCAGACTCACCAGTGTGGGTGGGGCATCTTAGTCCTGTTGACCGGACTACGGAGAATGAGTGATTTCCCCTGGTCCGGTCGACCGTAACATGGAGAAAACTAATTACCCGTAGTCCGGTCAGCCGGACGACCGAACCGGACCATGGGGGAAGAACGTAAAAATCACAGCGACAAGATTCAAAGTAGGTATGCTCAATTTTGTTTTTGGCCGGTTGTATAGTCTTCTTCTTCTTCTTCTTTTTAATTAATGGCGGTCCACACAGTGATTTGGCCAATGTCAAGTGAATAGAGTAGGTAAATCAGTAAGCAGAATAAATCAAAAGTAAAAGCCGGGCATTTTTCAATCGGCCATCTTCCCTCCCCGAAGGTTACCGGAACCTACCGGAATCGTTTTGGGTTGTATAGTCAAGGACTTTAATTGTTATGCCACTATGGAACCCTGTCATAATGACAGCATCAAACTACATGAAAGAAAGCTAACTTTAATGATTAACGCTGTCATTATGACAGGGAATCCCAGCACTGTTCTGTTTACGATCAGGGAATAGGACAGAGCTATGACAGTTATATAGCCCTGTCCTTTTCTCTGAGCGTAAAGAGAACTGCATTATATCATGATAACCCCCCAAGGCTGAAATTATACACGGTAATAACGATATTTTCTTTGACGTATTTCCGTACTGTCAACGTTTTGATAACTCTTGTCATTTACGATTCTAATACACGTCAAACGCCTTATCGTTATAACGCAGTAGAATAGAGGCACAGTATGCTTTATTTCTAGCAAGCAGCAATTGGAGTGACCTGGGAATTTACGGGTCAACAGTCAACACAGACAATAAATAAAATACTTTTTGTGCACATGTTGCCTCTATTCTCGTAGTTTCCTCAATCATATTTTACTTAACTGGAAGAGATCCCTTTAAGGGATAAGTTCGCCACTGTACACGTTAATCAGTTAACATAAGTACATACAATTTCAACTATTATGGAGTCAAGAGCTGATCTGATGATAAAGTCAGGAGGTGGCAGCAATTTCTCCGCTACTGGTGGTAGGACTCGCAGGGTCCGTCCGGATCGCTACCATATCATTTAACCACCCGCCAAGCAACTGTGTTCGCATTGTTGTGTTCCGGTGAGGGGATAAGACAACCGGTGAAGTTACTAGCATAGAGGCATTCCATCTTCGTCCTCAGGGTTGGCAACGCATTTGAGGTCTTAGGATTAAAGTCTTGAGAATTCAAATGTTTATGGGTCTCAGATTCCGCTTACCATCAGGTGGCCTGAGTGCTCGTGTGCCTTCTACTAATTTTTTAATTTTTTTTTAATACGTTGACCCACCGAAATGAGGAGTTTAAGGAGTTAAAAAAACAACAGCCGGCAGCAAAAACTTGTTTCAAATATGATTTTCTTTACACTTTTTTGCAGCACCTTGATAAGTAAAATTACCCGCGTTTATATTGATTTTTCAACTGCCATAATCACGTCATACATACATACATATTTAACACGTTCACTGTCCCCAAACAAAACGATCTGACCATGTCACAAGTCCAACTGACACTTTTATGTCCAATCACTATGGGAATATTACCACATAGTAGAAACACGGACTCTTGAAAAAAAGGTTTATGACCCCACATTGGGGGCACCCGGACAGGGAACGTGTTAAGAGTATGCGGCCGTATACTGAACTTCCATTTAAACGCCTTGGCCGACTGCGTTTTCAACCAAATTAAAACTGTACAAATGTAGAAGCCGTGGCTCACTGAACGTTGGGCTTCTTTAGTACACAAAAAACCGATGACTTGACTTGCCGGTGGCATTCAAAGGACGTCTCAAATAAAACCATAAATTTTTCAATAAATCCTTTAATATTTAACATAAGTAAAGTCTGAATCGGCTTACAACTGTAATTCGCTTTGAATTGTTGATTACACATCAATTACTTAGGAATAAAAAGAATATTGCAAGCTTTGTACAGAACTGTAGTAAATTTAAAAAAGTTAACTTAACGTATGAACACTAGTGGTTAGAGCGCCGTTTGTTCCGTGGTCCGACTGATATCAGGTAGGGTTATGTTATGTTAGCTCTTTGTGGCTTAGCTTTTATGGTTATGTTGACCCGAAGGGCCAAAACATCCCAGATATAGGAGCTCCGCATTAGCTGAGCTCCGTCGACTCTGTTAAGTTTGATTTTGAAATAGAAAGCTTGATCAGCAGGACCACGTAGTCGGACCACGGTTAGTGAGTGGTTAGAGTGAAACAGTAACGAGGAAACGGATAAATTGACGGTCGGTTTATTCTAATTAGTTCCTTTAAAAGATATGAAGGAGCTACCGCGAGTTTTTATTACGCCATTTTCTTTAAAAAAAGTAGCTGCAGTTCGTTTGGACAGTCTTGGGCAGTCTTTCCAAAAGCCTATGATTGCCTTTGTTTGTAAAATTTAACACAATATCCGGACATCTAGGAATCAAAACCGATAAGGTACTTCCCGTTGACCTAGGATCATGAAATGTAAGAAACAATCTCTTATAGCGTGTACAGGGAAAATTTAGAAAACCGCAACTTTGTGTATGGAACCCTCGGTGCGCAAGTACTCGCGCTTGGCTTTTTTTTATCTATAATAAGTTCATAACACATGATTCATGGCTTATTACCTTTATTGCCTTACGGCCGAACCCTATATTCAAACCGCGGATTGATAATGCTTACTTTGGGATGAAATTAGACCATACAAAATGTGTCAAATTTTAATCCGAAGTAAGGCCATCTGTCCGCGGTTTGAAGATAGGGTTCGGCCGTAAGGCAAGAAAATCAATTCATTCTGTCAATCTTCAGTTCCTTAGTAATGCATTAATTATAAAAAAACATTTACATCATATGCAAACTAAATTTTCAAACAGGGTAATCTCACAATAGCTTTAAATAGATTAACGTAGGCGTATTACAACGCATTGTAAACACAAACATTTTGTCATTTTAAGCACAAACCTCATAATGTATATCCAACTTGGCATGCACAATATCCTTGTTCTTCAGATTTAAAAAATGGGACTTGTTGGGGACCATCAATGTGAACAACAGTCCAAAAATAATGTTTGTCACTCGCCGAGTCTTATCGTCATCCATACCGCAAATGCTTGAAAACGAAAGTTTTCAATCAGTGCGTCCTACCCGTTATGATTATGACCTACGGAGCTGAGACGTGGACACCCACGGTAGGGCTGCTCCACCAATTCAAAGTCGCTCAGCGAACTATGGATAGAGCTATACTCAGAGTTTCTATTCGTAACTATACATCCGACAGAGAACCAAAGTTATCGACATAGCTCAAAGAATCAGCAAGCTAAAGTGGCAGTGGGCCATATCTCGCAACGAACCGACATCCGCTGGGGTAAACTTGTTCTTGAGTGGAGACCGCGACACGGGAAACGTAGTGTAGGACGCCCTCAGGCCAGGTGGGATGAGGATCTGCGAAAGACTTCAGGCAGATGCTGGATGCGTAAAGCTGGAGACAGGGCGCTATGGGGCTCATTAGGGGAGGCCTATGTCCAGCAGTGGACTAATATAGGCTGATAATGATATTTGTTATGGGTGCTGTGAATAATCATACGACATAGTAATTTATTGAAAAAGTACGACACGTTACCATAGTTGGGTTGGCCTTCGAAGCTAGCGGCCCCGCGTTCAAATCCCGGGCATATATTTGGATTAATCGAACCACGAGGAACTTTAAGTCCTTACTTTACGATCAATCGAACTACGAAGATCTGTAATTCCTTGCAGTTCGATGGGTAAATAAAAAAAAAGTCGACATTCACCAAAAACTTATATTCTATAAGGTAGGTTTAGGTTATGTTAACTTTGCAGCAGGTCCGGAAGGCCAAACCACCCAGAAATAGGAGCTCCGCGGAAGCGGAGCTCCGTCGACGCTGTCTTATTTAAAATCATATTTCCGTGTGCTTCGGCCCTCCGGGCCAGCTGCAAAAGTGACATAACGTAAACCTACCTACGTGGTATGTTTAAATTTTATTAAGTAAGAATTACCCACCGTAATGTGAATGCAACTTTACATACTTTTACCATAAGGGGATTCTGATGAACTCGGGAGTTCACCAGGGGATCAGGCTACGGGGTCCTGATGGTCTGTTGTATGGTTATGACAACGAGAGCTTTTGGTTATTGGTTGCGTTTTGTGCATTTTGCTCCGAAGGGGTTCGATTAATCCAACCACGTGCACTTAAAATAGCAAACTCCGCACAGTTCGACTTTCCAATCGAACCATTAGGACCATTGGTGAACTAGGCTATTGATGAAACTATGGAGTCTGCCTGGCCAATGCTAATTACTTTGGTTGAAATGGCAGACGGTGACAGCACAAACCTAAAAAAACTCCTCAAATAAAGGATAGATTTATAACACTAGGCGCTGGGCAGGTCCTGTAATTACATATTTTTAGATCTGTTAGTAAACTAAGGATTTCTACATCTCAATAGCTAAACATTTAATTATGAAATAACCCTAGCTTGTCAGTATTTGTGAGAACACTTTTATTCACTTTCTTCTCAGTTGAAACGAAAATAACTCTGTCGAAAGTATCAATTTCATCCCTCGGTTAGTAATATTTTTTCATCTCTCACACTGTGAAAGTTGGCCATTGTCAATGAGCCATGCTGAAATCTTATACAGCCTCTCTTTGGTAAAACTATACTAAGGTCAAGACAGGTAAGGTCAATAGCAAGCTATTGCAAATTTTATTATCAAGTTTCTTCATAGTCGACATGAAAAGTATAGTATTTAACTCGAGCGCAAGTCATTATGCTATCTCAGCAAGAGTCACCTTGTTCAATAGGTCGGTAGCGAAAGTGTTAGAAAATAATCCTCTTAAACGAGTAGGAATGCCACACGTTACACTGAAGTACTATCACAATGATTGTTATACAAAAGTTAAAAAAAAAAATAGATTTTTCACAGCAGCCTCGTCTGAACTTCGAGATCCTTTACAAAATATCAATTCAAGACATTACGCCAAATTATAATATTTGACTAACGCCGACTTCGCGATTTTACCAATGCTAATTCCAACGAGGCAAAAGGGTTTCAGTAGATTTCAAGTGTATTCAAATAAGAACCTTACGCAGAGAATCACATGGTTACAATTGATTGTAATAAAATTAGTACTTACGACCTTTAACAGCGACCGAGCTATTTGAAAAACACCTCTATTCAATTAATTCTAGAAGTAATGATATTCGCTTGTGTCGTTGGCAACTATACTACATTACCGTTCATATTAAAGATAAAATAACATACTATTTCACTGTTCTATTTTCATTAGCACCTTTCTCTGACACAAAACAAAACAAAAATGGATTCTACATGCAGTGGCGGGCACATAATTAGGAACGCTTGCCTATTTTCCATACAATTATAACTTACTAGCTTTTGCACGCAGCTCCATCCACTTAGAAGTCATTTATCGCTATTCCCTCGGGAAGTGACCAATTTTTCGGAATATAAAGTCTATATCTGTGCCAAATTTAATCCAGATCTGTTCAGCTGTTATGGCGTGATTGAGAAACAAACATCCAAACTTTCGCATGTACGATTATAATTATATTACATTACATTATATTATATTACATACTAGCTTCTGGCCGCGACGTTGAAAATTCGGCCATCTCATGTTGCGTTGATTTAGAATTTCACGTTTTTCCGTAAAGTAGCCTATGTGTTAATTCAGGGTATAGGCAACCTCTATTCCAATTTCATCCAAATCCTTGCATCCGTTGCAGCATGAAGGAGTAACAAACCCAAACTTTCGCATGTTAGTAGGATAAGCTAAAATGAATTTGACCACCAATCAAAGTGCTTGACCATTTTATTGTTAGTTACAAGTTTATTTATATCATTAACTGAGGTTTAAGCTAATGTACAGTGAACTACTGTTGCAAAAGGAGCTTGAATTTATAGGAATTTAATTTAAAAGTGCTTACACGTTCATAGAAAATAACGTTCCTTTACTATCTCAACCTCATATCATATCAAATTGATTAGTAGGAAAAGCACTCATGTTCCAAGAACAGTAAAGACTACTTTTCAATCAAACTATTTGAACAGATAAGAGGATGAGAAAGTAATTGGACGACATTTTAACTTTGCATGAACGCTATAAGTAGTTATTTTTTCAAACCCTTAACAAAGTCGCCTGTCCGTCTGTCTGTCAGTATATCCGCTAACTGCTCCTAAAGCACGCAACGGATTTTGATGCGGTTTTCACCATTAGTTAGATATTTTTTCACGGGGGTTTCTATGTATAATACATTCTAGTTCATGAAGCACTAGTACGGTCACGAGCGTAAATTGAGGGGCCATTAAAAAAAACCGCTTGAAGTTGTGAATGTCTTTAGAGATGCCAAGTCATTTGTAACTTAATGGAAACTCAACCTTATTGCTGTAGAATGTCAGATTGACTTTGGACCTAAGGTGGGTCACAAATTTAAGTCTTTGACTGTACATTACAGAAAACTCGCATAAACGGAAGCGAAGCAATGGGGGGGGCAGTTGACCGACCATAAAACGGACACACAGTGACATTTTGTTTCACACTACTTACTACTTGAGTACCATAAGTATAAAATTCGTCAAAATTGGAATTGATGGAAAAACGGAAGCGTTCCAAATTATGTGTTCACCGCTCTGATACTCGTTCAGATCATTGCGGTGTGAAGTTAGCTACAATGTTACAGCGAGCACGATACAACCCCATACCCAAAAAACCAAGTGTACAAGTCGATAAAATTGACATTTATTTCTATGGAAGACATTACAACTTTGACAAATTGTACACTTGTAAAATGGTGTTTGACGCGTATACAACCAATTTTCTTATATACCCGATTTATCGTCTATTGTCTATTCTTGTACTAACTAGGGTGATGGATCAGTTATCGGGGAAACGGTGCAAAAAAAATAACAAAACTTGTAAATGTCTCCTTTATGTCAGGAGAACTTACAACCAAGAAAAAAAGAATATTATTAGCAGATTAGTGTTTGATTTAACTCTATACCATGGTCTCGGATTTGTAATAAGGATATTAATATTTTCATGTATGTATTGTAAGTTTTGCAACGTTTTCCCCGATCACTGGTGATGATGGAACCAGTAATGGACAAGGACCAATGATGGACACTTGATTCTCAATTTATAGGAAATAAGGGTTATTCGTTTTGCAACAATCAATTTATGCCCTATGATCTTTGAATTAAGAGTTAAGAGTTCATTATTGGTAGATGTCAGATGTAAAACACTGGTGCCATTACCTTAGGGAGGTAAAATCTTTTTTAGGAGCGGACAAGGCATCCATTTCTGGGTATTTAGATGCACATCGCTGCACACACATTTCAGTAAAACGTGAGTCTTTTTTAACAAACGTTTCTGCCATATGCAATCGAACAAATTTTGCGCTAACTTTGAACTTTTTAATGGAAAAGTTTGTAACTTGTTTTTTATACATCACGGTCATAATAAGTTGCATTTTAAAAATATACAATTCAAGCCCTACTTTTAATATCAAACTATCCGTCTTAGTGGTATAAGTAGAGAATAACAATTTAAACTGACTTAAAATATAATTAATAGTTATATTTTAAATATATAAACCACAACTAACGTTCGGCATCCATCGCAAAGCCTCGGTTTCTTATACTATGATTTTGCTCATGACAATTTTTTTTTGATCTCGACAAAAAAATATCCACAAAGTTTTATTGAACTTACTCACCTTATAAAAGGCGGCCAAACAAATATAAACTTTCTTATATTAGATTAAATTAAATAACATTCAAATAAGTTCACCATTGAGTAAGCAATGTCGCTAAGTCCACACCACAAGTCCGCTGAGTATTACAAACCTACAGCGTATTAATATATAACTATGTACAGCTGACTTGTCTAAGATTATAGGGAATCATTTATGCCGAGCAACTCCGGGCGCACTCCGTCGTATATCGGCTATCACATGTATACCTGAAATAAGAACCAGCATAAAAATCTTACGAGTTTGTCACAATTATAACCTGTTGTAAAGGGAATAAAATAGATTTCCCTTTCTTTTTATGAGGGACAATAAAAAAAATGCCTCTATTTTATTTATAATACATTAATATTCCAATACAATAATAGTTAATATTTCGTTGTATCTTGGGTCTAGGAGGATAAAATGAATAAACTTTAGTGAGCAATTCTGCATTTTTCATGAACTGTTGCTGGTACACTAATCGAACTCAGTGCCGCAAAAGTACAAAAGCGGTACGTTATTAACTCAAGTAAACTAACAATAGCCGTCTTACTATAATTTTATGTAATACAATGAGACGCCGAGACTGTTGACGGGAAACTATTTCTCGAAAAATTGCCCGTGTAACCTTAAGAGTTATTCACATACCTAGCTGGCGCGGCAAGCGGGCGAGTGCAGGTCGCGCTCGGCGCCGGCGAAGCTAATGTTGAGCAGCATAGCCTCGAACGGGTCAGAGCGCATTCGCCGCTGGTTCTCGTCCGCCGCTGAGCTCGCATCCGCCACCACGCGCGGCTCTTCCACTCCATCCTGTGGGAGAAATTGATTATAATCCTGGTCGCGGCACTCAGTATGCGAACAATAATCCTGGTCACGGCACCTAAATTACTAAAGATATGTTAACCCAGACACGCGGTTCGATGCAGTAGGTGGCATGCCATGTGCAGCACGCAGTTGACTACCTAAGAACAGAGTGATATACTGGTCGCTGCACTAAGTGTTGAGTCACATAGTACATTATTATATCTGAGAATAGTTATCGGTCTGAAAATTCGTCTTCTTTTGAGTCAGCACATTGGCATTTAATTTAATTTAATAAAATAGTATTGTATACAAAAATAAAGTTAGCCGACTCTAACCTGTTTTTTCTGACCGTACCTTTAACCAACAGATCTAACGACGGCAGCATATTCGCCTGGTTCTGGCGCACGGGTAACATTAAAAGCATCAAAATAAATGATTTGAAATTGAATAAAAAACGTGTCTCATCATATATAATTTTATTTTGCAAGCACTATTAGACACCGAAATAAAACACATTACTATAATGTTGATGTATGTAATTAAAATTCGTATCATACACTGTAAAAGTAGCACGAGTAGCACGTGTTAATAAATCTTAGACTTCTATGATCTTGCCTAAATATTCGATGCTTCGTATTTCCCATACTTTGACTTATTGTTCCAAAGGAATAAACCTGGTGACTCTGGTGGTTACGTGAATATTCGGGCGTGTTAACTGCTGGCACTGTCTTTAATTTATTGACAGCAACTTAATAAAAGAAGAAACCGACTGAGTGAGTGACTGACTGACATATCAACGCAAAGCTCAAACCGCAGGGCCTAGGGATTCCAAATTTGGCACGTAGGTTACTTATGAAGTCTAGGGGTGCATTAAGAAAGGACTATTGGAAATTTATCCTCTTACCCTGGGTTCCTATATTCAAAACATCTCTTAACGAGACGTTTTAAATATATGAACCCAGGGTAAGTCGTTAAAATAGGGGGACTAGCAAGGCAACTTAGTCTACGTGCCTAATAAAAGATTTCTTATCTGAAACGCTAGAACCGTTTGCCTACTATTTCGTTTGTCCGAATTTTCATAAGTTATATTTTTTTCGAATTTCCTACATTTATAAAACAAACGTAGCCTCTTTAAACATTTTGTAAAGGGTTCAGAAAAAAACGTTTTTGGTGTTTCAGATAGGTTACCGTAATAAAATAATACGCGAAGATGACAATGCCGAAACTAGGCTAGGGGGTCACCTCGGGGCGGGGGCTCCACAGGCGCACGCAGGGCTCGATGCCGCTGGTGGCGAGCAGGCAGGCGGCGGGGTGCAGCTGCACGCAGTTCACGATGGACTCGTCGCCGCGCAGGCAGCGCACGATGTTGCCCGTGCGCCGGCACCAGATGAACATGCTGCCGTCGTCCGAGCTGAGGGACATAGGCATCGTGACAAAACTGTTCCGCTATAACAAAATACACTAAAGTAGAAAATCAAGGGTCCCTTACAAAAATTACGCGGAACCTTTTGTGTGCAAATCCGACTCGGACTTAACCGGTTTTTTTTGTCAACGTCAAAAGTCAAGTGATTTATTCGTAAACATAGGTAAGACTGGTAACAGGGGCAGAGAGAGATACAGGGCTGTTTTATAAAGCCACAAATTACAAGCGGAAGTCTCTTTCTAACTCCTTTTGCTAGAAAGCTATATCCGCTTGTAATTTGTAACCACAATGCCCTGGTACCACAATGTTTTGCCAGGTGACGTACGAAAATCAGTAAAATAAATGATGATTAACACGAACAAATCATAACTAATCAATAATATTACTTTTAAAACCTTTTGCAACGTAAAAAATTAAAAATGACAAGATTTACAAAGATGTCAAATTAATATGTTTTATCTAAACATAAATGAAAATTTCAAATGACAAATTGGAGTAAATTACTTTAAATTATCATTTAAGAATTCTGTCAGGGAATAACATTTAGAAATTAATAAATTCAATATTTTTTTTTAAATTCTTGGCTTGGTGTCATGCCCACAACGTTATGTATTTTGTTAAAATATCTGACTTGCTAGGCAAACTACGCTTTTCCTCATCGGTGCAGTATGCGAGAACGCATGCCCAGTCTATTTCTGTTTTTAATTCAATAAAGTGTTTACATACATACATGCTAGTGAGTATTGAAATGATAGGACATACTCCTACAGTAAACAGATCACGAGGCAACCTGTACGTCTAAGTACATACATAACATCACGCCTTCATTCCCAGAGTGGGGTTGGCAGAGCTACAGAAATACCAATAACTCTAAAAAGACTTCTTGATAATTCTACAACCACATTTGGCAAAAGTAGGCTATGATGTTTACTAGTGTATTAGTGACAGGTTGCAAGCCCATCGCTTAACAGTACTACAATCAGCGGTTTTGCGGGTGGCAGAACCTTGTGCAGTGTCCGCCTGGATCGCTACCACCATCTTATCCATTACACAACCTAACCTAACGCCAAACAGCAGTGTTCGCATTGCTATGTTCCGGTTTGCGGATAAGACAGCCGGTGAAATAACTAGCATAGAGGCATTCCATCTTAGTCCTCAGGGTTGGCAACGCATTTGCAGTGTAAGGATTGCAGTCTTGTGAATGCGATTGTCTATAAGCCACAGTTTCCACTAAACATCAGGTGGCCTGTGTGCTTGTTTGCCTTCTCAAAGCCATAAAAAAAATTATTCCCTTAGTCGCCTCTTACGACATCCACGAGAAGACATGGAGTGGCGCTATTCTAGCCCGGCAACCCCACGGGGCAAGAAGTAATGAAATGAGTGGCGCGCGCTCACCCGGCGGCGATGTAGTTGGCGTCGGGCCCGAGGAAGTTGGCCTCCTTGATGTCGGTGGTGGTGTTGCAGTGCCCCAGGAAGCGCTGCGAGTAGTCCAGCGCCGCGCCGCGCAGCTGCCGCTCCAGCACGCTGGTGGGCTGGTTCTCCTCGGCTTCCCCGGGCGCTAACATTAACACGATACTTTCTAAATTATTCCTGGTGTCGACGACGGTTCTTTTGGTATGAATGGCCATGTGGCTACAGTGTCACTAGAGGATCATAAAACGGTTAATTCGGAGTGGTACTCGACCATTTCTTTGCCGGGAGTATTTGAAGAAATACTTAAAAACAACCAGCGACGCAAAATCATTCTTCACCATGACAATGCCAGCTGTCATACATCACGCGAAATGACTCGATATTTGGAAGGTCGAAATATAAAATTAACGTGTTATCTACCGTACAACCCTGATTTGGCACCCAGTGATTTTTTTTTGTTTGTACTACACTTTGTTAGTAAGTGCATAGTAATTATTACTATTCTAATAAATGGCGAGAAAGCCGTTCATTAAACAGTCTCAAAAATCAGGGTAGTAATATTGAATGGAATTTCATAACTGCCCTGTTATCGCAGGGCAGTAATGTCGTATGAAAATCCATTATTACCCCGTTATGTTTTTTTTTATTCTAGATTACGTTGTCAATCATGGGTTGATTGACAACGTAATGACACGTACGCAAGTTGGACCCTGCAAATCGGGGCGTTAAAATTCACAATTAAAAAAACTTTTGTTACTGCGGCTCTACTTTGAAATCCTTAATTCGAACTTCAGATCGCCCTGTCACTTTTTGCAAATTAGTTACGCATCGAGAGCAAAAGGGATAGCAATAGACGAAGTTCGAATTACGGATTTCAAAGTAGAGCCCCTGTTTGATGGCGCGCTCGTTCTTCCTCGAAAGAATACATTTGTTACTTTTGTATTTTATTTATTTTTCTGTGTAGTATAAAGGAGTATATATATATATCACTCGAGGTCTTTTTATAAGTACAGATAAACTACTACTTTTTTTTTGGTGAATAAACTACTATTTCATCACACATGCTCGGATAGGGTGTTATGACAAGCAGGCGTATAGGGCAGTTATAGCCTATTTACGTCCCAAGGGAGTAGTGGGTTTAGTTTTAAAATATAGAACCCATTATCGTACGTCATTTCAGACTACAAATGTTTAAAACAGCCAAGGTTTATTTCCTTATTTCATAACTTGGCTACAAACTAATTTGACTGTATATAAAACTTACACGGTACATTTAACTGCATTATATTTATATTTTACTATTATTTCAGAGACATTTGCAATTATTTTTTATTAAATTGTCTATTAAAAACCAGTACATACCTGGCAGTACGGCCTGTCAAGTTTGAAAACTAGTGGCAGTTCTTAGCATTATCTGTGAAAGACTCTATTGAAAAAAGTTGAATTGACATGTTGACAATCTCTTTTAGCGAGTCTAGTGTATTTCTATTTTTGACTGTCCTAAATATTTTTTGTTTCCTTGCCAAAATGTGATCAAAAACATTGTGTGTATCACGGGCAGTAAGGGGATAACAAACTCGACTCATTAGTTATTCCCTTCTTACTTCCCTTAATGCACAATGTACTATTCTGAACCAGTACCTTCGTCAGGCTGCGTGTCGACGGTGTCGAGCGCCACGTTGATGTCCTTTTGCAGCAGGAACACGGCGTGACTCGACGCGTGCCGTGGGAACTTGTCCTGCGAACAATCAGGCATGTACTCATAACTTTTTTTAACAGGCTTTATTACAAAAAACAAATCAATGGGTTATTCGCATCTTCCAACCAATCCAACCCAGGTATATGGAAATTTTGCTATATACCTGGGTTGGTTAAGTAGGAAGATGGGAATAAACCTTTTTAATTAAATTGTACTTTAATCAAATCGGGGAAATACTGGAAAAGGGCCGAATCTTAAGTACCCAAAACCAACGTGCATGCATGACTCGATGTATGAATGTGGAAGAAGCGAAAGAGATTTGTCAGGATCGTAGCAGGTGGAAAGAAGTGGTCTCTGCCTACCCCTCTGGGAAACAGGCGTGATTTATGTATGTATGTATGTATGTACATTAATCAAAACCTTCATGTATAACGACACGGTGGCCTAGTTAGGAGTGACCCTGCCTCCGAAGCCAGCGGTCCTGGGTTCAAATCCCGGTAAGGGCAGATATTTGTGTGATGAGCGCGAATATTTGTTCCTGAGTCTTGGATGTTTCTATGTATTTAAGTATTTATTTCTCTATATAAGTATGTTCATCGTTGTCTAGTACCCATAGTACAAGCCTAGAGCTTAGTTTGGGACTAGGTCAATTTGTGTGAGATTGTGCCCTGATATTTATTTATTTACTTATTTTATTTTACTAGGTTTATGAGTTTTCTGTAACACAAATAATTTCAGCTCAATGGAAACCTGATCCACGATAGAAGTGTCACAGTGACATTATACAACAATTTGTTGGACACGTCTTACGACTTGAATCACAACGTCACTGTGACACAGTTCTATAACTGATGATGAAGACCGCATTAAAGTCCGTTGCGTGGTTTAGACGTTAGGCACAGCGACCTTGTTTTACACTATGTAACTAAGAATATAAAGATATAAAGGAGCATAAATGTATTTTACACTCTTGCAATAGTTTGGTACACGAGCTTAAAGCATTCTCATTTGGGACTAGACGAGCATGAATTATATAACGCACTACTACTATAATAATTACACTATTATAATTTAATTCTATTTCTGACGATCTCAATGTAACTGCATATAATTTGACATGTAATGTAATTTATACTGTGTTATATTGAGTAATAAAATCTGAATCTGAATCTGAATCCGCATGACAAAAAGCGGTAAAGCGCAATTTGGGACTTACTCACTGTTTTTAACAATGAATGCAAGTTTAAAAACCATTTCGATTAAAGGGCTTCTTTATTCAATCTCTGTAGTTACATTACAAAATTATGTTTAATTAATTAATAATATTTAAATTTGTTGCCACTCCATGTCTTCCCGTGGATGTCGTAAGAGGCGACTAAGGGAATAAAGGCTTGTAGTACTGTTAGGCGATGGGCTTGCAACCTGTCACTAATACACTAGTAAACTTCTTGGCCTGATTGTGCAAAATGTGGTTACAGAATTCATCCAAGTCTTTTTGGGCTTTGTTGGTATTTCTGTAGCTCTGCCTACCCCACTCTGGGAAGGAAGGCGTGATTTTATGTATTTAATATTTAAATTAAGAAATTACCTCCATTTGACCACTAGATACGGTCCGAATTGCGCTATATCAACATTTTCCTTCCTCTCCCACCACGGCACTATTAAGTCGCACTTCTGACCAATCATTTCTATTTCTAATCGAAATTTATCAGGGTGGACGGCTCAGGCCTGAAATATGCGTTTTCCTAAAATTTACAATTGTCAAAACGTCTGCGATCTCACAATGTTATTTCTCAGTTATTTCTCTTACAAGGTTGTCTGGAAGAGATCGCTATTTAGCGGTAACACCGCCTGTTGTATACCTATGATTTAAATGTACTGTTTCGTGTTCTGCTTTTATTTTATTTTTATGGTGTTCAATAAAGAGTATTTGTATTGTACCTATTGTATTGTAATGTTAGTACTTCTATTTTGTCAGCTTTCTCAAAATGACTGGTATTTAAAATGTGTGCAGTCTCAGGAAGCCGCCTATTCATAATGTTTACATTCCTAATATTAGCATTAAAATAAAAAATAAATAAATAAATATCAGGGGACACTGTCACACAATTTGACCTAGTCCCAAACTAAGCTCTAGGCTTGTACTATGGGTACTAGACAACGATAAACATACTTAGGTAGAGAAATAAATACTTAAACACATTGAAAACATCCAAGACTCAGGAACAAATACTTATGATCATCACACAAATATTTGCCCTTACCGGGATTTGAACCCATACTACCATAATCACCTAAATTGAAAGGGTTAATTTCTTGGAATACTTACTGTTTGATAAATATCTATAATTACTGTATTATTCATATTATTATGATGACTATTATTTAAAATGGCCCCTTTCCTGTTGTTGAAAAACCAAAAAGGAAAAGATTGTAAATGTGGCGTTCATGATTGCAGACATTTTGGGAAAAAGACTTTTCTGGAATGCAAAAATTGTAAGAACGCAGATATTTTGAGGTTACAGACATTTTGAGAATAAAAACTTTCTGAAAAGCGAACATTATATGAAAACTGACATTTTTGGAGACAGACATTATAAGAAGCTGATATTATGCAAAAGACGTGCTAACATAATGGAAAACCGTATTTTTTTGCAAAATAAATTTTTGGTTAACGCATATTTCAGGCCCGAGCCGAGTAGACGGAGCTACGCAAAAGCGGAGCTCCTATTTCCGAGTATTTTTGCCCTTCTGGCCGACTGAACAGCTAACATTTAACCTACACCTACCTCATGTTTATGATACTAGTTGTGATCAGTAGTGCCATGGGACAGTCGCTAACCGTAGTTTATTTAAAACCAATACAACCTCTCCAATATTGTACCTTATTAATACAATCTAGTTGAATCAAAACATCGATACATGACCTGATGACATCTTGTAAGGAATTCAGTTTTCAGTTAAATATGAACGTGCGAGATGACAGTTTAAATGTCAGCTAAAACAGGGCCTCTATTCAGGTGCGTTAAAACGATTCGTGTTTGACACGTTTATGTCACAGTCGCCATTATTGTATATGACATAAGAGTTATGAAAACGTTGACAATACGGAAACAGGTCAAAAACGATATCGTTATAACGCAGTTGAATAGAGGCCCTGATAGTGGGTAACGGCCGTTTGATCTGCAGTATCTCAAATTCATTAGCAAAAGCAAATTCAATCCTATTTCCTCAACTCAACATCATATCTTTATTTTTCTTGGAACATGAGTGGGGTCATACACACTCTTAAAAACAAAAGTTGACTTAGCAATGGTCAATAGTTAAAAGCTTGTGTGCATATAAGTTATGTTTTTATATGATAGGTCTAAAGCAGTCCTGACGGCGTTTATGCGGGAATGGGCTTAGCCGGAAAATTAGGCCTTAAAAACGTTAACTTCTGGCGTGTCTATAGGAATGACGCTTACCTAAATCTGTGAATATGACCCGAGTGTTTTTCCTAGTAACCAATTAGATACGATACTAGGTTGAGTTGGTAAAAGGACGATTTGTCGTAGCATTGCAGAGACGTTTACCTTGAAGTAGAGCAGGCACTCGTGCGCCTCGCGCGCGCGCTTGAGGTCCATGAGCCCCTTGGCGAGGCGGAAGTGCGACTTGACGTGCGCGGAGTCCAGCCGGATGGCGCGGTAGCAGTCCCTGATGGCTGCGTACGTGTCGCCAGACCTGGGGTCGGGTGCATGAAAATGAAAATAGTTTATGTCACAATTAAAACTGTTACACAATAAGTTGGGGTTGGAACATCCTTGTAAGTATTAGAATACTATACTAAAATACTTGTGTCAGGATGTACCGCTCCTCAATAACGATGCAAGTACATACATTAGAAATAAAGAGTAATTAATACGAGTTATAATTTTAAAATAAGATAGGCTTAAAAATCTAGTCTGTGTGTGTGTGTGTGTGTGTGTGTGTGTGTGTGTGCGTGTGCGTATGCGTGTGCGTGTGCGTGTGCGTGTGCGTGTGTGTGTGTGTGTGTGTGTGTGTGTGTGTGTGTGTGTGTGTGTGTGTATGTTCGCTGTAATTTACCTCTTTTCAAAATTCAAAATATACGATTTACATTATACAATTCAATTTTACAATGTATGTTTTTAAATTAGTATATTTAACAAAGTAGTTCCTAGGTTTTCTCATAGCTTAGGTTTAGGTTGTAGCAGTTGGTAACAGTTTTTTTAATATCATACAATTTCAATGAGTACACATGGTTTTTTTTAATTAATCTTATTATATAAGTAAGTGGACTGAATAATATATTGCCCCTTTAGGAAGACAGATTTGAAGGAGAGTATGGGTGCAACATTTTTCCTACGGTTTAGCAATGGTGGATCAAAACTTAGACTTTTATGTAGCTTTAAAACATGCATCATCGGACTCTCGGAAAGCCTGTTAATTGCCATAATTATGTTTTGGGTCATGTTTTTGTGTACTTTAAATAGAGTTATAATTCACAAATCGCTGGGTCCGATATTTTTGCAGATTTTTTTTTAATACCTAACGTGGCTACGTTAGGTTTAGATGATTGAATGAGAAAATATGTTTTTTTTGTTTGTAATGAATAAAGTCAAAAACTACTGGACAGATTTTGAACTTTTACCAGGAGAATGCTATATTATCACTAAGTAACATAGGCTGTTTCATTATCATTTCCACGCAGACGGAGTCGCGGGCAACAGCTGTTGTATGGATTCCTTTTTATTCGATTTATGACTTTTTTAACACAGTTGCTCAAAAAGTGGTACTTTTCGTAGTTGTATATCGTGCGGAAAGTTGTATATTACGCACTAGTGCGATATAGTTTTCCATTTTTTTTTAATATAATTTTGATTCAACTTCCAAGCCGTGCATCCAACCAAAGAGTCTGCATGTTCAACCACTTTTTGATTACGTCATTTAGCATTGAGACTATACATAGGTAATATAAGTAATTTAAACTATTAAAATTAAATACAAACATACATACACACATAAAATGTATCGAGGTAATATTTAAAAAAAAACAGCTCTCATCAAGATGGCTAGTATTACGAATGATTAGATAGTTGCGTATTAAGGTGAATTCACTTTACACCATGCCGAAACCGGGCCCAGCCCAGTACGGCGTAATGTGAATTCACTTTTATGCATTACCGCTGGTTAATAGAGAATTATTCTTTTTGATTTTTAAATATAGGTAATTAAATTACTGTGACTTTTTTTTTTACTTGGCTGAATGGTCACAACCGTTGCCATTTCATAAAGTCTGTGTCAATTAAGAGTAAAATTCTCTCTTGTAATAGTTTTATTTACTGATTTATTATTGTTTTATGGATATTTTTTCGCAAATGTATTAAAAAACGTCGTTTGATACACGTGCGGAACTGTCATTAAAATGACTCCCGACTCTTGTCCCTCGCTTGCAGCTCGGGCAAAGATACTTCGAGACTCGTGTAAAATAACATACTTTCCGCACTTGTATCAAAATGTACTATTCTAGTACCCTTAATTCGGGTAGGTTTCCAATTATGACTCGTTTTCACAAAAAATACAAAGTTAATGGTTTATTGAAGATCGCGTCCTATGTGTCACGATAATTAGTCATACAAACTATATGGGTAACTTTCGTTACACTAAAGAATGAATTAAGTCTTGTATTAATTAAAGCCCTTAACCATGTACATTTTTTTTAAACAATGATTTTTGAAAAAAATATTATATTGTAAATTTTTAATTGACAATGAAAAAGCCAATAAATTTAACTACAATTGTAATTGCAATGGACTGTTTCGTGTCCTGTTATTTCAGTGTTCAATAACAGTACAGTAAGACCACAAATATAAGTTACGCCGGCAATCTTCGTCCACGCAGAAAGGTGCTCACTAATGCCGAAGATAAACGAACGTAAAAATCAATGCAATACAAACCTTGTCGTGTTACGCGAAAGGTAGAATATGAAATGACAGTTAAACTCGTGCTTTCTCACTCATGACGATTAGCGATTAGCGCTTAGCGCTCGTGCGTCTCAGCTTTTGTACGAATGACAACTGACGCAAAGCTAAATAAAATGGCGGTCGGCGGCGTCGCTGCAATGGCTGCCGATTTTTTGTCCAATAGGCGTTGAAGTTTTACCCGCGCAAACGTATTGCCTTATAATTGGCCAAAACGTTTTCGCGCCTTCTAAAAAAATGCTTTCGCGCAGGTACATCGTTGTAACTTATATTTAGTAATAGTAAAATTATTTGATACACTTAAATACGCTGTAAACGACATTCGCAAGGGATAACCATTTTAGTCTGTGACATTTTCAAAAGTAAGAAGTACTTTAATTGTACGAGGAGGAGGAGGATTGTTTGGAGATAGTTCTCCTAGTCCAAACACCATTTTAAAAAGTAAAAAAATTTCGCTGTCGATGCTCTTGCTATTTTTTAGGGTACCGTAGCCAAATGGCAAAAAACGGAACCCTTATAGATTCGTCATGTCTGTCTGTCTGTCCGTCCGTATGTCAGTCACTTTTTTCCGAAACTATAAGAACTACACTGTTGAAACTTGGTAAGTAGATGTATTCTGTGAACCGCATTAAGATTTTCACACAAAAATAGAAAAAAAAAACATAAATTTTGGGGGTTCCCATACTTAGAACTGAAACTCAAAAATTTTTTTTCATTAAACCCATATGTGTGGGGTATCTATGGATAGGTCTTCAAAAATGATATTGAGGTTACAAACATCATTTTTTTCTAAACTGAACAGTTTGCGCGAGAGACACTTCCAAAGTGTTGAAATGTGTCCCCCCCCCCCCTGTAACTTCTAAAATAAGAGAATGATAGAAATAAAAAAAATATATGATGTACATTACCATGCAAACTACTTCCACCGAAAATTGGTTTGAACGAGATCTAGTAAGTAGTTTTTTTTTTAATACCCCATAAAAACATTGATCAAAGCTACAACGAACTTTTATATTATGTTATTTGCTGCTACGGAACCCTTCATGGGCGAGTCCGACTCGCACTTGGCCGCTTTTTTATTTATTTGATGATGCCTGGAACGCAGAACTTTGCACAGACCTTGTTTTTACAAGGTACAACACAGACCTCATTAAAACATAAAGAACTGTAAGTAACCTACCTGAGTAATACAAAATGATTACTTACTTACAACAGTAAGGTTAACATTTCCGAGCATGTTGGAGAAAAGAGTATGTGTATGGATTGTGTTGTGTTGTGTAGTGTAGTGTTGTGTAGTTTAGTGCTCTGCAGTGTAGTGTTGTATTGTTGTGTTGTGTAGTGTAGTGTAATGTAGTGTAGTGTTGTTGTGTTGTGTAGTATTGTTGTGTTGTGTAGTATTGTGTTGTGTTGTCTTGTGTTGTGTAGTATTGTGTTGTGTAGTATTGTGTTGAGTTGTGTAGTATTATTGTGTTGTGTAGTATTGTGTTGTGTTGTGTTGTGTTGTGTTGTGTAGTGTTGTTGTGTTGTGTTGTGTAGTATTGTTGTGTGGTGTTGTGTTGTGTAGTGTTGTGTGGTGTGGTGTGGTGTGGCGCGGTACTGACCAGCCGCGGCGCATGAGGGCGGCGGCGCGGTTGGAGTAGAGCAGCGCGGCGTTGGGGCTGACGCCGAGCGCCGCGTTGTACAGCTCCACCGCCGGCGCGTAGTTGCCCTTTTTTACCAGCTCGTTCGCCTGGACCATACAATAGAATACAATATCAGTAACATTCAATTTGAACCTTAATACAATACAATACAATACAAATATTTTTTATACCACCACACACAAATACAGCATGAAAAGTAAAATACAAATAAAAAGCTACTAAGCGAGTCAATAGGCGGTCTTATCGCTAAGTAGCGATCTCTTCCAGACAACCTTACAAAGAAGAGAAGTTATAAAGAAACAGAAATAAATTGGTAGGCGGTGCAAACTAAACTAACAAAAGAAAGAAATAGATAAAAAAAGAAAACAAGTAAAAATAAAAATAACACCAAACATTCAAACGACATATACGTATAATATACATAAAAAAACATATATAAACTTAAATAGATAAATAAATATATAATACTATGACGATACCGTTTGTGTTTCATTATGAATGTTGTACAGTGGCACGTGCTAACTCGGTAGCTAGCGGTTTTGTGATAATAGAGACAGCGGCCTTTGTTTGAAAGACTAGGGCTCGAAGCGAAAACATCGCCTGGCAAGATGAATAGTATAGTGTGGTGCACTGACCCGCTCCTTGAGCAGGCGCGCGCGCTCGCTGGCGCGCTCGGGCGGCGGCGGCGCGGGCGCGGCGGGCGGCGCGGCGCCGCGGTAGGCGTGGTTGTGCTGGATCACGAAGCTCTCCAGCAGCACGGGCCGCCGCCCGCCCTCGATGTCGAACAGGTAGATCTGCACAACAACACACCTATTACACTAACGCCCACAACAACAGCTCTAAGGGCCTGTCGTTTGGTCAGTAGTTAACTGAACTGATGGTTAAAATTCGAAGAAAGAATCGAAAATCTGACACATTTCGTTGAGATTTATTCATTTATTTACCATAAAGATCATTCGTAACTATCAGCTAAATGCCATAACATTACAAACTTAAATCTAAATTATCATTATTAATTATCTAGTCGTCCATCTTCTAGCATTCGCTTACTTTCATCAATCACTGCTTTTGCATTGATCTTGATCGTAATGCAAACAGATCGCAATGCAATCGCGATTTAACCATTAGTTACGATTTTTAACAATTACTTAGTTTAACTACTGATCAAACATCAGACCCTAAATATCTTCTCAGAATTCATTTATACTTTAAAAAAGTAATAAAATAACATATTAATAAAAATAATTAAAAACACGCCGATCATCTAATAATCTAAAAAATACTTTCAAAACATACCAAATTTGGCCTACAAACGTTCGAAACGACGCACTCACACAGACGCACGCCTCTACGAGGCCGCTAAGTGGACATGGCAGTGCTGTTAGTCGCGAGTGTCTGTGTGTGTGGAAGCAATCAGTCAAATAATTAAAAAGTTCAAGATAGCGGCTACTTTGTCTCAATCTGTCAACGGATTCGTTGTTGGAGACCTCACAGATCCCTCCCTACGTATCGATTGAATAATAATATATTCAACATGGCGACAACTTTTTCTCCATCTGTTAACGGATTCGCTGTCGCAGACCACACCAGATATCGATTTTGCACTAACTAGACGAGATACAATAAACATTTTATTTTTAATTTTTACTAAATTTTATAAGCCTTACGCTCATTGCTTAGCTTCTTAACTGCTTTAGCTATACCGGGTGTACAATCCAAATGGGTCAGTATGGTGAAGTCGGAAACTATGAGAGATAGCGAAATCTGTTCTTAGGAACCATGACGTCGATTTTAGATTTAATAATATTTTTTTTTCAATTTTGCTGTGCTTCTTGCGACTTATACACATTGATTTTGACCAGGTTCGATTCCCGGTTATTATGAGAGTTAATAAAAAAGTTTGAATGTAATTATTATTAAATCTAAAATCGACGTCATGGTTCCTAAGAACAGATCTCGCTATCTCTCATAGTTTCCGAGTTCACCATACTGACCCATTTGGATTGTACACCCGGATACATATATGCTGTGGTGACGGATTATTAGATTGTTGTAAAACATACGCAAAATGTGTCTTAATATACCTAACCTCAAAAAAGGCGATTTTTAAAATATTTTAGAATCGGCTCATGAAACCCTTTCATTTGACACCACACATATTAGGTTTCTAAACAATAAAGCCACAGAAAAAAATATGACGTCATTCCTCAAAATTTGTGTTTTAACCTAAAGTACCCGTACACATAACAGCTATCCTGTACATCAATTTGCGGCATTCTATCAATATTTGCTTTGTACAGTCAGCATCAAATATATTGTAACAGCCGAAGTAACCAAAAATATTTTGTGTGGTGAGACGAACCATTTTTAATCTATTTAAACTTTCGCCATTGAGGATAGACACAATAGCTAAGGTCAACCTTCCTCAAAGACACTTAGGTCTATTTTACTCTGTCAACCATGACGCTGTCAATGGCATTCAAAGAGTTATTATGTGTTTTAAGTTACCTGTTCGGAGCCGAGATTGACGAGCAGCTCCGTGCCGTCGTGGCTGAAGGCGACGTACGTGGTGGCCTTCTTCGGGAAGTTGTGCTCGTTGGGCTCGAACGACAGGTGACCTGCCAAACAGATGTTAGTTTCAAACACCTGCACACACTCATAAATAGACAAGCAATCATCAGAGCTCCGAAAGGGTAATCTATTCTTGTATCATTAATGTCATTTGTAGATATTAATATGGATACACCCTGAAAATAAATATTAAAAAACAAAACTTTATTCATGCATTACAGAACGATTACTGACTAGCCCCGTGTGGTTGCCGGGTTAGAATAGCACCACTCCATGGCCTATATTCAGGTGCGTTAAAACGATATCGTGTTTGACTCGTTTAAGAATCGTTTATGTCACAGTCGCCATTATTGTAAATGACATAAGAGTTGTCAAAACGTTGACAATACGGAAACACGTCAAATACGATATCGTTATAACGCAGTTGAATAGAGGCCCATGTCGTAAGAGGCGACCAAGGGAATAAGGGCTTGTAATACTGTTAGGCGGGCTTGCAACCTATCATGGGATCCTATCATTTCATAACCAACGTTCCACAAATGATTAATTTCACAAACATAATTATTATTTGACAGCCCGCGTTTTTTTCCGAAACTGCAAATAATTCTGGATTTATTTCAGGAACATCACATGTATACCTTCCATGTAATTCCATCTATATACCTGTAATCTGACATGCAATATAGGGTAGTTTTATAAAAATACTGAAATATTTGTATTTAAAGAAAAAAACGCGGGTTGGCAAATGAATAGGTTGCGAAACGATGCAGTTGTCGAAGTTTTGTCGGCGAAAAGGAAGAAAACTACCTATTCTTGGCCTAATTGTGCAAAATGTGGTTACAGAATTATAAAAAGTCCTTAAAAACTTTATCATTTCTGTAGCTCTGCCTACCCCACTTTAGGAAATAAGGCGTGATGTTATGTATGTATATTTTCAATACATTTCTTCTTGCGGTTAATACTTAATGATATAAAAAGATCTTTCTACATCCACTGAAGTGAGAAGAGCGAAATTATACATTAAAATACTGTCTACATTCGTGCCTTCCGAAAGTTTTTAGCATACTGCGTGATCACATTCAACTCCGGTTTTCTAGTCATGAATTCTTATCTCTGATCGATCTAAATCATCGCATAAGTAATTCAATTACCGAGGAAAACGACAATTGAATGACAGGGTATGTCCATGTTATGCAAACACTGAAAACGGCTCACCCTTTCTGAGCTCTGGTAATCTTTCAGGGCATCTATTCAGGTGCATTAAAACGATATCGTGTTTGACACGTTTAAGAATCGTTTATGTCAGTCGCCATTATTGTAAATGACATAAGAGTTATCAAAACGTTGACAATACGGAAACAGGTCAAAAACGATATCGTTATAACGCAGTTGAATAGAGGCCCAGTTTATTCAGTTTATTAATTGCTTTCACGGGTACAATGGTGTTTAAGGTACAACTTTGTTCTGCCATGAAACCCTGTCGGGCACTACAATATTATTATGCTTAACTAATACTAGGCTTAGCTATTTAATAGGAACTATCTTATTATTACTAAATAAAATTTACTATCTTACACATACTAGTTACACTAACACACGTATACGCATCCTTCCTACCCCCCGTGCCCCGTACTGACCGGGCGCGTAGTACTGCACGGCGGCGCGCGGGATGTTGTGCTCGGGGTCCCCGGAGCCGGCGCGCGCGCAGCGCACGTTCTGCCGCTCCCACGCCACGCGCGTCCCGGGCGTCGTCATCTGCAGGACCATATTAACATACATTCAGGGGTTCCCGAGAGAATGGCCAAAAACCATGTATCGATAAAATCGCAGGTCTATAATGGTCTGCCATAATTGTTTTTAGTCATAATGTGTTTTAAGTCATAACCAGAGCTTATCGACTTCCGATATTCATAATTTTATCGAAACATTATTGAACACAACACAACGTATCAATGAAGATTAAAAGTAAAGATAAATAACAAGCGGTCTTATGGCCAAAGAGCGATCTCTTATATATCTGACACAACTAACCAAACCTAACATACGTAATTAATGTTTAAGATACCCTGAAAACATTATGGTTTCAGCAGAAAATAGCGTTCGATGAAATGAAATTCCATGAAATCATTCGATGAAATAATAGGCGCCCCATATTTTTTTATAATTTCATTTCATTTATTTCAAGACAATTTTTAACTGTATATAAACATGACAAAAAATGCAGTGCTGTCAGGCACAAAACAATCAATAACGTTTATTCAAACGAATCCAATAGTTTTAACGCATGTCTCAAACAAACCAATTTTATAGTGACGTTATAACGCAATTTTCCTTAAAAATTAAAAAAAATATCATACTTATTTAAATGCAAAAACCACGCAATTAGTGTTTTCAATTAGTTTTATCGAAAAAAACTATAAAATCTAGGAGTTTTTTTTTGGTGATATCCCAATTGGGAATCTGTAGAGATGCAAATCCGTTCGATTAAGAGTGTATAAAGTTGGGTATCTGTAGAATTGGGAATCTGTAGAAATAATATTCTGTAGGATTGGGAATCAGCACAGACATAGAGAATTGGGAACACTGCCCGCAAAGCAGGCATTGCAAAACATCAAAATATTTTTTTTCGTGTTAAAGAAGAAGGCACACGAGCACTCAGGCCACCTGATGGTAAGTGGAATCTGAGACATTTGAACTCTCAAGACTTTAATCCTAAGAATCAGAATCCCAACCCTGAGAACTAAGATGGAATGCCGAGAGAGATGATGGATGGATGAGATGGAGAGTTTTATCGTGTGTAACGTCGTATCGTGTCTCCTCGGAAGCAACTAAATGGTTTTCTTCCTACCTTTGCGACCGTGTTCAAGCTGTCCGTGCTGGTCGCAATCTGTCTGACTGGTGCGACTTGACCACTGGAGTTCCGCAAGGTGGAATCCTTTCCCCTCTTCTTTTTTCAGTTTTCATTAACTTAATAACATCCAAAATTAAATGCTCTTACCATCTGTATGCGGACGACCTGCAGTTATACGTGCAAGCTAATGTAAACGACCTGACCTCTGCAATTGCTCTCCTCAATGATGATCTGGAGCACGTTGCTGACTGGTCACGAAGCTTCGGCATATCCGTCAATCCCTTAAAGTGCAATGCAATCATTGTGGGGAGCTCACGTCAGCTTCTTAAGTTGGATACAGTTTCCGTCGCACCGGTTTTGTTTAATGGCAGTGCTATCCCTTTCTCGGATTCAGTCAAGGATCTCGGTCTCGTCGTGGACTCTCGGCTTTCTTGGGATGACCATATTTCTGATGTGAGCCGCAAGGTCACGAGTACTCTACGTGCGCTTTATAGATTTAAAAATTTCCTCCCTGTAAGTACCAAAACGTTACTCGTGCGAGCACTGGTGCTGCCTATAATTGATTATGCCGATGTGTGCATCACCAACGTCAACCAGGACTCCCTCAATCGTTTAGACCGTCTCCTAAATAATGGCATACGTTTCATTTTTGGACTTCATAAATATGATCATATTTCTTTTTTCCGCCGTCAACTCAATTGGCTTCCCATTCGTCAACGTAGGTCCTTTAGGATTTTGTGCACTCTCTTCTCTATTTCGTTCGAGCCCTCTGTTCCAGATTATCTTAAATGTAAATTTAATTTCGATGCCCCACGTCCTGGGTGTGAATTACGTTCCTCCCGCTGCCTAAAACTCAAAATTCCTCTTTACCGTACTGGGTTTATGTCCGATTCTTTCGCCCTTCAGGCAATTCGTCTCTGGAATGCGCTACCATTTGAAATACGACAAGCGTCCAGTAAGTTTGTATTTAAACGTAAGCTTCGCGAACATTTCCTCAAGCAAGAACTTAAGTAAGTGTCATCATCTTCATCACACACTGTTTTCATTGCATGTATTTAAGTATTGTTTATGTATTATATAAACTTATATATTATTTATGTATTATATATTTTTTTTTTTAATGTTAAGTAGCTATTTAGATTTAATTTAGTTTTTAACACTGTTCATTTCTCTAATTGCACCGGTTTTTTATTCTCTGTTGAACATGTGGTTGACTGGTAGAGAATGCCTTTAGGCATTAAGTCCGCCATTTGTACTTTTTACATTTATTTGTATTGTGCAAAGAAGATTAAATAAATAAATAATAAATAAATAACGTACCGGGCTGGTGACTTGCAGCTTGCTGAGCTTGATCATCCTGGTGTCGTAGAGGCGCACGTAGAGGTCGTTGGCGCCGACGGCCAGCTGGTGCGGGCGGCGCGGGTTGACGGCCACGCACTTGGCCTCGGCGTAGCGCCCGAGGTGGTTGAGCAGGTTCACCAGCACGTTGGCCGAGTTGCAGCGGTGCTCGGTGCGCAGGTCGTGCTGCCTAGAGATTAAAAAAAAACATAAAACCGGCCAAGCGCAAGAGATCTGTGGGTCATACACAAATTTAGGATGGCGTCTGTCCTGTGGACACGCCAGAAGAAGTTAGCGTTTTTAAGGCCTAATTTTCTAAGGCCAGTCCCGCACAAACGGCGTCCGACTTCTTCAGATCTATCATACATACATAAATCACGCCTGTTTCCCAGAGTGGGGTAGGCAGAAATAACAACAACTCTAAAAAAATATGTTGATTTACTGCAACCACATTTTGCACAATCAAGCTAAGATATTTACCAGTGTTTTAGTGACAGATTGCAAGCCCATCGCCTAACAGACAACATCGCCTACTACAAGCCCTTATTCCCTTACGGCCGAACCCTATATTCAAACCAGGCAGAGACCACTTCTTTCCACCTGCTACGATCCTGACAAAGCTCTTTCGCTTCTTCCACATTCATACATCGAGTCATGCGTGCACGTCGGTTTCGGGTACTTAAGATTCGGCCCCTTTCCAGTATTTCCCCGATTCAATTCAAAACGCCTAGGGCGCCCCCTTCCGACCCTTCCACTCACTTTGCACTGTATATTTGTTTCGTCAATCGTTTTTCATCCATCCTTTCCAAATGACCGAACCATCGAAGCATGCCCTTTTCAATCTTAGTCACTACATCTTCTTTCAGACCACACTTCTCTCTGATGTTTTCATTCCTTACTCTATCACACAGTCAGATCAGATCTATCATATAAAAACAAAACAAAACAAAACTTATTTGCACACAAGCTTTTAACTATTGAGCACAGGAAAGTCAACTTTTGTTTTTAAGAGTGTGTATGACCCATATACAGCATACATACATACATAACGTCACGCCTTCATTCCCAGAGTGGGGTAGGCAGAGCTATAGAAATACCATTTAACTCTAAAAAAGACTTGTTGATAATTCTGTAACCACATTTTGCACAATCAGGCTAAAATGTTTACCAGTGTATTAGTGACAGGTTGCAAGCCCATCACTGGCATAGCACAAAGGGCACCCAACAGCTGCTGAGAAGAAATGCGGCAAGAAACTCAACTCACTCGCTATCTGGGTTAGTCTGTGTCATTTAGACGACGCGTTGGCCTGGTTAGTATTGCCGTAATACCAAAGAAGGCGGCTAACTACAATCTAGTTGCCGGAGCATTATATACTCTATTGGTAACTGCATTACATTTAAAATGTTTCTACTTTAACTAAGCACTTAGCCGCCTTCTTCGGAATCACGGCAGAATAGTGACCCCGCATTCCCGGTAAGGGGCAAATATTTGTGTGATGAGCGCGAGTATTTGTTCGCGAGTCTTGGATATTTTCTATTTATTTAAGTATATATTCCTCTATGTAAGTGTATCGTTGTCTAGTACCTATAGTACAAGTCTAGAGCTTAGTTTGGGACTAGGACTAGATGAATGTGTGAGATTGTCCCGTGATATTTATTTGTTTTATGTTAATCATCCAAAACTTTTTTTTTATGTCACTGAGAAGGCAAACGAGCACACAGGCCACCAGATGTTAAGTGGAAACTGTGACCCATATACATTCGCATTCACAAGACTGCAACCCTGACGACTAAGATGGAATGACTTACATTACATTTTTTTTTATGTTAATGAGAAGGCACACGAGCACTCAGGCCACCTGACGGTAAGTGGAATCTGAGACCCATAGACACTTGAATTCTCAAGACTATAATCCTAAGACCTCAAATGCGTTGCCAACCCTGAGGACTAAGATGGAATGCCTCTATGCTAGTAAGTATAATTTCACCGGTTGTCTTATCCCCACACCGGAACACAACAATGCGAACACTGTTGCTTGGCGGTTGGTTATTGGATAAGATGGTGGGAGCGATCCGGACCCTGCAGAGGGTCCTACCACCACTAAAATTAATTTAAACTTTACTATTAAATTATTCTAGGTCTTTCGTCTTACGAGATAGCACTAAGTAAACTCACAGAATAAGCCCGTCCTCCCCGGCGGACCACAGCAGATGCGGGTTGTGCGGGGCGGCCGCGAGCCGCTTGACGCGCCCGCAGTGGCAGGAGCACTCCAGCACCGGCGCGCCGCCGCACACGCTGCGCGCGCGCACCGTGCCGTCCGCCGCGCACGTCGCGATCAGCTCTGGCGATAGGAACTGGGAAAACAGTAGAGCTCTAAACGGTTGTACACTGTTTTACAGAAACTCATTTCATACAATGTATCACTTCGCAGAATTTTCATTTCATAGGAAGCTAAGGACAATGGGCAAATTTGTATGGGCACTGTCCCCCCCCACCAACAGTAACGGATGCATGTCTATATGTTTATAAGGACCCAAAAAAAGACAAAATACTTATTTTAGTAGCAAAATCAATGGGATTTTTTAATGAAAACAAGGGCCAAATAAGGCAAATCATCCATATATGTGTTCATTTTCAAACAAATTCCATACGATACGATTATGGTTTTCCAAGAAAACCTCATACATCTGGTGATCGTCTCCATAGTAAAAATACATAATGTTGCTGAGATCTATTAAATGAGACATGTTTCATTTCTGTTGGTGGGGGAGGACATTTCTGCCCATGGTCCTTTCTGCTGTAACCTTACAGTTTTCCGACAATTCTTTGGTGGTCACAGGTCTAACCTTACCTAACCTACGTAACTCATGCTTAAGATAATATGAAAACATTAAGGTTTCAGCAGAAATTAGCTTTCCATGAAATGAAAATTCTGCGAAGTGATACGTTCTATGAAATTAGTTTCTGTAAAACAAGAGGCCACCGCTCTAAACGCATAGAAAACGGAAGCGATTCTAAGGTAACCGCAATATCTTCTTTGTTATAATAGTATAAGACCATAGCTGGGCACTGTTAATCAAATAGTTAACATCGTAAATTGCTGTTACAAAAACGTTACAAAAAAAGTTAACTTCGTTAAACGTTAAAAGTGTTAAAACTTTACATTTCAGAACATTTAACGCAAGTTAGCGTTAATCGTTAATCGTTGATCCGTGAACACGTAATATCGTTGCGTTAAGAGTGCACCGAGCGTCCAGTGGCGCCCTCACTACTTTTATTGTGTTTTCTAATAAACTAAAGTATTATCTTAAAATCAAAGAGCGCTTTACTGTTGTACAAATAAACAACTTTGTTAATTAACGATTAACGGAATAACGAGTTTATGCCCAGCTATGTATAAGACTAAGTCGCTTTCCGTGTCTGTTTGTATAACCGCTCAATCATAAGTCATAACCACGCAACGGATTTTAATGTGGTTTTCACCACCATTCCCGGCACGTAAAAAAGCCGCCGGCGATGTAAGTACCTGCGCAATCACGCATTTATCGACGAAATTGGTGGTATGAAGGGGCGGGACGGGGTAACACTCCGCTGTTAAGCTTATGCGCGCACGCGATTGGTTGGCGACTGTACTCATGCGCAAACACATCCCCTCCATTGTCACTCAGCGGCCTCTTAACAACTATAGATATTTTTTGACGAAAGGTTTTTATGTGTAATACATTTCGGTTTATGTAAAGGTGGGTACGAATTAGAGCAGCCTCGGGTTGAGGCACGCACGGCTCACCTATTTTGCTCAAATTCGTACGCGCTCACGCGCTGTGCGCGAGCAGCGCACGAGCGGCACGCGGCGAGCCGCCGTGAGTCGGTCTTTTGACCGTGCTCAAAGGCGCCTCAGTGTGCGTGCCTTGCGTAATTTGGACGTGTATCCGAGTGTGCCGCAGGCGGAACGACAAGTTCTAACATGTCTGTGGGCGAGGCGCGTACAAATTTGACAAAGATGCTGAGCCGTTCCACCACCGAGGCGATTTCTTCTTCTTTTTGTTAATAATTCGGTGAATTATGATAAACGCAGCCGCGGCTGTCATCGTGTGAGACGCCATTTTGAAATGTCGGCTCGCCGCGAGTACGCTGCCTCACTCGCGCATGTTTATGTGCAACAATTTGACTCGCGAGCAGCTCATCGCGCGGGGCGAGCATGCCTCGGGCTGAGCCGCTCAGATTCGTACCCAGCTTTAGACTGTTACAGAAAACTCACGAACTTATTTAATAAAATTGTTTTTTTTTGTTATCTTAATTTGATGAATACCTTTGCTCTTCAAGCACCTATAGCATAGGCCACTAATGTTGCCTATTAGGGGAGACTTAAATTATAAACTTTTTAGTAGTACCTCGGTGCAAGACCTCTTCCAATAGGTGGTAGAGAACGAGTTCAACATAGACAAACGCGGGCTAAAGCCTGTTAATCGTACGCTTGGTCATATAAGCATGACCGAACAGTCAAAAACAACACATATTAAATGTTCTTCGTAACCGTTAACAATATTGCATCATTCTACAATTTCTAGTAATTGTGATATCTTATCCAAATAAATTAAGAGAAGTTGTTTATATTTGTTATTACCTGTTTGTCTCAATAACTACTCACCACACTTTATAGTCTTTACTGATGACAATGATCTCAGATTATAAATAAACATAACCCACTTGACTGCGTGCGTCCTACCTATCATGACATACGGAGCCGGAACGTGGACACTTACGATAGGGCTGGTTCATAAATTTAAAGTCGCTCAGCGAGCTATGGAGAGGGCTATGTTGGAGTTTCCTGAAGGATCGGATCCGGAATGAGGTGATCCGACAGAGAACTAAGGTTATCGACATAGCCTATCGAATTAGCAGCTTGAAGTGGCAGTGGGCCGGTCATTTGTGCCGAAGAACTGATAGTCGCTGGAGTTATCGTATTCTTGAGTGGAGACCGCGAATCGGCAAACGTAATGTAGGACGCCCTCAGACTAGGTGGAGCGACGATCTTCGCCAGGTGGCTGGCAAGAGCTGGATGGAGTGGCCACGAATCGTACTCGTTGGCGTGCAATGGGAGAGGCCTATGTCCAGCAGTGGACTAATATACGCTGATGATGACGATGATGACCCACTTGACTTGAATGCTTGGCCTAAGATACCTAACGTAACAGCTTAGTACCTATCTAGTCTAGGGGACACGGTTTCTGTAGGACAACTTATCGAAACTTTATTTAGTTTTTCATTTCATTTAGTTTAGCATCGTCATGGGTAGGTATAAATATTATTATTAATTTAT
This sequence comes from Acleris holmiana, assembly GCA_949316455.1. Classification (NCBI taxonomy): domain Eukaryota; kingdom Metazoa; phylum Arthropoda; class Insecta; order Lepidoptera; family Tortricidae; genus Acleris; species Acleris holmiana. The sequence goes on from OX438774.1 coordinate 19,464,580, forward strand.
TTATTTGCTCTTGTTTATTAGAAGTTTCGACACTTTTTCCTGCTTAGCTACGCATGAAATATATATTTTTTAAATTTATTAATTGATTTATTTAATGCTAGGTTAAGTTTTACCATTGCCATAAGCAATATATAAAAAAAAAATGACTGTTGAGTTTCTTGTGGCGCTTCTTCTCAGCAGTGGTCTCTTTAAAGCGCCAGTAGAGTTTTGACGTGTAAAAATGCCGGTGCGGCCTACTTACTGAATAAACAACTGTTATCTTTTTTTTTTACAGAAGCTTGTGGAGCTAACCCCATGTGCTTGTTTAGTCCACAAGAGGAAATACTCTTTTACCGAACAACTGTCCTCGCGTGTGATATCCACGGACTTACTTCTCTAATAAGGCCGTGAGAGTGTCTATAAATAGCTCGACATTGGCGAAATACACCTCAACAGGAGTGCAAGCCATTAATTAAAATTAGAATAAGATCCTTATTACAACATATTATTGTTATAGTATAGTGGCTTAAAAATTTAAAATTTATCCATAAAAAAAAAAAAACTAGGCAAGTACAAACTTGTAAGTGATGCAAATAGTTTGTCCACCACGAGAATCAAGGTGTCCAAGATTTTTCCAGCTTTAAGAGGAGATTGGGAATCTCTATGTTTAAATTACTATCGATGTGATCTAACTAAAAAATAACGGTTATAAGGTTTTGCGTGTCCAATCCCGCGATGTAATCCATGTAGATTTCAAGTATTATTATTCCCTCAGGAACTTATTTTTTACTTATTTTTCCTGGATAAAAAGTAGCCTGTTTGTTAATCCTGGGTGTTAAGCTATCTCCATTCCAAATTTCAATCAGATCTGCCCAGCCATTGCAATGTGAAAGAGTAACAAGCTAACACACACACAAACTTTCACATTTATAATATTAGTAAGATCATTCATTACACTTATACTAGCAATTAATAATGATAATATACATTCATGCTTAATGGCATATGTTTTGTTTTGGTATTCGTAATTATGACAATATCTCTTCCTTTTTGCGTCGGCTAAACTGGCTTCCCAATTGTCATGCACATAGCCATAGCCGTCTGTTTTTTTTATAGTTCTATTAAATCTTAACATTTATTAACAGAAAATTATGTATCATTATAACTGTAGGTATGTGTGAGTAATATGTCTAACATACAGTTAGTTGCAAAACTGAGTCAATATTAGCACCTTAGTAGAATGTTAATAAGTCGATGACAATCAAAGCTATTTTCAAATGCTTAGTACAGAATAGTTATCCTTGAAGTAAGCTACCAAACTGCTGTATAAATAATTTATTTGTCATATATTTTTTTAATTATTTTGAACCAAAAACTGTAAAATTCAATTTATGTTTTATACTAGTAATTTAGTTTTCTCTATGGCAACCCCAAATAAGAAAACTATTAAAAAGTTAAATTCAACAGTTTTTAGGATAAAATTACCTAAAAACTGTAAATGACAGGTAAATCATTTGGTAGGAGTATTTGTAGGTAGCAAATTTCAAGAAGTACTTGTCGTATTAAACATTTAAAAATACCTTTAACTATTATCAACTTATTTACATTCTACTAAGGTGCTAATATTGAGTCAGTTTTGCAACTAACTGTATATACATACATACATAACATCACGCCTTCATTCCCAGAGTGGGGTAGGCATAACTGTATATGTTTCTTGTATTAATTATTAGCAATAAATCGGATAATTATGTTTTACTAGTTTTTATCTCAGTCTGTCTTCTTTTTCAATTCACCTACTATGTAAATTTCGGTTTGGTTATTTGGTCCACTAATAGAGAATGCTTATAGGCATTAGGTCTACCATCTCTTCTTAATTCTGTGCAATTAAGTTTAAATAAATTAATACAGTTATACATAATAATATTACATACACGTGTTGTTTTTAAAAATAAATATACATAGTTAAAAGGCTCAATAAAAACAAAATCACAATCACATCCTTTGTGTAACAAAAGTTAGTAATACAAACTACATATATGGGTAAGTTTTGTTACACTAAGGATTACATTAAATTTTATTTTAATTAAAGCCCTTAGCTATTTATTTTTAATCAACCCACATTTGAATTTCATTCTTATGACCTTTCTCTGAAAAGCTTAAATTCCCAACACAGTAACATACTATTTCTTTTAAGATTTTTCAAGATAAATAGTGTGCATTAATGTATATTTTTATGACTTAAATGAGAATTAAGATTTATTAAATCACCAATGCTCATTATGCTAATGAGCCAATTTTAATTAAATTGACCTAGGAAATTGACAAAAATACATATAGGCATTTAAAACTAAATCTCAATCACTCTGACTATTGTATTCATAATATTTAAGTTATTTATTCATGGCAATTGTGTCCTCTGTAAGATACCTACTACATTATACACAGATATCAAGCAACATTGTTAATCATTATTGTACAAATCATTGTCAATAAAGCCCTGTAGTGATCTATGACATATCATTGCTATGATTAAAGTTACCACAGAGCTAGAATGTTCTGACTACTGTCAGCTCACCTTCACTGAAAAAATGTTCCCAGTGTGTCCAGTAGTTATGTTATGTAGCTGCTTATACCGGTACGGGTCCCACAAGATAACGTGGAGGTCATCAGACGCAGACGCCAAAACACTGGATAAAAAAAGTTTATATGTAGATCTATGGTATAAAAAATGAGTCAACTAGAAAGTAAGTATAGGGGGGTATAAGGTGTACTTACGATCCGTCGTGGTTCCATTCCAGGCAGTTCACGCATCCCATATGCCCGTTCAGTTCCTTCTCCAAGCCTAAACGGTCAATCATGCTCCTGGTGACCGTAAGACGGTTCTGGAATTGGCGGTCCACGTATCCTTGCTCCCGTGCCGCCATCAGCCCCACCGTACCCTTCGCCCAAGCGGGCTCCTCCCTCCTACCCATGGCTGGCGAATCCACGCTCAATTTGTCTGATAAATCATCACAATCAGACATAAACTATAACTAACTGCGGCTCGGTCTATTTATAGTGCACTCTGTTCCACCCCTCATCTCCTAGATTCTCACTAGGAACTTAGATACAAAGCGCTACTCGGAACGCTATTTTCAAATAAACAATTTGCTGAGCAAAAGCTTTTTTATGATAGTGTTAAATTATATAGAAAATAAAAGCAGAGCTGTCAAACAGCTGTCGTCAATTGCCAGCCATTGAAAAAATAATGTTGCTCTCTATATAATTGATATGCGGCGTTTACACGAACGTAGCGTTTCATCCAATTAAATCAAACCGAACCAGCAGGAAACCATGATCAGCTCCCACTCTCACTTATAAACTTTTTATTTCAAGCTGAATTAACAACTGCTGGTTTCAAATTAACCAAATCAAAAAAAATACAGCAAAAATGCTATTATTTTATTGACCCGGCGTTTGATACTCTATAGTTTTGGCTATAAAAGTCCAGCATCTAGGTCATACATGTAATGTAATGAATAGGCCTCTTGAGAAAAAAAAAGATGTCAATAATAAATAAATGGGGATGTTCGTTCGTGTGATGGGATGTCGAATTGTCTTACTATGATTTGATGTTTTTCATTTATCTAGTTAAAATATAAAGTTTAAGTATAGGCCGTTACGGCTGCTGTTATTAACAGGGCCAGTTTGGTAACTAAGAACTCTCACTTCTAAGAAACTAAAATCAAAGCTAACTCATCAATAAGAACCTAACCATAAATCTACTTTTCAGACCTAGTTCAAAATGGGTGAGCGTAAGGGCCAGAACCTGTACTACCCCCCCGACTATGACCCTAAGGTCGGGGGGCTGAACAAATTCATGGGGACCCATGCTTTGCGAGAACGAGCCAGAAAACTGCACATGGGTATCCTGATAATTCGGTTTGAAATGCCATACAACATCTGGTGTGATGGCTGTAACAACCACATCGGGATGGGGGTGCGTTATAACGCAGAGAAGACCAAGATTGGGATGTATTACACCACTCCGGTGTATCAGTTCCGGATGAAATGCCATTTGTGTGATAACCATTTTGAGATCAAAACTGATCCAGGAGTAAGTATATTCAAAGCATTAAATAATGATATCAAGCTTGGCATATAGTACAAATCAAGCTAAATATACCTCATGGGCTTCCGGTAACCTTTGGGGAGGGAAGATCGCCTATTGAAAGATGTCCAGCTTTTACTTTTGATTTATTTTGTATACTGACATACTCTACTCACTGGACATTGGTGAAATCAAAGCATAATATCGCAGTGGACAACCATTAAAAAAAAGAAGTATACCTCATACTTATTTGTGACATATAGTTATATTCTCCTGGAAAGTATGTCTTAAGTTAATTTGTAAAGGAAAAAAGGAGAAGAGCAATGTTATTTCTTTTATTAAATTAGTGTCATTGATTATAATATTTTTAGGGGTTTATTTTGTTTTGGGTTTTGGTTTATTTTTGGGGTTTGTTTTGTTGTTTTGTTTGTAGTACTATTAGGCGATGGGCTTGCAACCTGTCACTAATACACTAGTAAACTTCTGGGCCTGAATGTGCAAAATTTGGTTATAGAATTGTAAACTAATCTTTTTAGATTTGTTTGTAATTCTGTAGCTCTGCCTACCCCACTCTGAGAATGAAGGTGTGATGTTATGTATGCATTAGTAAATTACTTACAATTATTCTTATTTCAGAATCTAGACTATGTCATAGTGTCTGGTGCAAGGCGCCAAGAAAACAGATGGGACCCCACAGAAAATGGCCAGATAGTCCCAGAAACCAAGGAGACGCAGAAGAGGATGTTTGACGATGCTATGTTCCGTTTGGAACACAAGACAGGAGACACAGATACTGCCAAACTGGACAAGCCACGGCTGGGGCGCCTGGTGGGGAGGAATGAAAATGTCTGGAGGGATGATTATGAAGCTAACTGCTCACTGCGGAGGAAGTTTAGAGTAAGAGATACTTTTAGGTGCCTTTTGCGATGTTGTTATATGTATCTTAGACATAAAACTTAATGTTAGATCAAACATCTTGCATGTTTCATATTCTCAATTATTTTCTTAAAAATGCATTGAATGAAGGGAAATCTGTCCTAGTGTTGGCAATTACTGAATATTGGAACCATAACTTTATTTAACGATGACACATTGGCCTAGTTGGGAGTGAACCTACCTCCGAAGCCAGCAGTCCTGGGTTTAAAACCTGATAGGGCAGATATTTGTGTGATGAGCGTTAATATTTGTTCCTGAGTCCTGGATGTTTTCTATGTATTTAAGTATGTATTTGTCTATACAACGTGTTACAAAATAATCAAGTAAAAAAGAAATTACGAAAGTAGTGTCAACCCTAGTATACTGTATACCTAAGATACTGAACTGTCGTTATTTAATAAGGGTTGACACTACTTTTGTAATTTATTTTTTACGGATTATTTTGTAACACATTGTATAAGTTATGTTTATCATTGTCTAGAACTTAGTTTGGGACTAGGTCAATTTGAGTGAGATAGTCCCCTGATATTTATTTATTTATTTCAAGGTAATAGAGGTACAAAAATATTTGTACCTTATTTTGGGTATTTTTACTAATATCCTTAAGAATGTTATCAACGTAATGTAATTAACCTTCTTTTTATGGGAATAAAGTTCCTTCTCAATTCAAGTATTTCATTGTAGTCAAGTTTAAGAGGATTGTGAAGCGATGCTTAAACCGCGTAGCTGCCGAAAATAATCCATACAAATTTAGCTCCGGGCGATAACGTTTCTCACCCCCTAGTTCTAAGCTGATTTGCATGATTTTTGAATATGTCTTTCGTATTTCTTATTTTTTTTCTTTCCAATATATATTTTCTTTTGAATGACTTGCAGCAAGTCATTCAAATATTGAAATATTACAACGTTTTCAGAATAATGCTCTAAAAGTAATAAGTAATGCACCATGGTTCATAAAGAACACAGAAGTACACAAACATCTGGAAATGCCAACTGTCAAAGAAGAAATAGAAAACTTTTGTAGAACCTACAAAATCCGACTGGAACAACATACCAATTAATTAGCCAATCTTAATTTCGGCTAAAAAGAAAGTGACTTGCTTCTATTTGACACCCAATTAAGGATGACAAATCACTGGATGTGGCTTCCCCCAAATTCTTTTACATTCCTCAGATCTGATTATAGCCTGTAGGCTGCTGCCAGATAGATAAAAAAATATATATATTTCCTTGAAAAGAAAAACGTTCAGACCTAGTTTTTCATTATATCTACAACATATTCAAAAATCGGAAAAATCGGATAATGTTTAAGGGGAGAAAAACGTTATCGCATTTTGTATGGAAATGTTTTGCTTCACAGTCCTCTTAATTCAATAAACAATGATTTATTCTTGTCTTTTTAACTTCACAGAAAAGAAGAAAAGAGCTTGAAGAATCATCCGTCAATGACAGCTTACTCCTTGCAAAGTCTTCACTGGACATCCAACTGCTCCCCGAATCTGAAGAGGATCGTCACATGGCCACCCTCTTGTCCCTACGGCCATCCCGCAGCATAGAGGAGAAACAAAACACAACACGGACTGGTATTTTAAACAGCCCAGCTTTACCTAGTTCTAGCGGATTGATTACGAGCTTCGGAGGGCTAAAGAAAGAAGAATCTTTAAGTAAGAATGCTGGTTTGACTAGAAACGCTTTAGGTATTTTGATTAAAAAGAAAAAGGTTGAACACAGTGTAGGGGATGAAAAAAATATTAGCAAGAATAAGACTACTAGTAAATCTGATAATGAACAAGAACAAAGTAAATTAGAATTAAAGGATGTAGAAAAGGACGAAACTAAAATCACTGAAGAAGACACCAAAATTACAGAATCTGAAAAAACTGATAAAAATAGTGCTGAAGATGAATCTAAGAACTTAAAAGATTCTGTTGCTCATGATGCAGTAGATATTAAGAAAGATGTAGACAAAAGCAAAGATATAAAACTGTCTTTAGTTTGTGACTATAGCTCGAGTGGTGACTCTGAATAATTATAAACATCTGCGGCTAAAATTTGATTATATAATATTCCCAGTAAATATGTGCAAGTAATAGTAAGAAATAATTGTGGTGTCCTGCATTAATAAGAGGCCGTACACGAAAGTCAGCCGATTTCGCTGATTTACGTGATTTTAAAATTGAAATACTTTACTGCTACATTTTTTTATGCGCAACACGAAAGATCATTTCAATTTTCAGCGAATTTTGATTTATCGTCCTGAAACCGGCGACTGTTTTGTGAATTTTGCTGTAAGAGGTTTGGAATATCGCATATTCACGAATCGTTTTGACGTCTATAAGGTATAGAAATATTACAATTTATTGCTGTAAAAGTCGTCAAAAAATGTATGAATCACTTTTTACCACCTTTACACTTAATTTTTTTTTGTGTAAAAAAATAATTGACTGCAATTTTTTTTAGAAAATGTGCAAAAAAATGATTTTGATTTCGACTACTTAAAACTCGTTCATAAAATTAAAACAACAGTAAAAAACTTCAGTTCAAAATCAATCCATTACCTTGAAAATGATCCGAAAAATTAAATAAAAAAATAGCAATACATAATGTTTTAAAACAACCTAAATCTTGCATTATAATACTCGACAAAAATAAAAAAGTAGCTCATTCTTTCGTAACTTATTTATTCGATCATAACATAACTGAAATGATATTTCATGATGTGCATTAAAACTTATAGAAAAGCAGTATTTTACCTGTCACGAAGCTAAACCGGCAAAATTTCGTACACGGCCTCTTAAGGCGTGAATATTGAAAAAGGCATTCTATTCCATAGAATACCATTGTATCCTTAACTGGAAAATCCCTAAAGTGTACTAATCTAACAAACTTTGAATTTTGTCCACCCCCAGCAACGGGACTAAGGAGGTTATAATATTGCCTATGATAGTCCTAGGGTGAAGACCAATCCAATGATACCTCGCACTTGAAAATCAAGATGTTTAACCTACAGAAGGTCATAAAAAAACATGGATACCGTATCCTTTCATTTTTCATAATTTAATTTGCAATAAATACATTTTTCTGAAATCATAAAACAATCTGGTAATTTTTACATGCCATTGTATAGAGCCCAAAAGGTTAGGTTAGGTTTGTTTTTTATTACAATTCTAAATAGTTCACGGTTTCAGTAAAAATGCCTTTGGCAAATGAATATCATCCTTGTGACGCCCACCATATTATTACAAACAGGAAGATTTTTGTAAATGGGAATTTGAATCTAACACCTAGGAAATAAAGTTCAATTAACTTTGCTCTCAAATTTCATTTTTAACTTTGAAACAAATAAAAATGAACTTAATGCTCACTGAAATAAAGTTCAAACTAAATTGCTTTAATTATGTATTCTCTATAGCACATCGGGCCTCACGAGGTTAAGGCACATGATTCGTACGGCGTATAAAATTCGGGCATATTAAATTATTGCATATGGAATTCGGTTAGTCGATAGAGAATTCATGGATACACACAACCGAAAACATTATATTCTCTTTTGGATAGTCAGGTAAAAAGAAAGCAATTAAAGGATCCTAATGGGTGGTTGGGTAGCAGTCCTATTGTTGGCATCCTATCGAATATTGGCACTATGAACCTTATGAATGGTTCATAGAGATGATAATTCAACAATCACTAATAGTTGTTTTACGACGTTAGTAATCCTTATATAACTTTATAAAACATTTTGTAATAACAGCATCTTTAGATTTCGATCCATTCGAAGATCCATAAATTTTAACGTCATACTAAACAATCATTTACTAGGAACAGCTAATGAATGGAACTTTTTTGGTCCATTAAACAGAGTCACGACCTATAAAAAATATATTTGTACGCCATTTTGAACCTAGGTTCATTAGCAACCTAACACTACAATTTACAACAAAATTGGTTGCGTATTTTCGAAGTTACTATCTGGTTTAAGAAGTTATATTTGTAAGCAGTTGTATGAACAAATGGCGAGTGGGCGAGTTTTTGTGCCGGTGAGTGTATAAACCAGGGATCGTTACCGGTATTCTGACTACCGGTTTTAAATGAGGTATTACCGGTTATAATTGACTTTACTATTTATTTAAGCTCTGATTAGCGGTATAATAAATACCGGTATTCAAGTTTATTATCGGTTTAGACAATTGACAACAATACCCCTTTTTGATACTTTACCCCTAAAAACAATAACCAGTAATACCTGTCAGTGTCAATATTCTCGTTTATTTTTATATGTAAATGTTTTCGGTGCTCTTACAAAAAACTTAGACTCGCCTTAGACAAGTCTGAAATTACAGTTCATTTAAGTCTAATTGACATCTCACTTATCAGGTACAATGAATAGCGGTATTGAATACAGGTATTTAATACTGTAAATAGTGAATACATAGCGATAAAAACAAAAGCGGAATGACAACAATACCTCTAATTCGAATATAGGTATTTTTTAGCGGTAATAATTTGACAATGTAAATACAGGTATTAAATAAAACCGGTTTTACAATCCCTGGTATAAACGCAGTGTATGAGTACCAGTCTGCTAAAACACGGGAGTGAATACTGGGATGACGGCTGATAGGGTTGTTTTGAAGAAAAAGACGTGCTGCGCCGACCACGAATAATTGGAATAAGGGCATGGGGGTGATGATGAATTACTTTGTTTTGTATCAAGGCACTGGCACAGGACAGTGTTCCTAAATCTGTATTCCTCTTATGTCACGGTAATAACTTCATTTATTAAATCACTGCCGTGTCCTAGTCTTAAGAGCTTCTTTTGAGCCCTCTGTTACTATTTTTTTAATAACTGTACATACACATACATAAGCTGTATGAAACTATTTATGTAAATACTCTAAAAATTGAATTTGGTAGATGTGTACAAATAAAACAACTTTATTACATCTTGATGTTTGTTTAATGGTTTATAAAACATTTGATTTCATTGATCGGCCTTCGATGTAAACAAGGTAACATAACTATAAAATAAATAGTTAATAGGAACTTAATGTTACAGGAACAAAGTTTCGATAGTAATATTTGTTTTACATGTCAGTTGGCAGCCGAAAGCTCAATAAGCACGATATTTCATTTAGGGCAATTGGCAATATCTGAACCAAGTAAAATCATGATAAGATAAGTAAGTTAGCCCTGTCTTTTTTTAGCATAATAAATAACTTAAGGGTAAACGAAATGTACGCATCAAAGTTGCGATTTCGCTGTCACACAAAGTCGTTTAAGTTTAAGCACAGATAGACAGAATCACAATTCAACCCTTTTATATATTTAACATAAACTTAATGTACTAATCCGAGAAACTTATAATACATTTGAAATGTAATTTACTTGTGATCTTTTCCTAAACCTTAAAAGGTTAGTACCGAAATACATTGCCAAGAATTATGGTATTAACACCTGTCAGGTTCAAGGTTCAATTTGTTTTGTTGCGTTTTAATAAAATGAGACGGCTGTGAAATAATATTAAAACATTAAGTACAATTAAATGTTATATTATACATTTAACTACAACAGCGATTTAAATTAACATCAACGCTTATACATCGTATCCATAGACATCAATATTGGATCAAAAAGACCTAATTTCTTTCTCATTACACCTATTATCGACGTAATTTAGAGGTCTAAATTATCGTCGAAAACATTAAGCCCCTTTGATGGATAAACAGTGCAGTCTGCTTCTAATAGTAACCCGTTTTTACTGTTATAAAAAGTGTTTTTTAAGTTTATGTCATTGTTATTTGTTGCTAAGTATCGCAAGAGTTTATTTGGGTCGTACACTCTTAAAAACAAAAGTTGTCTTTCTTCAATTGTTAAAAGCTTGTGTGGATATAAGTTATGTTTTTATATGATAAGTCTAAAGCAGTCCTGACAGCGTTTTTGCGGGAATGGGCTTAGCCAGAAAATTAGGCCTTAAAAACGTAAACTGCCGGTGTGTCCACAGGAAAGCCGATAACCTAAATCTGTGTAAGACCCATATTGTTGTTAGGTTAGGTTAGGTTAGTTAGGTTAGGTTATTTCAGATTAGGAAAAAATATATTAAGGTAAAGTTTAGGAGCAAACTGCACACATTTAATGGTACATAAATATATACGAAAATACTTTCAACATTCAAATATCATTTTTATTATCCTAGTTAGAAGGTCGATGTGAACTCTGCGACGATGTCAATAAAGTCTAAGTTCCTTCGACCCGTTCGAATGAGGCAATACAAGCAATTGCACTGTTTTTATATAATTTGCGTTTACATTTACCGTTATAGATACGTTTACTTTTAAAGTACGGTTTATATCAATGGTCATGATTAACTAAAACTTTATTTCTTAGAAGTAACTTAAAAAAAATACTTGTTAAGTTTAAGTATAAGTAAAAATTTATTTAAAATAAACAGGTCTGGGCTGTTTGCTTTTATAAATTTTATTAAATGAATGTTTATTTTTTATTGTGTAAGCAAAAGGGCTGATGATTGTATCATAAAAGACCTAATTTGTTCTAAAAGTGACTTGACACCTCTAGATAAAACCGGTTCATCAAAAAATACGTGAATTTTTGATGAACCGGAAAAATACTTGTTGTATCGGTAGGTTGGTAATTGAGAACCTCCTCCATTTTTTTAAGTCGGTTAAAAATAGGAATAATAAATATATAAACATTGTGGAAACCTATTTTTATTAATGACGTTAGTGTCAGTTGGTCGTCTAGCATTTCAGTTTTGTTAATCATGATTATAAATTGATTTATAAATAACAATTATATGAACATTGACATAACCGCGTTCTTCACATACATTTACAAACTCGATTTTCTTTTATTCGACCTAAACTACACAAATATACATAATTACTTTGACTAAGCAACATAAAGCTTGAATGACTAGAAAAAACTTAAGCTAGTTTTCAGCCATATTCGTTTAAAAAACCATGGCACCAAAAGTGAATCCACTATTCAAAAACTGTTTTTAGTTACCTAAAATGATTTACGATTGTTCCAGAAACTCTTGACTTTCATTTACCAAAGTTTGGGAGCCTGTGTTTAAAATCCACATCTCTCATACTCGACTCTATAACAACAGAGCTCAAAATAAAAATAAGAAAAAATACTTAATCATAAATAATCATAATGCTATGTCGATGGAAATCCTGTGGTTTCTATCGTTGCTTTTAAGTAACTAACAACAAGCACTAACATATAAAAATATACCTAATGCTCCTTTACATAAGGTGCTTTATAAGTTTTTCTAAGCCTTTGTATGTCCGTATTTCTTTAAAGAGTAGTCAAATTTTATATGCCATTAAATTGATTAGCAATCGTATAAATTTGTGCTTGAATAAATTATGTGTGTATGTTTATGTTACAGTCTTAATCATAATTTAAGCTGCAATGAAATTGTAGTACAGAACAAAAACGTCCTAACTACTTAAATTTAATCGTTTTATGACACTCCACCTAGTAAATAGGGGTTCAATTATAAAAAAAATGATGGTGTAGATAGGATATTTTCTTTCCGCATACTTTTCTAAGTAAATATGTCATAAACCGCCACACCAACCGCACAGCTTTATACAATAAAACGTGCAGTTAGTGTGAACGCGCCTTTTCTGTTCAATAAATGCTACGAATGTTACGATAGTTGTATCAAAATCCTATTATAAAATATGACGACCATTTATATTACTACGAGTTTCTAGTCATTGCAAAATGTTTCTTATTACCAGGAATTTTAGTTTCTGTTACGTAGGTGCTTCATCATCATCAATTAAAAGTCAAAATGTTGTAAATGTTCTAAATTAATCGCGTTTTTGACAGGTCGTCCAATGGCTAAATTGACCAATGTCCTGTCTACATTGTCCAATCCCTATAAGACAAATTCCCACATCATCCAATTCACATATTGTCCAATTCCAAAATTGACCAATGCCCACATTTACATAATCATCTTTGAGCGCTCATAAACATAATGTTGTTTGCATTAAACAAATATATATTTTTTTACTTGAATATATTGAGTTAATAAATAATTATAGCTATTAATAACATGAGGTAATATGGGCATATTTAGTAATTTTAGGAATTATCAGATATTTCCAAAAAATAAACACATTTTTTCTAAGAAAAACATGTTTTTTAGTTTTTTGCATTGTTAGTTTTTTTCTTTATTTGATCGACACAGTAAATTCTCTAGGATTAGAAAACCCTGTTTCATCTTCCATGAGGCGAGATATTTCACTTTGTTCCGATAGGGTTGACAGTCAATATTTTTTTTAAACTGTGGAATTGCATCTAGTTTCATCCCTATTCGTTTGTGCACCTTATCCAGGAACACACTATTATGTTATCTCTAAGAATTTATGGGAGACCATTATTTGAAAATGTAATTAACCCTCTGTGTTATAGTGTAGACTGTAAACAACATACCGCCTCGGTAATTTTGTAAGTTTTTTTTTTATCTTTTTCTTTTTTATGTTAAGGAGAAGGCACACGAGCGCTCACTCCACCTGATGGAAAGTAGAATCTGAGGCCCATAGACATTCGAATTCTCTAGACTATGATCCTAAGAGCTCAAATGCGTTGCCAACCCTGAGGACTAAGATGGAATGAGTCGAAATGTGAATCATACTTTGCACTTAAATGCCATTTGGGTAATTCCACGATAACGACAGAGGGTTAAGTTATTGAAACCATGTGTATCAGGTGTTTCGAAACTTCATTAAAAGTCTTTTCGGTCTGTTTACACCTACACTTCATTCTAAGGTTATGGCCACACCTCTACTTGTCTTCAAGAGGGCACCGCTTGTCCTCTTGTGCGAGAACGAGAGCGCACTCGATCTTCGCTCTCAGCCACTCGAGGGTCTCGGGGTCCGGGACCTCAATCACCTTCTCGTCCGTCGAGAAGTAGTTCACGAGCTCGTCCTATAAATAATAAAATAAATAAATACCAGGGGACAGTCAGACAAATTGACCTAGCCCCAAACTTACGAGTAGCTCTAGGCTTGTACTATGGGTACTAGACAACGATAAACTTACTTATATAGAGAAAGACATGCATTGAAAACATCAAAGACGCAGGAACAATGTTACTCGCGCTCATCACACAAATTTCTGCCCTTCCCTGTATTTGAACCCAGAACTACTAACTTAGTAGGCATGGTCACTACCAAATCAGCTAACATGTAGTCAAAAAAAAAAACAAATCGTAATAATTTAACACGACACAAGTAGGTTTTTTTTCCAGACAACATACAACATATATATATATAATATGCCGAAAAGGGATTTCAGGCCTTCCTATTCTACTTGGGACATATCTGGGGATTATTAAACTCGGTAAAACAACACCGTAAAACTACACAACTATAGTCCTAGCCTGCAACAATGGTCCAATTTTCGTCTTTACATTATCCTTAAAATATGATAGCTCACTGCTATTATTTCTGGGTATATAATTATAAGTAAGGCCTAAAATAATTTGCTTTAAAGTCTAATCATATAGCTATCATATTTTAAGGATAATGTAAGGACGAAATTTGGACCATTGTTGCAGGCTAGGACTATAGTTGGGTAGTTTTACGGCATTGGTTTTGTCAAGTTCTGGTATGGTATTTAGCCCAGCCGCCTTAACCTTTTCAACGCTATGTCAAATACAAAACCAGACCGAACGTCAACTTTGCCTCATAGATACTCAGGTCTATTTTGCGCTGTCAACCATGATGTTGGAAATATCCGTCAATGGCGCTGAGAAGGTTAATTATCAAGTAAACGTTAACAATACAATAACATGTCAAAAGCAATATGGTTTTATCAAGTTCAATATAGCCCCAGATATGTTCCCATATAGTTGTTCCTGGTTGTCAGCAAACATATTTTGGTAAATAATAGTTATTTTATTAGTTAGATATTGATAAAAAACCAGGCAAGTTCGAGTCGGCCTCGCGCACGAAGGTTTCCGTACCATTATCTATACAACTTAAGAGGATTGTGAGGCGATGCCTAAATCGCGTAGCTGTCAAAAATAATCCATACAAATTTAGCTCCGGGCGATAACGTTTTTCACCCCCTAAATCTAATCTGATTTCCATGAGTTTTGAATATGCTGTAGATATTGTGGAAAACTAGATCTGTACGTTTCCGCTTTTGTTTTTTTATTTTATTTTCATTCCAATAAATGTTTTCTTGGAAAGGGAAACGTACAGACATGGTTTTTCATATTATCTATAACATATTCATAAATCGTAAAAATCGGACAACGTTAAGGGGAGAAAAACGTTGTCGCATTTTTTTTGCTTCACAGTCCTCATAAGACACTATATTATAACCTTTTTTTTTAAAAAAACAAGTCAACAGAAATAGATCATCTGTGAAAATTTCAACTGTCTAGCTATCACGGTTCATGAGATACAGCCTGGTGACAGACAGGTAGACAGACAGACAGACGGACAGCGGAGTCTTAGTAATAGGGTCCCGTTTTTATCCTTTAGGTACGGAACCCTAAAAAGGTTTGTCCAATATATCTTCTAGACTCCCAAATGCCTATTTTTTTATCATGATCTGATTCCCAACAGAGATTGGCGGGTATAAGGGTTAAATCATTCCAACTTCAGTTCCTCTCAAGGCTAGCTTCACTTGTGGCATCACACTTTAAATTACACTTGGTACTTAAAGTGCTCAACCCTACCTGTTTCACGTTGAGCACCAATTTGTCCCCGTTGACGACGGGCGCGCCGATGAGGTCGTCCAGTTTGAGCACCCACTCGACGTGCCACGCGTTGCTAGCGCCGCTCGCTCGCACCATGAATATGTGCCTGTAATCATTATAGCATGCTATAATAATAATACTTTGGACAAGATGAAATCAAAAGCAGAGCAGAGAGTTAGCCCTGCGGAGGACTTACTGTGTCGTTGCGAGCAGGCTCCAGCTGGAGCCCTAGGGCTGCGTGTTGCGAGCGCGAACAGAACACTGCAAGGCACTCACTGTGTGGTCATGAGCAGGCTGCAGCTGGAGCCCTAGGGCTGCGTGTTGCGAGCGCGAACAGAACACTGCAAGGCACTCACTGTGTGGTCATGAGCAGGCTGCAGCTGGAGCCCTAGGGCTGCGTGTTGCGAGCGCGAACAGAACACTCACTGTGTGGTCATGAGCAGGCTGCAGCTGGAGCCCTAGGGCTGCGTGTTGCGAGCGCGAACAGAACACTGCAAGGCACTCACTGTGTGGTCATGAGCAGGCTGCAGCTGGAGCCCTAGGGCTGCGTGTTGCGAGCGCGAACAGAACACTCACTATGTGGTCATGAGCAGGCTGCAGCTGGAGCCCTAGGGCTGCGTGTTGCGAGCGCGAACAGAACACTGCAAGGCACTCACTGTGTGGTCATGAGCAGGCTGCAGCTGGAGCCCTAGGGCTGCGTGTTGCGAGCGCGAACAGAACACTCACTGTGTGGTCATGAGCAGGCTGCAGCTGGAGCCCTAGGGCTGCGTGTTGCGAGCGCGAACAGAACACTGCAAGGCACTCACTGTGTGGTCATGAGCAGGCTGCAGCTGGAGCCCTAGGGCTGCGTGTTGCGAGCGCGAACAGAACACTCACTGTGTGGTCATGAGCAGGCTGCAGCTGGAGCCCTAGGGCTGCGTGTTGCGAGCGCGAACAGAACACTGCAAGGCACTCACTGTGTGGTCATGAGCAGGCTGCAGCTGGAGCCCTAGGGCTGCGTGTTGCGAGCGCGAACAGAACACTGCAAGGCACTCACTGTGTGGTCATGAGCAGGCTGCAGCTGGAGCCCTAGGGCTGCGTGTTGCGAGCGCGAACAGAACACTCACTGTGTGGTCATGAGCAGGCTGCAGCTGGAGCCCTAGGGCTGCGTGTTGCGAGCGCGAACAGAACACTGCAAGGCACTCACTGTGTGGTCATGAGCAGGCTGCAGCTGGAGCCCTAGGGCTGCGTGTTGCGAGCGCGAACAGAACACTGCAAGGCACTCACTGTGTGGTCATGAGCAGGCTGCAGCTGGAGCCCTAGGGCTGCGTGTTGCGAGCGCGAACAGAACACTGCAAGGCACTCACTGTGTGGTCATGAGCAGGCTGCAGCTGGAGCCCTAGGGCTGCGTGTTGCGAGCGCGAATAGAACACTGCAAGGCACTCACTGTGTGGTCATGAGCAGGCTGCAGCTGGAGCCCTAGGGCTGCGTGTTGCGAGCGTGAACAGAACACTCACTGTGTGGTCATGAGCAGGCTGCAGCTGGAGCCCTAGGGCTGCGTGTTGCGAGCGCGAACAGAACACTGCAAGGCACTCACTGTGTGGTCATGAGCAGGCTGCAGCTGGAGCCCTAGGGCTGCGTGTTGCGAGCGCGAACAGAACACTGCAAGGCACTCACTGTGTGGTCATGAGCAGGCTGCAGCTGGAGCCCTAGGGCTGCGTGTTGCGAGCGCGAACAGAACACTGCAAGGCACTCACTGTGTGGTCATGAGCAGGCTGCAGCTGGAGCCCTAGGGCTACGTGTTGCGAGCGCGAACAGAACACTGCAAGGCACTCACTGTGTGGTCATGAGCAGGCTGCAGCTGGAGCCCTAGGGCTGCGTGTTGCGAGCGCGAACAGAACACTGCAAGGCACTCACTGTGTGGTCATGAGCAGGCTGCAGCTGGAGCCCTAGGGCTGCGTGTTGCGAGCGCGAACAGAACACTGCAAGGCACTCACTGTGTGGTCATGAGCAGGCTGCAGCTGGAGCCCTAGGGCTGCGTGTTGCGAGCGCAAACAGAACACTGCAAGGCACTCACTGTGTAGTCATGAGCAAGCTGCAGCTGGAGCCCTAGGGCTGCGTGTTGCGAGCGCGAACAGAACACTGCAAGGCACTCACTGTGTGGTCATGAGCAGGCTGCAGCTGGAGCCCTAGGGCTGCGGGCTGCGAGCGCAAACAGAGCCCTGCGGAGCACTCACTGTGTCGTCACGAGCAGGCTGCAGTTGGAGGCGGGCGCGAGCTGCGCGTGCGCGAGGTACTCGTCGGTGTCGGCATAGTGGCCGCGCCCCTGCAGCGCCAGCAGCTGGAGCCCTAGGGATGCGTGCTGCGAGTACGGACGGAGCACGGCGCAGCTGTATCGTCACCAGCAGGCTGCAGCTGGAGCCCAAGGGCTGCGGGCTGCGAGCGCGAACAGAGCCCTGGAGCACTCACTGTGTCGTCACGAGCAGGCTGCAGTTGGAGGCGGGCGCGAGCTGCGCGTGCGCGAGGTACTCGTCGGTGTCGGCATAGTGGCCGCGCCCCAGCAGCGCCAGCAGCTGGAGCCCTAGGGCTGCGTGGTACGAGTACGGACGGATGCCCTGCGGAGAGTTAGTGAGAATCTATTGAACATTCTTCTTTCGCAGCATTTTATTGAAAAACCCCTAGTTGGGTAAGTACATGCATCTCCAATCCCAATTAGGTAGATTTATTCTCTTTTGAGTTAGCCTGGTCCGAAATTGGCCAGCGGATAACGTCTAGTTAAACCATGGCACTGGTGGTCAGCCAACACTTCTTTTTTCTACCCATAGCCTGACTGCAGATGTCTTTCCTACTACGAAATAGTAGGTATTCATGTCCTAAATAGCGATGTCACCATATCAGCCGAAGGCTTTCCACCGATATGTCTTTCCCCAAGGATTGTAGATGCAAGTTTCTCAATAATGTACCTACTACTTATAAAGAACTTGTTGAGGTTCGAACTACTTCAAACTCGATACCTCGAGCCTCTAGCCCACCGCCGCTGTATGCCCTACCTCAGTGCTGGAGCAGTGGCGCGGCAGGCGCGCGCGCGCCGGCAGGCGGTGGCCGGCGCTCTCCAAGCATGCGCGCAGCGCGCGGGCCGCGCCGCCGTCCAGCTGCCGCGCCAGCGTACCACGAATCGCCTCTCGACATATTTCTACGAAAATGTTCATTGTTGTTCAATCAGTATCAAAGGTCCTCGGGCAGTCAGCAGCGGAGAAGTACGACTAGCTATGCAGAATTTATAATGCTCAAAATATGAACTCGACTCTATTATCAAGAAATTACGTCTTGTCTAGATCATTTTGAGCATGTTATTCTGCTTAGTTACTTTTTTTGCTGACACGCTGCAACACTGATTGTAAAAAGCTATGGTAATGACATATAGTGTTGCCGCGTAAGTGATTTTTTCATTCTCATCTTTCATTTGCCCGAATATATAACGTTATTTTTTATTTGTATCAATATTGAAAATGGCATTTAAAAGCAAAGGTAATTGAACTTTATTTCCTTGTCATTAGATTCAAATTCCAAGTCAAAATATCCTATTATGTTGCATAGTAGGCCTCACGAGGATATAGGGTAAACTATACAGTTATTGCCCACGACCAGTGATTGCCCTCTTTATTTTTTTAGAGACTGCAATCCTAAGAAAATAAGCTACATAAGTGTAACAAGCAGTAACACAGCTATGTTTCTATGTCAGCAAATATTTTTTTCTGTGATTCAGTCAGTCTCTAAAAAATGTAGTGGGCAATCACAGATCGCGGGCAATAACTATGTATGGTTTACCCTACAACGTTAATTTTTTATGAGGGACCAACATAAAAAAATTACGGTGTTCTGCTCCTCAAAGATAACAATTGCTAAAGCAAGACAA
This sequence comes from Acleris holmiana, assembly GCA_949316455.1. Taxonomy (NCBI): domain Eukaryota; kingdom Metazoa; phylum Arthropoda; class Insecta; order Lepidoptera; family Tortricidae; genus Acleris; species Acleris holmiana. The sequence continues at coordinate 19,484,233 of OX438774.1, forward strand.
CCAACGATGCGGATAAACATTAAGGCAGCATAGGTGATACGTGAAGGTTTAATCTTAGCAGAAGCTCGGCTTCTAAGGTCGTAGACACGGTTTTTTACATAAGTCAATCAAGCGAACTGGTATGTTCTGCGAAATAGCAGCACTTAACTTGGCAGGATTACCTACATTTCTCACATTTGGCACGTCGAATAAAATAAATTCAATAAGAATATTTCAAAAGTAAAAGCCTAGTTAATTGTTAAAGGATTAAGACAGGAGCTACGCGAAGCTAGGCAGTAGGTATACATATCCACCAATAGCCACTGCTGCGCTGTAGAGGTTAGGGAAATAAAGCAATTCGATTGGTTGATATATAATTATAGCCTATGTAAGGTTTTTTTTTTTTTTTTTATGGAATAGGAGGCAAACGAGCAGACAAATCGCCTGATGGTAAGCGAATATTCTATATTTAAATTATTTATTTAATTAATTTTTTTTTTTATTATTTATTTATATTTTTATTTATTTTATATTTATTCTATTTTATTCTATATTTTATATTTAAGGATACTCGAACTATCGTGAAAAATATTGTTAATTTCATTGCGACGCAAGCGCTATAAGTAGCAGCTATAAAACTACTTACTTAAAAACCCGGTCAAGTGCGAGTTAGACTCGCGCACCGAGGGTTCCGTACAAACTTGTAACAATGAAAAATTTGTATTGAGGGACAAACTTGACTTTGCCGTTGGACTTTTCTCCCATACATCAAAATAGGTCGCAATTAGTTTACCAACTGTAAAATAAGTTTGCCATCGCATTTTTTGTTGCGATCTAGACCAACAAATTAACGATTAACGGATTTTTTCCTTTACTTGTGCTTCTTCGCAAATTTCACGATTCTAGTTCTATGGGAAGTATTCATTTCGATTCCCTTGAGAGTGTCGAAATATGAATATACGTTTTTTGTGTTTTTTCAGTTTTGAAGGACTGTAAACCTGAGTCTATGGTTTTAATTTCAACTCGAAACCATCACGCGTTCCCGAGATAAAGGGTCTTGACAAACAGACGGACGGACAACAAAGTGATCCTACAAGGGCTCCGTTTTTTTCCTTTTGAGGTACGAAACCCTAAAAACAAACTTGGTTTCTTTTACATGCTTTACAATTGGAAACATGCAAATTTTCTTTAAAGACAGTGGAAAGGTAAAAATGCGTAAGCGCCATTTATTAAGAATTGAGGGTAAGCTTAGTATAGCGCTAAAGCGTTTTTGCCTTTCCACTGTCGAATTTATGGGTTTGAAAACCTTGCCGCATCTTGCCGTGAAATTTGTGTGATCACTAAAATTAAGGATAAAAATCTTACTAGGGGAAACAGCCCTATTACTGCACCTTACCAATTATTAAATAAAGGCGACAGTTCAAGAATAAATAGGTGCCAATAATCTCAATAATTGGGTGGTTCACCCTAGATTTAAACAGGGCCGGGATTCTACACGGTAAAAACTATATCGCTTTTGAAGTGTTTCTGATTTAAAGGAGAAAGAAAGAAATACATTTATTCGTGACAAACATCAAAAAATAACAGAGAAATACGCACCAGAAAAATGTAGTCACGAAATGGTTCCAACTCAGCATAACGCTGGCATTAAATTTTTCAGCGCTGATCTTCCGTTGGAACCACAAAATGTCAACAAAACACAATTTGTCAACTGTGACATAAACGATTCTAAAACAAGTTAAACGCGATATTGTTATAACGCAGTAGAATAGAGGCCCAGCAAACTGACATGCTTTAAAAATACTCACTTCGCAAAAGAGTATAGTCGCCATCTATCCAACCACGTGCAGACACAGTTGTACAGAAAATGGCAAGGATTAGAAGGAAAATTGACATGCAGAATGAGAAACACAGTTCAACTATTCACACACTAATTACAGCTGCATCACCAACACAATAGGGATGCGTCCTGGATAAAAAAAATATTCTAATTAATCCTTCAGTTAGGTTATCAAAAAATAATATTGACACAGATAAAGCGCATCAAAGTTCAGGAGCGGGCTCGAAACCGATTAATACCGGTTTATTTCGGTTTTGCTCCGAACTTTTCTAGCGAACGAGAACTTTATTTTTACCTTAATTAACCGATTTAATCCACGAGTCGAGAAACCATAAGTTTTTTACTGAATAAAACCTTAAGCGGCGCTTGTTTATCGAACGTGACGTGCGTCTGGATTAAACGGTTTTTTTTAGTTGGAACCCGGTAAATTTGAAAAGAACTTAATATAAAGGTTCCTCCAAAAATCGGTTATAAGAACCGGTTGATGCAAACGGAACCGAAATGAAAAGGTTTTGCGGCAAGTACATGTGTAGGAAGAGAGGACAATACGCACCTTCGGTAGAACAAGGGCACAATGTACAATGTGACTATAACTTTTTTTTATACACGGGAAATTGTGCTTTTGTCCGGTCGAACAAAGGCACAATGTACAATGTTACTAAAGGGGAAATTGTGCCCTTTTCCTACCGAAGGTGCGAATAGAGAGATCTCTCTCCAGGCGGGTGTTATGCCTGGGGACCGAGGTCCATTTGGATGAAGTTGGAAGTGGTATATAAGTCAACCGACTGAAAAAACTTCGTTAGCGCGATGTAGCGCACTGTCAGATTTAGTTGCGCTGTCTGACGCTGGTGGCGCTGTCGAGTTGTCACTAGGTCGCCACACATGATAACAGTTTGAAAATTTAACTGAGCCCTGTTTGGGAGTGGGGCCTAGTGACATCACAAAGTGGTAAAAAGTGTTCCACGGAGTAACGTCACGCGGAACTTCATCGCACTATATCTTGATATTTATTTGTTAAATTGACAAAAGAAAAATATGACTTTTTTGATACTGTAAATGATGAATTAAGTAAATAGAATTTTCCAGGACACTAGCCTATTGGTAATAAAGTAACACAGTGATCTTAGAAAGATAACTAAAGGATGAATAAAATTCAAGTAATATAAATTGTACTATCATTACAATTTTAATGTGTTTTCATGGCATGAAGAAGGTAAACGAGCACACATGCCCCCTGATGGTAAGTGGGATCTGTTATCCATAGACATTTGTATTCTCAAGACTACATATCTTAAGACTGCAATCCTAGCGCCGCAAATCCGTTGCCAACCCTGAGACTAAGGTGAAATGCATCTATGCTAGTAATTTCACCGGTTGTCTTATCCCCACACCGGAACAACAATGCGTTAGATTAAAAGATCAAAAACGTCAATTAATTAGGGACTTCCTTCCGATATCCAAATTATCGATAACTATTTCAAACACATATTTCAAAGTGACATTACATAGTAAAAACATAACATAACATAACATCACGCCTTCATCCCAGAGTGGGGTAGGCAGAGCTACAGAAATACCAACAACTCTAAGAAGACCTGTTTATAATTATTTTTATTTATTTCATAGTATATAATTCATAATTCATAATGATTTATTTGCAAAAAAGGGTTAGTAATCGATGTTACATTAAAAATTATTCCACCTTTTCAGCTGTTTACAAACGGCATGCAAATTTGTACAATGGTCACAAGATACAATATTAAATTAATATTTAAATTACATTATTTATAACAAAAATAAAATAAGTACTGTTAATAAGAAATGTCCACAATAAAACAATATAAAAAAAAAAAAATTACCAAACTGCAGATAATAATGGTTATTTCGTGCCATGGCTGTAAATCATAAAATCCTTAACGCTATAAAAACAATTATCATGAAGCCAATTTCTTAAGGTCCTTCTAAATTCCTTGCCTACAAGTGGTTTTATTCGGTCAGGC